>LPNX010263086.1:337012-419844 GCA_001517045.1 Pseudotsuga menziesii
GACACCGGTTTGGTGCTCTTCACGCACCAGTGCCTCACTAGAAGCCTGCATATAAAGTAGCATATATATGTCAATTTCATATAAAATAGTGAATCAAAGACATATATACTACCTGGAAGGAAAATGATGAACTACCAAAGAAAGTGAAACATACATACCTGGCTGGGGGGAAGAGGTGGGTTGACAACAACCTCGCTTTGGTGCTCTTCCAGCACCACTGTCACAATAGGTTCCTGCATAAAGTAACATATGTCAAAGTGATACAATTTACAAAATGATTTTTCCAAAGAAAGCGAAACATAATTAAAAGCATATAATTAAAAGCATATTTCAAATAATACCTATGTCTGCAAATCTACTTCTGCATGAGAGGGAATAGGTTGCAATACAATATACTCATCCTAGTCAACCTGCATAAAACATGTTGTATCAAAATTAGGATACATATTGAATGTTACAATCTATACTATAAATATGTAAATAAATTTGACAAATTAACAAGTATAGTTCTTACCCCTATTGGTGAAGAACCAAACCCATAAGCAATATTAACAGCCGCATCAATGTTCTCAACGTTGATTGGTGAACTATGCGACTGTGGTGTGCCATGGGACACCAGCTGTATATTTGTTCACATAATTTGTTAGATAATTAAATAGAAATAAATTGCAAAACAATTGAACATTTTGACATGAAACAAAATATAATATGAAAATAATGAGTTTTACTTACAAAGCGAAGTAATCCATCGTCTCGAAAGTTGGAAGTAGGGCCATAGCATATGCCTCCACACGATGTGCAAGGGTGTGGAGCAACATGACGCTCTGAAGACTCTGCATCTCCTCTGTGATCTGTAGATGGGCCTGCCTTAGAAGTGCCATCCCCTTGGTCTACATTGCCTTGGACATCAGTCCCATGCTGAAGCAATGTATCTGCCATGTCAAATAATGCCTCCTGTGTATTCTCAATCACAAGACCTGTAGGAGGATACACCCGAGGGGGTTTTGGTGTGCGTCGTGGGCGTGGCACACGGTTAGGATCTATCCTGGCACCTTCCCTATCTTGGGGCATCCCATGACCAACACCCTGGTTTCCTAAGAGATCGAAGTAGTTAACATGTTTTCCTAGGATGAATTCTGCATACAACTTCCTAAGGAAATAAAATGGGATGTCCCTATTCCCATGGGGGTCTTCATCGAAGACCATATACCAACGATCCATCCAATTGGCCTTTATATTTGGTTCAATGCACCAGTCTATGGAAATGTGTGCTTGACTGGTGGGTGGAACCAATTTGGTGCTAGGGTCCCAGAATAATGAAAATAACTGGTCTTTTGTAATTTTAAGGGCTTTGATGTCTTTATGAGTCAATCCATCGGAGTAGGATTGCCTCCTGGATTCTCTGTACGAGGTAATGTTGTATAGAGCTCCTTGGGCTTCGGCAATTGTGTCTGTTATTGTGTCCAAGGCATCGACTAAAGACTCTCTCAAATGATCCCCCCCTCTAATAGATGAGCTAAGGCACCTCAATGATGGAAAGCGCACAATAATCTGTGCGTTTCTATCTTGTTCCCCCTCCGAGTTTGGGTTTTGGTTTGGGTTAGGTTGTGGGTTAGGTTGTGGGTTAGGTTGTTGTGAGTTATTAGAGGGTGGTTTTTCCACATTGTGTTGTTCATTTGTGTTGTTTGTTAAGATTTAAACAAAAAACTACAAGTTATTTTACTTTTAATCATTATTTGATTGAACATTCAATTTCTTTTTTAAATTTGGTTAAATTTTTTATAAAAACAATGAAATTATGGAAAAAATTAAGGAATGGAAGACTAAGTGAAAAGGATAATCTAGCATTTACCTGCCATTGGAGTAATCCACCTCGAACTCGACCTCGAAAAGCTAAAACTCAAATCGCACTTGCACTATTTCGCCCTTGCGGTTTTTCACTGTCCCGATCCTGTGCAAATGAAATTTGAGGGGCCTGTGGCCTCTGTTTTATTTTTATTTTTTGCTTTTCAATATCGCACTTGCGATATATATCGCATATGTGATATATCGCATATGCAATATTGAAAAGTAAGAAACACTATATTGCATGCTTTTTTATCAAGGGTAATATGTGGTATCATTTGTGTATATTTTCTAGGCACGTTGTGGAGGTCCATTATTAGCCATATGTACTATGCAATGTTAACATACTACTTTGTGGAGATAATATCACTATTTTGTTATTATTTAATAGCATTGATCATTATTTCCCTTTGCACATACTGCTTTCAACTTACAAGCACTAAATATCTTATGGTATGTAAGAAACATTTCTGAGTCCTCTTACATTCCTTGTTCTATCCAGATATAATTTAATTGGAAGAATTCATGATACATTACCGAATGGATTATTGTGTATTAATAGCTCATATGTTAATGAAGAAAAATTTAGGCTTGCCTATCTACTAGTTGATGGAAGGTTGGAAAGAGTAGGAAGGATGAAAAGAGTGTCATTCAAAGCTCATTATACTATGGAGGCTATGAGAAATTATATGATTGATCTTGTTCCTTCTGAGATTACAATATTGGCACAAACATTCCATTCAAACAAACTCGAATAGAACAATATATATAATTCACATTTTTCATTTATGCCATATTGTTTTGTATGAACAATAAATTCTAGGAAAGTCTATAGATATGTTTTGGACCTTGCTATTGTAGTACATCCAATGAAAATATCAAAATGAAATTGATTGATTGGGTGTTGTTGGAAGTAGGAAACCTTCATTGGAAAGGTAGTGGAAGAAGAGAGTGAGATGGAAGGGTTGTCTAATGGTTACTCTAAAATCATGGCTTTCGATCTCTACATTTCGAATATATTTAGATTTTATATCCTCCACAATGGTTTCTTCATAAAACCTAAAAAATCCACCCTACTCATATCATCCCATGAACCATCACCTTTAATGAAGCAAGATTGAAGTATGAAGCAAGGAACCAACATGATGTATGGATGCAAGGAACCAACATGATGCATGGATGGGTATCATTAGTATGGATAGGTATCAACCGTGTCTTCCACATCCATTATGATCATTTAACAATCCTTCCAACAATAATGTTAAATATGGAATATGCAATATATCGCATATGTGATATTCAACATTTACACAACGCATATGCGATATTTAACATTACAAAACGCATATGCGATATATCGCATACGCGATACGTTTTAACAAACCTTAGCCTTGTGTTTGGGCTCGGGTTATTCTGAACGTACCATCAATAACGTATATGCGTTCTTGATTTACACTTCGAAAGTGCGTTTCTAATTTCCTAAGTGGTACCAAAAAGTGGAACCAACTTTGTGCGAGTGCCCTTATGTATATTCTCTTTACTATGCATTAAATTTTGCATTATGTCTTTCCCACAATGCATTAATTTCTGTATCATGCTCTTTAGATCTCAAATTATCTATGATCACTTGAGAGGACAAATTAAAATTTAATTCCTTTATCATTAGAGTCTTACATAAGTATTTAGCAATTGTAATAGTAGATAAAATAATCGCTTACACTTCTCCTGAATGTCATTGATTTACCTAAGTTTTTCTTAACATTTTTAGATTGTTGTATTGATTATATATTATACATGTCTATATTTTAAATATGGTATATCCTTTAAATAATAATATGGTTTATTAGAACCTATGGTGTTAGATGATGATCACCTAACTACTGAAATTTAATTGGGTTATAAAACTCCATGTTGCATTATTTTCATACAGTTATAAATTCCTAATCAAGAAAAAAAGGAAGAAGAAAAAGTTGATCATATTGTAATATATTTGTATTTAAACATTATATAGGCTTATATTTTTTGATAAAATCAACCAACATGTTGGCATACATCATATTTAAACATTATATTGTTTGATTTGTATTCATCTGTATTATTAAAACAATTTATGAAATAATTTAACTACATGATTATCAAAAATTCATTAAAACATCACATTGTATTGACGCATACATCGCGAATATTGAAACAGATCAAATCCCTTGAGGTGAAAACCTTTCCTTTCCTTCACTAAAAATAGGGGTTTGCACCTCAAGGGATTTACTCCCTCTCAATGCTTCATAAAACCGAAATTATATGAGTCTATATCAGTATATTTTATAATGATGATGATGATGATGATGTCTAACTTCCACTGAGACCAAACTTGGTCTATTAGACCTAAATAAACGAATTAATTAGTTTTTTTTACAATTGTATTCCTATGCTCAAATGGCTTGGATAGAAGCGTCCCGAGCTCACTATAATTTTGACATGTTAAAAGGCTAGGAAGGTCGGTATTGCAACAAAGATTATGAAACTGATATCTAATGTGGGTGTATGCAGGGAACTCTAAGAGGAAGTGATTTTCATCCTCAATGTTCATATTCTCACAGATATGGAAGATCCTTTCCATCCATGGTTTTTAGGAAGTGTGCAACGACCTGTTTCACTATGGAGCTCATGAGAGTTCATTCTTATCTTGGCTATATTAATTTTTTTCTTTGAACTGGTTAAGATAAAGAGATAATTTTGATCTTTTAGAGTAGGGTTGATGACCTCCTCATAATACCACAATATTAAGAATAAGACAACATGAAAATATGCCAATAATCAAAATACCAATAAATAATTGTTATAAATTAATAACTTGTCACTATACAAATTGGGACAATATGTCGACATTAAAAAAATGTAACCACTTTTATATATGTACACTTTCCTGGATATAAAACTAATAACAATTAATTATATTCATAATCATTCATAACCAAAATAAATTATTTCTCGAATTTCTTGCATGTATCCATTCTTCATCACTTGTAGGGAGTTTCATAAAACATATCATAAAAGTGGCTGTGTTAGAAACCGTAGAAATTGTTTGGAAGTCTTCCTTCAAGTCATATGTAGCATCCTCTCAGAACACAACCAAAATGTGAAGAGTAAGTAAGAACACGACCGAAAAACGTGAAGCGTAAGTAAAAGGCACTGTAAGTATGAATCCTAGCTTTATCAAAATTTGATGTTATGCGGCTGAAAGTGTTGTACGACAAAAATGATGATTTGGGGATGAATCCACTAGGGAGAGGAGTAAATGGTTAGGAAATCATGGATGATGGATTTCATCTTAGGTGCGGTTGACACTTAAAGAAAATAAACTTCTCACTTGATGATTCTTAAATAATTATATATTTAAGAGGAGTGATAAGATCAAGGACAAGGAACTGATATTGTTAGCAAGAGAGTAGCTATTTCCTATGGTTAAATTGTCTACTTATAAATACATGTTAGTAATGAAGCTAAAGGGTAACACTATCTCACTTTGAAGTTTATTATTACTAATATTATAAGGAGTATTATTGTGCAAAAGTATTATACTCTTAAGTGAATAAAATTGGTCCCGATAAGTGTATATATATTATACAATACTTTATATAAAAAGGTTATGAAAGGACAATTTTTAGATACCTGATTTAATTAAAAAAAATTATTGCTATATAAATATATCCACACATAAAATAAATAAATATGGGATTTACGAATTAAATGAACTATTAAAAAATTATGGTTTAGAACAAACCATCAATCATAATTTTATATATATTAGCTCTTTTAATATATATAAAACAAATACAATTTGGGACTTTGTATTTGGAGAAAACAGCCACTCGTTACATTGTGAGGAAATATATAAATCTCTCTCTCTCTCTATATATATATATTTCTTTAATCCTCTTGAAAATAAGGGAAGGGGCTCCTTGATCTAAAGGAAATGTGGTGGCCTGTGCCTGCCACTTGTTTCCTTGAGGAACCGATTGAGTCTATATTTAAAGGGTTGCAAGCTTTTAAGGGGGAGAACACAGGTTGGGGAAAATGATTAATTTTCTTGGCAAAAGAGAAGAAACGATGGCGAACAAGGCTTTATGGGTGAGAGCCCAAACTTCAAGCGGTGTCCATTCATTTGGACCTTCGACCTGGTATGGAACTTGAACTTCCATCTCTGGTTCATGTTCTTTGCTTAGAATGCTACCAATGATTTCTTATTTGTTTTCGCTAAATGAACTCTGTATTCGGTTACCTTTTTATCTGTTTTGGTTGTATGCTATTTACTTTTGGAAATCATTCCCAAATGTGTGCATTTAATAGAGACAATCAAACCCATGTCTGTGTCTATGATGTGTGATTTTTTTTGTGTGAAGTAATTTCTGGAATAGTTTTCCCAAAGCTGTCTTCCTTGATTTCGTGAAGTCGAATTCATGCTTATGATGGCTTGTAAGCTAGAACTCTGCAAAATGATAACTCTAGTGCTTAGTACCTTTCCACTCTGTTTGCGTTAAATAACTTCCTGTCAAGAAGATCTTTATACATCCCAGACTAACACATAAATGATATTGATGTAAAACTTATCTGTGTTTATCTGCGTTTTGAAAGTATGCCGCCATTTCCTTTCAAATGTAGTAAAAACATGAATTAGATCCGTCAACTTTTTTTATTGGGATATGCTCAGATCCGCAAATCAATGGTTCTATATATTTTAGATCCGTGGATAATTATTGGGATATGCCCAGATCTACCAAAAAGATGGTTATATATATATGATAGGATCTGAAAACAATGTTTTAATATATTACGATAGATTGATATATTTATAGATGCTCAGATCTGAAAAACGATAGTTCTATATGTTTATATATGCTTAGATCTAAAACGAGTTCTTGAAAGTTTAAGTTTCGTGACATGCGAGTACTTGAGATGAGTGCAACATTTTTTCGCCTGAAGAGACCCTAGTTGAAGTCCACATGCACTTATGGGCGATTCGTATTAACTTAAAACACTGAAACCCTCGTCCCATGATTGTTAAACTTCTGGAAAAAAAAAACTGCCCATATATTTAACTAAGTGCTTGACGGAGAACTCCAGGCATGGCAAACTTCTCCCAAAATCAAGGGTGTTGTTCAAACGATTATTTTCCGGAAAAAAAGCCTGCCATATATTTAACTAAGTGCTTGACGGAGAACTAAAGTCATGGCAAACTTCTCCAAAATCAAGGGTGTTGTTCAAACGATTACTTTCTTTTTTATATTGACTTTTGTTGAAAAAATAGTGTTTTCGTAATGATGATAAAAAAAGAAAAAGCTATGCAAATAACTAGTACGTAAGAGATTGCCATAGTCATGGTTGAATGGTTCTTATGTAATCAATATACATGTGTATGCATTGCCTTTGTTATGGAAAAGTTATAAATCATTATAATATTGCATTAGAAGTATAAAAATGTTCTGGAAAAGTTATAAATCATTATAATATTGCATTAGAAAAGTTATAAATCATTATAATATTGCATTAGAAGTATAAAATGTTTTGGACTCAAAATAAACAAGTGAAATAGCAGCAAGGCTGCTTATACCTGCCTCTTAGAAATATTTTATTGTGATATTGTATATAGTTTAAAGCTAAAAGTTAAAGAAATTATGAAACATTCAAACTTGAAACAATGTATTACTTGTTGCCATGGTACTTATATTTCTATGTGAGATGTCACTCTATTTTAACTTCTATCTTTTTGCAATGCATACCACAAATATTTTGTAGTGAAAAAATAAATAATTATATGAAAATTCGGTCCAGGATAACTTCAATTCATAAGGTAAACATGATACGTACATTATGAGATATGTATTGACATATATTTTCTTTTACGTTGTATATATTTTAGCTAGTCCCTGCTCCAAAATAATGTTTATAATTTGTATAATTGGTTATAATTTTTTTTTAAATTATTAGAAAAATTTAGTTAGGTGTTCACAATTGCTTCATATCTAATATAGAACATTTGAATGGTTTCATTATTTGAAGTAGAACATTTGAATTTTCTTTTTATTTATTGCATTTAATGCAAAGTGCATTAAAAGATAAGTTGGAATTGGTGTTTTAAGTTTGAGCAGTACTTTGATCCTAATATTTGATCGCCAAAGTTTTGACATTGGATCCCAAAAATTTGGTCTCATGTAGTTGTAAGAGAAAAAGTCTTTGAGACTTTTATCAATCATCAAACATTCTTTCATTGAGATGTATAAGTTCCATAGATATTGAAATGGCATGCGATGGTGATGAAGCATTTAGACATTTTGCTTGTAGTTTAATTTCTACATTTTCTTTATAGGTTTTTTCATTAGGATTGGCAAGACTAACAATATGGTTATGACAATTTGTTTGTAGTTTAATTTCTACATTTTGTTTATAGGTTTTTTCATTTTCTACAATTTGTTTGTAGTTTAATTTCTACATTTTCTACATGCTTCTCAACACTCATTTTTCGTGACACAGGTGCAAGGTTTATATACCCTACTTCCATGTTCTTTCAGAAATTAGTTGTTATAATGAAATTTTTAACACATGCTTTCATATTGCTTAGAGATATTTTGATTTTTTGAAACTGAGTTTACCCTAAGCAACCTAGCTAGTCCCTGCCATAGAATAATATTTACAGTTTCATTTATTGTATTTTTTTTCATTATATGTAATAAAATATTAATTTTTATGTTGCATTATATTTGACAAATTATTAAGAAATTTTTTTAAGGTGTATTGTACGGTAAATTAAGTTACAACCCTTAACATGGTTCGATTAGTGGATCGACCCAATCGTCAACTCAATTCTTTGGACAGTCAAGATTCAAAGTTCAATCCGGCTCATCCATGATAATTTCTCACCCTAGGCTTTAGGTAATTTGAATCTTGTACCCTATATTAGTCTATATTTTAAGCATTAAACATAAACATGGATTATGTGAACAATATTATTATTATAAAGTACGTTCATGCATAAACATAACACTAATAGTAAGTTCAAGGCTAATTCCAATGGAAATCGTTGTGCATTAGTTTCTTACATGGAGTTGAATGATAGAAAGCAATAGTATAAATTTTTATTTATTTGTGTTAATATGGAGAAACATTATTTAAATTAGAGAAAATCACGTGTACTTCAATCATTCACAAAAGTCGTATATCTAAGAGGAAATTGTTAAGATGATTGTGTGAATGATTTGTGGAAGATTAAGAAACTAGTATTTAATTATTTTCATTTGCCACTAAGCTCAAAACATGTAATTATTTTCATTTGCCACTAAACTATGTAACATTATGTATAAACAAGTGACATGTCACCATTTGCGTTATATTATTTAATTCACATAAGCCATATTGTAATACAGATGAAAGTAGTGGTGGCCCGGTGGGTGTGCACACAACTAACCATTAGTTTCTTAAAGGGCATGCGTTAAGTAGTGAGAAACCATAACAATTATAGGTTGATAGAGGTCAGGATAGGTTCCTTACAAGAAATTTTATTTTTATTTTTTTAAATTTTGTTGCGTAGGATGACAAACTATTTTAAAACATAGTTCCATTAACTGACAGGCACATGAATTACTTGTCAGGTGAGTTGTTCACAATAAAGTAGACCTGTGAATTTTATTTTTTATTTTTTTAAAGTTTGTTGCATAGGATGACGGACTATTTTAAAACATAGTTCCATTAACCGACAGGCACACGAGTTACTTGTCGAAACATGCAATTGACCAAAGCCACGTTTAATCCATGCACAATCTGAACTTCGAGAGGCCAAAAGTAAGAGATAACTCTGAGAAGAGGAATAATCTCTATGAGAAACTTCTTTCGTTCCAAACATTGCTCCCTATTAGCGTGCATAGTTATGGCCTTCTGTACAATGTTGTCGTTATCTTGGGTGCCAGAAACCATCAACCAGCCCTCGCATCAGAAATTGCCCCACCGAATTGTACTCTGGTGAAGGTACGAGAATACTACTGGTCTATAGCAAATACAAATTAGTAATGCAAACACGTGAATGGGAATTTTAGCCTCCCACAACACTAAACAGGAAAAAGCCTTAAATTGAGATTACATATGCCATTTGGTAAGGAATCATAGCAACCATTAAAGAGAACAAATCTAGGAGGATTAACTAAAAGGAAATTTAGTGCAAATATATAAACCCTGTCATTATTTATCAGTTATTTGACTTAAGCACAGGACAATGGACAATGCTTGCATCGGTGTCAGAAAGTGGCCTTCGTGAGCATCGTAAAGGTGACAGAGGAGAATGTGGATTTTTGTATGGAAAAAGAATCGTATCGTAGGAAGAAATGCGTGAGAAAAAGCTGAGCCACAGTGAGAACATTACCCTTCTTCCCCGCACACTGCTTGTTATCCATAGACGTTTCATCCGTTTCACGGCCGTTAGACCACAGCAGGTGCTTCGGCATCTTCTTCCCATCGTCGCCCATGAACTGACGCGGGACGAACTCCTCTGCCCTATCGAACACTTTGGGATCTCTCGTTGCAAACGGCTGGTACCCGCACACCATCTCTCCCTTTTTCACCACATAACGCCCGTCGTGGGATTCGACGAAGAAATCCTCCTTGGCTCTTCCATACTGTAGAGGCACAGGAGGTTCTACTCTCATCACCTCGTATGCATTCGAACGGACCAGTACCATGCTCTCCAGAGCCCTGCTATTGAGTCCCACATGTGCATCAATGGCTTCGCAGACCTCTGCGACCAAATATCTATGTAGTTTGCCCCCAGCGGCAGCAATATATTTGACCATATTGGTCACGAAAACACGCAGTCCCCCGAAGGTGTTGAAGGCGATGTAAAACAGAAGATTATTGTAGGCTGCAATCTTGCAGCATCGATTAACGTCTACCTCCAATTTTTCTTTTCTGACTGGTGGGCTTAGAGACATTTGGCCCTCAATCATAAACAGATACATGGCTAGAACATCCAGGCTGACATGAGGTGAGGAGTTATGGTCTAAACTTCCCCACCCATTTAAGAAGTTCAAATTTCAAATTTGGGATGGTCAAATGCATGCATGCCATGGCATGCGAAGTGGTCGCCTTGAGAATTGGACGACTACAGATGACATTACGATTTCTCTTGGTACGTGTGTCAGTGAAGCTCGAAACCCCGTGACGGAACCAGTTAACGAGAGGGACCCAAGAAAGGGATTGTCAAAAAGACGATCGTCGGTGACCAACTGCTTTTTCGATTCCGGTCGATGAAGAATAGGGACGATATGAGGGGACCACACGAGCCAGCTGGCTTAACCAGCATGAACGTACATGCTGGTTAAGCTCAGCCATCTTGATGCTCTCTTCAAATACTATTCCCACTCGCCAGGCCGTAGGCTAAGGGAAATGCTAGGGCTAATAGGTGAAAGGTCGTTAGGAGGCAGCTTGCTAGTGAGAGGCCATTAGATTGCAGCCACTAGAATTTTTGAAATCCCTCCAAATCATCACAAATCCTCCAAATCAAATGACAAAGCAAGCACTCATGGGAGGAGCCTATGGGTCCATGAGTTTGCACAACCTATTATGATAGTATAAATTTTAACGCTAGCATCCATTCAACGGTTTAAATCTCCAATATAATAGTATAGGCTAGATACCTATGATTAAGCTCGTCTTACTATAACACAACACGTATTAGCTATGAATAAATGATATTGGATTGCCTATGATTCGATCCATAAAGGTTGTGTTAACTATGATACCTAGTTCCGAATAAAAAGAAAACCCAGTCTTAGATCCTTGAGATGAGTTTATGGGATTTTTTTGGTGAGTTGGTGTTTTCTAAGATTTCAATGCCAGCAAGGTGTATCATTTTGGCACTTGCTTATACCTAACAAATATAGGGTAGCTTAGAGGGGGGCTTTTAGGCCAACTATTGAGATGTTAATATAACACATTTTTTTTGAACACCACTATGATGTGTGTGTATATATATGGTTTTTATTTTAGCCTAGTCTCGATGGGACCTTTAAGAAGAGAAATTTGCACATTTTCCTTTATATCTTTGGAAATCGAAAATCCATTTGCATTTTCCATTAGATCCCTTGAAAATCTCCAAGCCATCGCATCATTTTAACTTGTAATTTTAACACCATTCTTAAACTCTTCTCAAATTTTTTTAACTTTTTATGTCCAAATGAGAGACATTTATAAAGAGTTCACCTGAATTAAAGTATTCGTACATTAGTGAAATATTTTTCAAAACCTAATGTTGAACATTACTTAAAGAAAAAAAATTAAAATATTTTTTAAATTATAGATTTATCTCTGGTGTTATTAGAGCGTTACATGATGACGTCTTCATTGTTAATGGTGTCTCGGGCATTGGCGGCGGAGCTTATGTAAGCTCTATTTAAATCTCTGCTTACATAGTTTCCATTAACTGACAGGCAGACGAATTACGTGTCGAAACATGCAATTGACCAAAGCCACGTTGAATCCATGCAAAACCACATGGACAACATCCTCTGTGAACTGGGAGATGGACCACGTCGGCAGAGAACTGGGAGATGGACCACGTCGAGCTCTGCCAGTAGAGTACTCTCGTTTACGGTCATATATCCTCCTCTCTTTGGAGAAGATGCCTTAATCAATACAGGCTTGTTCAGCATACTGATTGAAGTTGTGCAGAATTAACCAACGTTCAAGATACAGGTTAAATTTGTCATTTGGTCGCAGGTTTGGAATTATTTCAAGTTTCCCTTGTGATATCTCATTCCTTCATCTCCTAGCTGCAAGTGCAGGCTTAGGCAGCATGAAGAATCCATTGAAATATTGAAAATGGCACTCGCTATGTGCATCCATGGGAAGGTTTTTGAGCTGGATTTTGGAGCCTTTCAACATGAGAATGCATTGAAATTTTACAATGAAGGACTCAAAATTCAGTAGGCCAAACCCACAAAGAAGATTTGAGGGCTTGAAGAGATTGAGGTTTTCATAAAAATTAAGAGGTCATAGAGTGGCAGCAAGGACAACATCCTTCCTTTATGTTTCTCTGTTGCCTATGATGCAAAATCCTGGCATGCACCTACCCATTCATTTCAAAGATGGTTTCTTATAGCCAAAAGTCTGCCAGGAATTTAGTGGGAGTGAAGCATGTTTCAACCCAAAAATAGTCGACAATTTTGGAGCAATTTAACACATGGAGGGGAAGAAATCCAAATGAAGTGGCTGCATTCATGGGGTTTGCATCCCGAGTTCCATCCCGCTGCTACCTGTGGAGTGCTGGCTAGCTATCGCTTATCTGCTTCTAGCAATTGCGAACTGCATATATACATGGCGTTATAGGTAAGACATCGACTTTCACTCATTCTGTAGCGTCTTGACCACTTTGGAGGTTATTCTACTGCTTTAACCATTTTTTTTGCAAATGCGGACAATTGTCCCTTATATATAGCATGAACTTACTTGTTCTTTACCTGCATGTGTAAACGACGGGTTCCTTTTTTCTCTATCATGTTTTAAACAGTTCACGCAGTGCAATTTGTCATGTTTTATACAATTCACCCACTACAATTCGAATCGGGACATATTTTAATGCCTTGAAAAGCCGCTCGTGAGATTTTCGTCGATATGGCCTGGTAATATCTCAGTAGCTGTTTTACAGGGTATTTTAATATGTGCAGGGGTCGAATGGCAGTGATTTTGTATCTCAACAAGACATCAATTAGGACACTTCAATGAAGTAAATTTGGAATGTTTTTGTGATAATATGTCATCAGTGTGTCATTCCTTTTGCATCATGGTTTTAACTATCGCCATTAGATTTTGTTCTTCCCACGAGAACACACTATTCAAGGGGTTTAGGACTCATGTAGGTTGGTCTGCCTTTTAACGACTAGACGGCAGTGCCAGCCTGTCTCTTCGACACTCTGCTTCCTTCTTGCTTTCCTTCTCTTGTGATATTCGCGAAGGTAAAACGCCACAATGGACAAGAAAGCTTTCAAGGTTAAACTACATTGTGAGATGTTTTAGGCTTCATTGTTATTCTAGAAACACTAGTAAAATGAGTCGACAGGACTCGAAATCTCTACCTCGTTACATTCTCCAAAGGTGAAACCCTCTGCGTTTAATGTTGGCTGAAGGGACGCAATAATATCCAATAAAGAATATAAGAATATATTTCCATGATCAGAAGAATTCTTTGAACGGGAATTTAATTGTGTGACCAAATCAAACACAGAGAACCAGAGATAAAAAAAATTGACAGGGTCTAAAGCGCACTAAAGATAACGAATCGAAAATGCAACGGAATGCAGATCTTCATTCTTTTCCATCCCTTAGATGTAATCAAATCGTGAGAAACTCCATATTTTTATACTTATAAAAATATTCCACGGGATTGGAATGTCGACCTCGCTACATACTGAAAAGATCAAGCCATGTTGGCAAAATATACGTACTAAATTCATACATTTTCGCGATCAGAATATTTCTTTGAACAGGACTTTAATTGTGCCACAGTCAAGCACGAAACTGAAAATAATAGATATGAATAGAATTTAAAGCATATAAAAAGGTCTGGGAGTGGAAAATACCCTGGAATAAGAACCGACCCCAAGCAATTTCTCGCATTCAAAATATTCGATGCGAAAGGGCTCCTGCAGAGCCCGGAAGGTGAAGCTCTTGGAGCGTTGGATGCCATTGCCGTTTCTTTCAATTCCATTGTTGTCAGAATCAACAGTAGTCGGAGAAGGTGCGGTGTTCGAATCCTGTAATGACAATTTGCTGCTCATCTCGGTGGACAGCAGGTTATTTGAATCCATGATCTCCAGTATTGAAGTCTCGGTAGCTGCCGTTGCCGTTGAAGTGTGTGCTGCTCTGCGTCCTCTCCAGCTTGGTATTATCACAGATTAGATGAGGGATTAACGACCAGGATGAAAGCGGAGGTTGCAAAGTCCAGTAATCAACGGTCCAGATCATAGCGGGGAATGATAGATCCAAAGTCCGATGCATATTTTGAAATTCCGTTGAGCCCCCGGAGACAAGAAGAAGGCGGGTAGGTGAAAAGTTACATATGATATCATTGTTACCAGGTGTCGACCCAAATCCAGATAGCAAACTTCGAGGATGACATCATCCCTGCTTAACCAATAGCAACACAAATAAATACAATTTTAATAAATTTAAAAATTGCTATTTTTCATGTTACAAAGTTAAACTTTGGAATAGAGATTTTAATCTTTTAAATATGCACCGATATGCACCAACTAATACCCAAAATCAACGCGGTTTGAATTCGATCGATTACAATATACCTGCTGAGGCAGGTATAATAAGATAGATATGATATTATGGAATAGTTTTTTTATGATTCTTTTGTTGAAAACAAAGATTATATAAACTTTGGACTCCTAATAATATAGTTTTAAGAGTAATAAGTTGGACATTATCGTGATATTCAATTCATATATTGAATTCATAAAATATTGAATTCATAAAATATAATTGTGGAAATTTCCATTTTTCCTTAAGGACATATTAAATTATGAAATAGGAAAGTTGGGTAGTGTTCATTCAATTTAAATGCATGTTCAAAAGAGGCTTTTAGTATGAAACTCCGGAAGCAAGCAAGCACCACATACGTGATGAAAAAACTATGGATTTGATTAACGTATGAAAAAACTTTGGATTTGAATAAGGACATATTAAATTATGAAATAGGAAAGTTGGGTAGTGTTCATTCTATTTAAATGCATCTTTAAAAAAAAAGAGTATATAGCATATATTAGGAAAGTTGGGTAGTGTTCATTTTATTTAAATGCATCTTTTAAAATAAGAGTATATAGGCATATATTGTGGATATATGACAAGTGTTTTGTTAATATCTTCTATGAGCCGTTTAGATTAGTGAACTATTATAATAGGTTAATAGATGCATATTTTCTTATGATAGGGTGGCTTTAGATGGATAAACATACGTCAAATGAAGCCTATGGTTGGGAGGAAAGTCGTAGACACGCTTTCTGTTGCCCAAGCTAAAAAGAAGTATCTTTATCAATTAGATTTGTTTATAAATGCAATTTAATTTGTTTATAAACTTATGCTCTTGATTTTATAGCACTAATATGTATATTGAGAAATGGTTGCAGAAGTGGCGTACAAATGATGGAAGAATCTTGGAATAACTCTCGAAGGACGTGTAAACTAAATTAACTGTTTATGCGCATACGTTTTTAATTAGTTTCTTTAACAGTTATGATCATATGTAGTTCTAATATTTATGTTGAGGTTGTGTGGCTTCAAGAGGTGGCTGTCTGAAGCTGTGTCTCTAGGATGTAGAAGGCATGGGACGACGAGAACAAGAAAGGGTTAATGTGTATGTGTTATATCATTCAAGGATAAGACTTGTGACTAATGTAATGGTGGTATCTATTCTAGATAAAATAAACTTATGTAAGATTGTATTAGACTAAATTGTAGTTTGACGATTCTTAATTGCAACCAAAATGTGATTCTATATTTGAGCTATACATTCTTATCACTATTATTGTACTAGTATGGTTCTTAGTATAGCCCTCTTGTCAAATACTTAGAGGAACTGAATCAAATTGAATTACAGTTTTCTTATATGAATAGATGAAAATAACAGTAGTGTTTACAATTATCTAATTACCCACTCTCAGGAGACTAACATAGTTGAATTGTTTGGATATAGTAAAAGCGAAAAACTTACCCCATTTTTTTAATTACCCACTCTCAGGAGACTAACATAGTTGAATTGTTTGGATATAGTAAAAGCGAAAAACTTACCCCATTTTTTTAGAATTGATATTGAGAAAATTTTGAATACATGACATCATATCTCAAAACCAAAATTAAGCATTTCTAATTTTTTTTATATGTATCCATTCTTCATCTCAAAACCAAATTAAGCATTTCTCGAATTTCTTGCATGTATTCATTCTTCATCACTTGTAGGGAGTTTCATAAAACATTCCATAAGAGGTTGTTTTACCATAGAAATTATTTTTTAGTCTTCTTTCAAGCTATATCTCAAAATATGTTTCGTTCTATACTTTGTTTACTTTTTATTATATTAATTTATAAATATAAAAACTTTTAAAATAAAATAAAGGAAATTCTTAAATCAAATTCCAGTATATATTGACAATCCATATGCAATTCAATAATATTAATTAAATTGTTGACTAACTCTTATTCTCATTAGACCTAATTGAAAATATCTATGAATTGTTGTAAGCTAATTAAAAATGTAAAACATACATGGATTTACAATTAATCCTCCTATATTATGTGTTGAAATGATTTCATTTTATTGTTTTTTATATATAACACAAATAATATAAAATACTATTCCATAGGTAATTAAATCATTCTATAACACATAAAACAATAATAAAATCATTCTATAACAAATAAAACAATAAATGATCATACCTAATTAATTAACAACAATAATTTATATATATTAACAAGAGCCACGTGGTGGCAATGTCCCCGACATTGCCACTAACTTTGTGGCTAGTAATTAACAAGTGTTTGAAGGACTTAATGAATTTAACAAAGTACTCAATGTCGATTGCCTAACAGAATTGAAGGATGTTTTGACCTAAAAACATTGCACACATATTTTGAGCAGAAAACATTCCATTTCAAGAATATTATGAAAATGGTATATTTCAAAGCCCTTTTCTAAAGTTAAATACAGAAAATTATAAAAATGGTATATTTCAAAGCCCTTTCTAAAGTTAAATACAAATATCGGATGAGTAAAGACCTTCACATTGTCTTCCCACATTTAGGAAAAATACAAAACAAAATAAAAATTATTTTCGCTATTAAAAACATCAAAAGGGAAACAAGCAGGCTTTAAAAACATAAAAAACCAAATTTTTGCATTTTCTGATTCACTTATAATTGAAAGAATGTGTTAGTTTTAAGGATAAGTGAGCAGATTTCATGATTTGGGATGCATTTGAGCCTTGGATGAAGATCATATGAAAACTAGAGAAAACAAAAGTGTGTAATCACTCTCTTAAGGCCAAGGAAAGAAATAAAGAAACACATGACAATATTGTAGGCAGGAGTAGTAACTAATTGATGGGAATACTAGAACTGAGTAAAGGAAATTGATGTTATTAGAAGTGAATATAGGAAAATTTGACCATTATTCCTTTTAATTAATTATTTATTTTATGTCACTTGAAGATCCAATAAGTGTCAGGCATGAATAAAATCATGTCTCGGTTAATGAAGAGAGAATATCCCAAAATCCAAAGAAAAGAATAATTCCGGAGGTAGATTTTAAGGTTAGGTGGAGGGCGATGTAATTCCTGAACGCGGAAGCACTTGGAGTGGTTGACAAGGTTTTCATAGTTATACTATTAATTTTTCAAGGATCCCGAGCTGTTAGGGTTAGATCCCTAGCTGTTTCATTAATTTCTGTTCTGGTTTAGATGGATTTAAGCTGGAAATAGACTTAAAAATTGACAATTGTTTGCACCTTTCTTGTACTTTATATATATTGTATAGATCATGAGAAATTTATTGGTATTAAAATTGATATTGGCGTAAAAAATGCGTAGTGGTATGGTACTGAAGGCAAAAAAAAACAATATATGACTGATTCACAACTTTTATAAAATTTTGTTAAATATTAAAAATTTAACTTTTGTATCGTAAAATTAATACAATCTACCTATCTATATATCACAGCTTGCTCATGACATAATAATCTATTGAAATTCAAGAACGAAATTATAACTAAATACCAGCCATTGGAATTTACTGCTTTTATGAAAAAAGAAACGCGTATTGTTGTCTAAACTATTTGTGACAAAACTATTCCCAGGTTAACACTTTATAGATAGAATGAACCATAGGAAAATTTTGGCTTTCAATTAAAATTTTGGCTTTCAATTGACAATTAAGAGAACATACTAACTTCCACCACCATAGTTGCTTAGTTCCTTTAAAATCTCAATCCAACAAAGAAATGTAACCTTCTTTGGGTATATATACACCATTTTCATCCCTGGACCAAGTCAATTTATCTCTGGACGCAGACAAAAATATCCTCCATTGCTCACTCATATTGTTTGACCTGATATTCTTGAGCGTGAACATCAATTTTTCATGCAGCTGATTTTAAATCCTCTGAGGGAGAAGATACCCATCTCTGCTCCGCACCCAAGGATCAATGCCCACTCTGATTTTAGAACCACTTCCCACTTTCCATTTTAAGTTGCTACCAATAATATCATAAGCATTGACTGTTGCTCTCCAAATGGAGGACATTTACAAACACACTTATAAATAAGTTCATAAAATTACAAAAAGTTACTAATAATATTAATAACAAAACAATGTCCTTTGAATTAATAAATCTTTTTATATAACACAACCTTCTACTACTCTTACTTTAATTGTTTCCGAGGATAGAGGAAGCTTAATTCTAGTTATGATACTTTAGTTATGTCTTGGGTGCGACTTTATATTTTAAAACATGGCTTCCAATTAAGCAAACCTCCCATGCATGTTTAACCTTTCTCAATTAATAAGCTTATTGTAAAATTAGAACATAATACCAGCTATTGGAATTCACTGCCTTCATGGAAAAAAGAAAAAACGTACACTCTTCAACTTATTAAGGGAAACAATGTAGTGAAAACAATTTTTTTTTTTGTCAAATAGGGTTACAATCTAGAGAGTGGTAATAACAAAGGAAACTAGTAGTAAGAAGAGAAATAATAAATAAACATAGGTTACAGTAACTCTGGGAATATTTTTTAATTTATAATGTGATTGTCTGGGAATAGTTTTTAATTTATAATGTGATTGACCTACAGTGGGAATAATTTTATAGAAACTTACTGTCATATAACTATTTTTATTACTTCTATGCATGATTATTCGTTTCCCTCTGATTAACCTATAAGTTTTTCTGGTCTTTTTTATTTCACTATAAGAGCGCATGCACTCCAACAACTTCTGATTGCACTCAACGTTTAGATAATTTCTAGAGCGAAAAATACAATCGTCATGATCTTTGCAGCAGCTATCCAGCCCATCACAAGAAGCTTCTCCATGGCATCCACTGTACAATACTCCGCAGTATCGCCCATATCTCAGTAACAGAGCCACTGCCATTCAAATCTGATCACAGGTTAACAGAAATTTGGTATTCCATGATATCTCCTTATAATGCTCCCAAAAAATTACATAAATTTTGAGGTGAGAAGGCATACCACCGATAGCTACATTCGTCCTACAACCCCAAAACACAACAATATAATCCAATAATATTCTAGTAACAATAAATAGAATGGTATTGCATGCCAGATTTGATCATAAAAATTCAATATTGTATTGAAATTAAAATGATAAAACTAGCAAAGATTTAAAATCATGAATATGTTCACCAATGACAAAGCGATGGAAGAGCCAAGAAGACACGCTAATTGGAGGCATAGCAGTGAACCCATTTGCGTTCCATAAAAGGCCATGGATCCCAAAAATAGCACTGTACACTTAGGTCAAATATAATCCAGCATGTAGAAATCAAATTTATGTTATATTTAGATCGAACAGAGCCATGACTGAATTTACTTGATAGTTTATGCAAAACAGTTGAAAGATACCTCCTTATTAGGAATATGTAAATATCAACAACTAGTGACCAGAATATCAGTAACTAGGGACCAGAATGTGTACTTTGATAATTTTTCTTCCCAAAGCACATTTAGTATTCCATAATGATAATAGACAACTATAACACGGAAGTATGAAACCCTTCCACGTGGAGAAGCTCTGGCAGACCTCCAATTCCAACTCCAAGAAAAAAAAATTCAAAATATAATGAAAAATAGTTGGCAAGCAATTGCAAATACCATATCCCAAGATACCAAGCCGACGCAACCTCGCAGTCAGGTCTTGGGGCACAAATATCCACACCAACGTCACTTGTACAAGGCCAATAAAATGTTATGTAATTACAATTTTAAAAAATTACACTAAATAAATAATATTCCAACTATGTTTTAATTTTAGAAAAATTAAAAAATCAAAATTAACTAATGATGGTGAACTATTCATATAAATCCCTCGGAGACGTAACCCTCGGGGACATAATGATTATCATTTTATATCAAATTCAATTTAAATTTAATTAAGCTGGAGTCGTTTATATTTCAACATAGGCCTAGTGTTCTAGAAATTTATGTGTTTTTTAATTATTTTAATTAATGTATTTTTTAATTATTCATGAACATGAATACATAAAATGGAAATTTTCTTTTTCACTATGAGTTTCGAAGTGCTGAGATTAAAGGAGTTAAAGAACTGGCATGTTTAAATCTTGAATGCATTTTAGGAAATTCATCAGTTTCATGCATTTTAGGCAGTTGATCCACAGCAGGTGGAGGTGGATTCACTTAAACCATCGACAGTAAATCAATCCTGGACTGTTAGCTCCCCAAGGCTGTTGATTATTGAATGCAACCCTGGCCTTTAGGGGCTGCGATAGGTTATTTAGTTAAAAAAACCATTAAAGCATCATAAATTAGTAAAATATATCACCAAATTATCTCAAAAACTGATATAATATATCCTGCAAAATATATTTGAATAGGTGATCAAGCTGTTCGATTAATGTACGCGATTCATTTGCCAAGTCAGTGGGCTCATGGATCGCTTGGAAACAAAAATGCCGATTGGAATAGCTTGGAATGTTGCAAATGAAATGGTAAATTGTTTCATTCACACTGAAATGAAATCGGCTTTCCTTCATGAGCATATGCGACTTGTAATTCCATTCACGAGACTCTTGGGCTACAAGCTATATTGATTACTTCTTATTCGAAAATATTTGAACATTTAGCGGCTGCTATTAATTCGATATGCTTTTGAACGAATATGAATGGACGGGTCACTACTGTTCCAATAAGTGATCAACAAATTTCCAATGCATAGACTCTCAACTGCTCCCCTGCAATCGTCAGGCTGTACGCAAATTCCAGTTAAAAAGAATGATAGTCGTCTGAAACTGTGACCCGCAAGTAGACTTCATAGCTATTAGAATTAAAATATTCAAGATTCAAAATTAATAAATCTTTTACAAACATGATAGAGATTGACTTAAAATTATGATAAAATTCTAGTCATTCTTTACGTTGCCAACATATTTTTATCAATTTAGTGGAACAGACAAGATTAGGTCATTAGTTTCCTTCTTGGTAAATTAATTGCCTCGCTTTCAGCCGTGTTGCAAATAAACTGTCTACCCGGCCTGTTCTGGGTACGATCCATTTATTTAATACTCTCATTAAACACCCATTCCTATATTATTCCTATATCACAATATGGATTCATGTTCGCGGTCTAGATTGAACCCCACCGTGTATAGGGTGGATCAAACTCATAAATCTAGATTAATCTGCAAAATGCTTTGGGCGTGGCAACCTATAAGCATTGTAGGGTCAGTGTGCAGCAGTAGTGGCAACCTATAAACATTGTAGGGTCAGTGTGCAGCAGTCGAGCAAGATGCATCGGATCTATTTGCAGGATCATGTAAGCCATCAATAAATATGCAAACCTAAATATTAAAGGAGGGATCTCGAAATCTGAAATATATGTATTGTTTAAGAGGAATATTATAACATTGCTGATGTCAGCCAGGCCGCCGAGTCTTGGGGCACAAAAATCCAAGGCAACGTCATGTTTCTCAGACCAATAATAGACATTTAACAAATTAAAAAAATAAAAAAATAAAAAATATTACATAAGCTTAGTCTAACTTCTATATATCTTTTAAAATGACTACAAATTGCTCTCAATAATCCTCCTGAGCGATTCATATATATCCTCTTGTCGGGGACATAACAACAATAACATTGTTGTTGAGATAGCTACTTTCATTCAATTTTTTTTTTCATTATATGGTTATACATATTTGAGGCATCCCCATTATCATATTTCAATATCATTTAACATATTTATTTTTCTTAATACTCTTCAACAATAAAAAATCATGCCATTAAAAAATACATTAATATTGATATGAAAGTACATATAAAAGTAATATTAATTTGACAAGTTTTTCACTAGTATTTAAATATTATAAAAATTATATTTAAGAATAATATTTTCTAAATTATTAAATTTGTTAAATATTGTATAATGTTTCATTCATCATTCCAAAAATGTTTGTTATAAAATAATAATTGGATTCATTGAATTTAATTTTAAATTGTAAGGGAAAGAACATATGTACATTCTTTATAGTATGTTCTTTATAGTTTTATAAAAAAAATTATCAATCATTTATAATATTTTTATTTTTATGAAGATATTTACTTTCTCATTTTTTATCATTATATAAAATTTATTATATTTAGAATCAAGTGTTTGAAATTAGTTAGTTTTTTTTTTAAGTAAGATGAGAGAAACCTTACTTTCAACAAAAAAAAATATTTCTAAACAAGAAAAAATACTAATAAGCATTTGGATTCCCCACAAAAGAACTGGGTCAAGATCTAACAAGTTTTCAATCATAAAAAAAATTGATAAACTATCCAACATAAATATAACCCTCGAAGAAACAATATTGGTCATTGAGTTGACCGACAAGGGTACTTTATTGTCTTACGAACATCAATCCATCCTAAAGAGTTGTCGAGAGCTGGGGAATTCGATGCAATGTCCAACTGATGCAAGGAATTTGAGAAAGGCTGCACATGATCTAAGTTTGCTTCCTTATAAATATCAGAATTGTCTGATTCATGAGGGAATTTTTGACCACCAACAAGTGGGGCTGTAACCATAACCAAATCATTCTCTGTATCAAGCAGAGGGGGATCATGTGAGGTTGAATTTTAAGTTGGAGGCTAACGAGTTCTTGGAGAGGGCTACAGTGGGGTAGAAGGATGATTTCAAGGATATGAGGGAATCGTTTTGGGTGACGAATCATGATGAGGATGCTTGGGCTCAGCTTGAGGGTTCGAGTTTTTCTTTATGTTACTAGTTTCTTTCACACCCTTTTCCTTTTTTTCTCACACCCGACTTCAAAATTGAAGCATGGGTAGAAACACAAATTTCGTTAATTTGTCATGTTTGTTGATAGGCTCTCCAGTGAAAAGAAATATTCTTGTAACCAATGAGTTGCAAATATGGCTCAATATTGATCTCATCAAGGAGGATCTTAGCAGCTAGTGCTCGACAAAGACCCAGTTACACTGAAACGTGTGCACATAAAAATAAACCTTTTAATTCTTTCTCAACATCAATCTTCACATATCGACTTAGATATTTTCCAATGGAAGCCAAATAATTCGGAACCCAATAATGTAGGGGTAAATTTGGAATCCTTACCCACACTAGAGTCATCATGGAATTCATAGTGAGAGGATTAAAATTAGGGAACCATCATTAGATGGATAGGTCTAAAAAACCGCATAACCATGACCCCCGATCAATGATTTTATGATTGCCATCTTCCTTATTAAACATGACTATGAAGAATCACTTAGATCATAAGAAAATCTCATAAATCGTGGTCTATGTTTGATCTATCCATTCCCTTATTGCTAAAGATGTTTGCAAAATCCCATTAAACCTACAAATGAGATCCTGTTTTCTATATACAATTTCATAGGAGAAGATAAGAGGGTCTTCCACTTTGACAAACAAGGTGTCTTTAGATTATTCTATGATGTATATTGGGCCATAAAGTTCCTTATTCCTAGCAGCAACAACACCCACTAAAATATTTGACGCCAAAGGAACATATGGCATAGGTTTCATCATATTTTTTTAGGAGCATGGATGGGAGGCAGAGGGTGTGTTATGGCCAACCACATCTCCACGAAGGCAAGATACCAGTGAAATGGAAACATCTTGGAGATATCCATATCAGACAATAAAGACTCATCCTAAAGATGTCGCTCTTCAAAAATCAGTTGCTAAAGATGAACGGGGATCCTCGTCTTTTGATATATATGGATTTTTAATAACATCAACAGATATGAGGCCTACACTTTAGGCAAATCGAGGGACCTGAGAAGGGCCTCACAAACATAGAGAATCCATATATATTTAGTCGGTTCTGGGCGGCATAATCGAAGGGGAAAAACCCTTACCCCCAAGCAAGAATCATGGTTTGCTTCAGGGATCATGCGGCCAACATGAGGATGAGACATTATTTACTCGATCGGAAAAACTGGATCAGATAATGGCTACAGGAATTGCCAAAAAAACACTTAAGGAATGACTACAACACTCGATGACATTATGAAAAAATTACTCAATTTGTATTTTACAATATTGGAAAAAGTTACTGAAAAAAACCTTCACTGTTGATAATGAAGGTTTTAACAAATTTTCACTAAATTCTTTGAGAAGTTGAAAATTCTAATTACATATTAAATAATTTTACTATGTACTTTAATCCATGAAAAACACACATATATTTAATACACAGTCAAGTGTCAATATTTAACATAAACTGATATATTATATTTTTATTTTTATTTTTAAGGTGCTACTACATATTACATATATTGAAAAAAACTAAGCCGCATTGTACACATAATCCTTTCCAGGAAATAGTTCCATGTAAGAGTGAAGATGAATATAATTTAAATCGTAATGTTAAAGAGAATATTGTTGTTTTTGTCATTATAAGCATCAACGATTTCATGATAGCTATTAGTACCAATGCATTTTCACATATTTAGTGTACCAATGTTTAACAACCTTTTAAAAACACCGAAAAATAGGTATGAATGACACCTATGTGTTCGAATGAATAGATGTATTATTTTATTTTATTTTAGTATTGATTTTTCCATGTTATGGATATGTATGTGGATATGTATATGAAGCTTATTGATGTTTTATAAGTATTTAATTTACAATTTAAAAATTATTTTTTTTATAATAATATTAATTTTTATATTTTAATTATTGTATTTAGATATAATCATTTTTTTAATCTATATATTGCATACTTTATATATATATATATATATATATACACAAAGTAGTTACATGTGTTGTGACAATGTAAATAATCAATATGTTTAATGCAAAATAATAAGAAATCCACTTCACTATATATGATTCATAGATGTATTTTAATTAAAATTAGGACAACATAAAGATTCATGGTAATCAAAATATTATTACATAATTGTTATAAGTAAAATGCTATCATTCTAGTGGGATATTGTCCACATTAGATGAAATGTTTGATTTTCATAGACAAACATTTCAAAATATACAACTTGTAGCATTCAATTTGTGTGATTATAAATATTTGTGTAAATTTAGAAGTGTACCATAACAACAACAACAAATGATTGATAGAAAAATACTTTCTTCTAATTCCATCCTTCATGTTGTGTCTTAAAAAATAATCTATTTCATTGGACTTTAAACTTTAGTTGCTTTGATTTTCTTAAATTGTGGCAAATATTAATAAAATCTAAGTCTTATTCATGTTGTGTCTTAAAAAATAATCTATTTCATCCGACTTTAAACTTTAGTTGCTTTGATTTTCTTAAATTGTGGCAAATAATAGATAAAATCTAAGTCTTATTGTTGTTCTTATTATTATAAAACAATGGAACTAAAATGACAGAGACATGCAAATTTTTTAGTTAATACTTGATAGTCCAAAATATAGCCACAACCCAAATTTAATCTAATGTTTTTTTTGGTTGGCAAAGTGGTGGAACCCCCCTGACTAGCAGGGTTTCCATTGGTTAAGCAACCACGAACTAGGGGCATCTAAGACGTCAAAATCACCCGGGGATCGCACCCGGCCTGGACCGCACCAACCCTTAACATGGTTGGATTCTTTTGGTATCTGACGGGATTAGAACCGATGAGCTTTCAACTTAGGGGGTGTCTGAACTATACCCCGCCACCAACTGTTCTACATCTTGTGGATAAAATTTAATCCAATGTTAATTAGTTTGAATGGCTATTATTTGTATTTATCACAAGGTGAAAAACAAGGTTGTAAATCAATTAAAATATAAATGTCATAACAAATATTAAATACTTAGTAAGGAAAAAGAAAGAGATCACAAAAATTGTGATCAAACATTTTATCCATCATCATTATGTCTTATGTGTTAAACAAGTTCTATTTATCATTTTTTTTAATATCAAAATAATTGAAAATTACTATTTCATGTTATAATTAAACTTTGCATGTTTATACATAAAATAAGTTATTACATATATTTGATGCATGATTACAATAGGGTAATAGATTTCTTATATATAATATTTTTAAGTAAATATACACCTAATAATAATAATAATAATAATCTATTTTTAAGGTCACCGCCAAGCGAGACACCAATTTGGTGTATGAGACCCCCTTGTTTGTGGGACAAGGGACTCCCTATATATTAGAAATGTTATAACCAAAATTACTATTTAAAAAATACAAAAATATAATGTGATGAGCATGGGAAAGAAAACCGTTAGTTATTAATAATTATCTTAATAACGAATTAGTATGAAATTAAATGACATTTATTTTGTAATGTTTAAATAATTATAATAGGGCTTTTTAAAATAAACTTCAATGTTCATGTAGTAAAAGTCGTATTTATATTTATATTGTACTTTTAATTAAAGTTTCCACATAATTTCTTTATACTGAAAAAAACAAATTTTTATTTCCACAATAAAAAAAAATGCAAATTTTTGTGAATCAAAAAGTTTTGTAAATAAAAAAATAATAGACAAATTGTATCAAATTTAAATATATACATTCCATATTAAAAAATTGATGAAATCTGGATTGAAGATCTATACATTCTATATATAATGATCGAATATAAATTCATTGCACTGAACAATTATCATGCATGGTCTAAAAGTATGTAAATTTATTATTATTATTTAAAATGTTTTGTGTAAAATTATTATTATTTAAAATAAAAATATTTTAATGGTGCTATGTGTGACACTCACACTGTCATCGTATATAGAAAGTCATTTTCATATAATTTCCCCCTTAATACATATGGGTTATCAAGAAATGATGTGTAACTATATTAAACTCATTACAATTTAAGTTTTTATTAAAAGTTTCAGCCATGACATCTATTAAAACACTTTCATCAAAGACAATCTTTAAAAATTACCTCCATAAAACATGGATTTCGTAGAAGTGTTTTAAGTTCTATATAGTCTATCTAAATTCAGCTTTTAGGAGTAAATTCAACTTCTTATCAGTAAGAAGTACATTTTACATATAATTTATAAATTTGAGATAAAAATATTTAATAATAAATTAGTATAGATAGAGGGTTGTTAATATTTTCATGTATATTTAAATTTTAATAACCAACATCTTAATATTTGTAAGCCAATTTACTTAAATATTGAGTAAAAATAAATCCAATCCCAATCTTGGTTTACAACACATAAAAAAATTCTAATCGTTTCTCTCTATAGCATCACATTAGTTTACCAAATCTTGAGATAACGGCATTAAAATTAAAATAATAAAGGTAATCCATAAAATTTTCCTTAAAAATTTGCTTCCCATGATAATGATGAAAAAAATCTTTAAAATGTACTTTAACCATTTTCTCAACTTCTTTCCCTACCCATAACCATACATCAATCAATAAGATAATGGGGGAGATCTAGAAATTAGCTTTATCTTCTAACATTTAAATAAACATATAAGAAGACTAGGAAAGAGAAGACATATAATTTAAAATGTCTACGTTGTTTATTGATAAATGTCTATAAAGTTGAAAACTCTTAGTAAAACTAAAAAAATAACAAACATGAAATAATTAAACAGTTAAACTTTTAACATAACTTCATTTTTCCTTTTATATGAGGCCTCTTCTTTTCAATCATATACTCAATATAAACCAGAAAGGTAAAAGAAGCTAGGAAGGGGAGAAAATGGGCATTAATAAGAAACAAGAAAGATGTTATTAGAGATATAAACCAAAAGGATAGTAATAAATACCAATTTGACACACTTCAGATCTTCTCCTAGAATTGTCAAGGATTTCCATGGAGCAAAGTCCCTAACTTAAGTTGGATCTTGAGCGAAATTGATATTATAGTATTAGTTGAAACTTGGGAACACGAGGAGTCCAAGGTCCCTAATATAGACAAATATGTCATATGGTCAATATGGAATAAACGTTCATGTCGTAGAGGCATTGTGGGTATATCCTGTTACATTAGCAATAACATATCCCCACATGTTAGGTTTTATAAGAAAGACCCTTACAACAAGTTTACTTGGATAGAGATCATAGACATTAATGATGAAAAAACATACATAGCCATTTGTTATTTTTCCCCTATTAATTCCAACTTCTATAAAAAACTAATTTAGATAAAAAATGTCCTTATGGTCATTTAGAGAATGATATTTATTGTTTAAGGAATGAAGGAAATATCATTTTTATGGGTGAATTCAATGATCTAACTTCCAGTAACCAAGCTATTCTTTTAAGCAATTATTCCAACCCTAATCCTCTTTAGTTAGATAGAGACCTTGAGCTAGATAACAGGTAAAAAAGAAGTTCTGAAGATCTAGGTGAAAATTTATTTGGGTCTGAGTTGGTTAAATTTTGTAGTGCTCAAGATCTTATAATCTACAATAGTCTCACAAAATGGCCAAACTCTAGCCATATGACTTGTGTCGATGGGATTGGAAGTAGTGTGGTAGATTATGTTATATCTGATATCCATATATACAAAAAGTTAATAGATTTCAACATCTTCAATGGTGATGATCCTGACTCTGATTATAGACCTTTAATTATAACTCTCAATATTGCCATGCATTGTGATCCAAGGAGGAAGACTATCATTTCCAAAAGCACCTGATCTTCGATAAAAATAAAGTTGACATTTTTCTCCATAATCTAAAAAATGAACTGGTTCCTTTATCTAGCATGGAGAATATAGAAAATCTCTAACATAATTTTTCTACAACACTCTCGTCATCCACTAACAAGTTCTCTATTGAAGTCTCTACTAAAGCAAGCAATAGTAGAACCAACCCTTGGTATGAGTGTGGTATGATCAAGAGTGTAAGATGTGAGAAAATAAATTAAGCAAGATACTACATATTCGATAAAAATGGACAACATAAATCAATACAAAGCCTTAATTAAAAGCAAAAAAAGGCATTATCTAAGCAAAAGGGAAAAAAATCTCCTACACCTCTCCAAGGTGGCTCCTAATAATTTCTAGAGGCAAATTCTAACTCGGAAAAACAAAAGAAGACAATAAAATTTCTTTAAAAGATTGGAATTCCTATCTCAAAATGCTTTAAGAATCCCCGAATATCAGAGATAACATTCAAATCCTTCTTACAACGAAATAAGTTTTCTCATTAGAAGACATAGATTTCAGGCTTAAGCGCTTAGCAAATAGAAAACCCAAAGACAATGAAGTCTACGAAGTGAAAATATTAAAAATTGGAGGGCATGTCCTCATCTCTCACATCCACAAATTCTTTAATCTAGCGGTCAAGCAAGGGTTTCCTATAGCTTGGACTCAAATCCTCATTATTCCTATTTTCAAAAGTGGTGATAAAAACAACCCCTCTAATTATCAAACTATTATGATTAGCCCTCTCTTAGCTAAGTTATATGGTGTTATCTTAGAAAATAAGATCAATGAATGGATAGAAATGGAAGGTAAGTGGGAGGTCAGTGGGCTAAAGGCCAAGCAGGTTTTCAAAGGAATCATTTAACCATGTACCACCTCCTTACACTTAGGATCATTGTAGAGGAATTCCGTAATAATAAGTCTTACCTATTTTGTTGCTTTGTGGATTTAAAAAAATTATTTTGATACAGTGCCTAGAAATAACTTGTGGAATAGGCTAGAGGAGCTTAAGGTTCCTTTTGAGTTGAGAGTTTCTGCAATAAGGTTATATGAAAAGGTCATTGTTAATTTTAATAATAATGAGGGATGGACACCATATATAAATTGTAATATTGGAGTTAAACAAGGTTGTACCCTCTCCCCTACCCTTTTTTGCCATTTACATTGATAAGTTAGAAAAATGTTTAGAAGAAGCAGGTTGTGGTGGTACAATCTCAGCTGGGATAGTTATCATCCTCGTACTTTATGCTAATGACAGTGTTCTTATGGAAAGGTGTCCTTCTGATCTTGATAAGAAATTAAGAATTCTTAAATATTTTTTCTCTAACATGGGCATGACTGTTAACACTGACAAGACAAAAATCACGATTATAAAATATAAGAAAGACACCTATGCAAATTTGATTTATGATAATAGAAATTTAGAGGAAGTGACTTCTTACAAGTATCTCAGAAATGATATTTATCATAATCTCGATTGGAATTATGGCATTGTGAAAAGGATTAATGAAGGGTGGAAAGCTTATTTTGGTCTTGAAAATAATTGTAAATCTGTCAATATGGTCATGTAGGATAAAAAGAAGTTCCTCTTTGAAACTCTTGTCATCCCTGTTATCTTGTATGGTTGTGAAGTATGGGGGTGCAACATTTCTAGAGAATCTTGGAGGAATATTGAGCAAATCCAAAAGCGGTTTATAACTTATTACCTCAAAATTAAAATCAATACGCCTTATCCTATTCTCCTCATAGAAGCGGGTCTTTCACCCATTGAGAACGTTGCTATGACTAGGTTCCTGATGTACAAGCATAAGATAAATAACATGTAAAATGAGAGAATTCGTAAAATTTCTTCAAACTCAAGTCAAAATCAACTACGCCTCAAGCGGTGTTGGTTTAAAGATGCCATGGCTTGATTCAACCATTGGGGAATTATTGAAAATGACATTTTGCAGAACATTTGACAATGTCAAAATATTATTAATTACTTCTAAGTTTAAAGATAAATTCCAGTGTGAGGAAAATTTAGTGATTAAGAGAAAATTAAGATACTATAAGGAGGTCATTAATCCTAACTTAGAATATCATAAGTATCTCTAGGTGATAACTAGCTCATGAAAGAAAATTAATATAGACAAGATTAGAACGAACTCTCATGAACTCCATAGAGAAACAGGGTGTTGGTCTATTCCTGAAATTCCATGGGAGGAAAGGGTTTTCCATCTGTGTGAGTCTATGAGCATTGATGATGAAAATAATTTTTTCTTAGAGTGCGTTGCTTACAACCACGTTAGATCTGAGTTTCATAGTATTTACTACAATATAAAACTTTGTAACCTCCTAACTTGCCAAAACTATAGTGAGCTTGGAAAGCTTCTTGGCAAGCTTTTTGAACATATGGACAAGATTTTAAAATAAACCAAGTATTATGCTTCATAAGGTGCGATAGATCAAATTTGGTCTCAGTGGACGTTAATCATCATCATAAAAAAAATTAATAATAAATTTCTTAACTAAAAAAGTTTAGTTTTTGTATAATTAATTCTTAAAAAAAGTATATTTATTAAAATAAATGTTAAAATTAATAAATATATAATAAAATAAAATTAACCAAAAAAAAATGTTATGACAATTGATCTACCAAAAAGAATAATCATTTAATATATATATGGCGTGACGAGGACCCTTGTGGTGTAGTGGACGAGAGAACACAAATCAAAGGAAAAAGAACTCAAGAAAAGGAATCTGGTACCTCCCGTCATCAACAAAGAAATCACCTAGGATTACTTTGACGGAGCAAGCCAAGGAGAACCTCCTCTAGGGGGTTCGAGAGGTTTTTTATATCTCTCATAAAAGCTCAAAGTACAAGTGAGATATGCTCCAAGACACTGCATGAATAAAAGCAAAGCTAGTAGCCTTATATGCTATTCTAGAGTTGGTTGTAAGCAGAAATATCACTAGTTTACAAGTCTTTGGGGACTCAAAGATGGTAGTGGATTGGGTCAATAACAAGATTCAAATCAAATATCCTCACTTACAACAACTCTTAAAGGATATCAGAAGGCTTCTGAACCTTTTCTCAGTCCTTAGCATAACTCATGCTTATAGAGAATTAAAAGTGGAGGTCTAAACTTGCTATGCTATTAGCACCATGCCACATGGAGACAGAAGTAGTCAGGGAAGAATAGTAGAGTACTCTCATAAAAATGATGTACAATTTTGACAAACAATTGTGTGTAAGAAGAAGCATATAAAGAAGAGAAAAGAAACCAAAACTGACATGAGGAAGATTACAGTAAGAACATGTAAAGAAGAGAAAAGAAACCAAAACTGACATGAGGAAGATTACAGTAAGAACATATAAAGAAGATAAAATAAACCAAAATTGACATGAGGAAGATTACACTAAGAACATATAAAGAAGAGAAAAGAAACCAAAACTGGCCTCGGGAAGATTACAATAAAAAACTTGTATGATTTTTTTGTAAAGAAAAGACAAGTAAGTCTTTGATGTGCAATGACAATCGTCTGGATCAATTTTGATGTAAAGCAAGTTCCCCAAGAACACTTCATGATCATGATCACTCTTTATTTAGAGTGATGACTGATGGATATTTTCCTTTTAGAAACTATATATATATATATATATATGGAATAATGTAGGAAAATGAAAAAAGATAATACATGTACAAATAATGCTAAAGAAAATTATGGCATCCAATTATTTAGTTTTAACAACCATTTTACAATATATGAAGATAAATAGATAAATAATGGAGACAAATGACAAACTTTATCATCAACAACAATTAACTTTAAAAGTCTATAAAATTTATTCACGTTCCTAAAACATAAAAATAATTACAAAATTCTATGTTATTAGAAAAAATTACTATTTTCAACACTCATATTCAATATCTAAAATTGAATCTCTTAAAACTTAAATTATATGTTATTAGAAAATTATTTATTAATATTATTATTTTCAATACTTATACTCAATATATAAAATTTCAATTATCGTTAATACAAAATATAATTCTCAACATTAAAACTATTTTTACAAATTATCTATTTGAAATATTTAGTTAAATAATTTTTATTTACATCTCCAAAGAGGCACCATAAATTATACCTGTAAACTTCACTTAAATATCTCTTCATTAATTACATATCCAAACAAATCGCCATACATCATACCCACGAACTTCACTTAAATGCTCCTAATGGATTCGAAAGTCTTCCATATTAATTTTCTTCCCTCACTTTTTTACCTAATATTTTTCTAATAAAATTCCATATTAATTTTCTTCCCTCACTTTTTACCTAATATTTCTCCAATAAAATTCCATATTAATTTTCTTCGCTTACTTTCTTAACGTAATATTTTTTTATTATTGCTTAAAAATGATGGTAATTTTCTGATTTAATCTCTTTAAATCTATCCTCATTTAATTTAATGTCAAAACTGTATATTTAATATAACGTTGTAAGTATTAAAAGGAAAAGAAAAAAAGAGAGACCTCCATCTCGACCTCTGAATTAAAAACAATTCCCTTCCATTTACTTTGCTCATTTTATTACACCTTACTGGAAACTTAATGGGTTGAGAGACAACTGCTTTTATTTTGCTGCATTCTTAACCTGCAGTTTTATGTATATATATCTCGCTAGCCAACTTTCTAACTGTTTAGTAATTCCATAGGAGCATAGGGACTTGAAATCCACGAAACGATTCAAGTCCCCCATTGGAAGACAAGACACTTCAATCCGGAATGTGAATTGATGAAATCAGAAATCATGGAAAAGTCTGTTGGTTTTCGGTGAAAACGTTTGGTATTCCATCATCTCATTATCGTATTATAATATTTATGTAGTGCCATCAGATTTCAATGGTGGTGCGCGTTGCAGATTATTCAGTGCCTATGGAACCACATATGAATAACATATGGCTCTTCAATTTACTTCCGCGCGGGTTGCAGATAACCATAGAACCACCTCGATACATTGGCTTATGGTTGAGTGTTTTACAATGGCCCATACCCCAGCTGAGGCGGAGGGTAGTTCCACGAAGGAATTTCAGATGGTTGGAGGATTCGCTCTGGCTCCCGACGTTGCAGATTATAGAGAGGGAAGCAGACGGGTTGCAGATTTTCAATCATATTCGCCCGCCGCCGCCGCCACATTATTTACAAGTAGCGGTGCAGAATATTGAGTGCCTCATGGAACCACAGATGAATACCAGACTGTTATTCAATTTACCTCCACCCCGGTCCCAGATTGTGCGGAGACCCATAAATAGACCAGGATACATCTCATGGGCGAGTGACTCTTTTTTGGCGCCGGAGGGTTCCACGAACGAATATCGTCAGTTCGAATCATTGCGTTGGCCCCATTTTGCAGATTACACTCAGGGAATCAGACCGGCTCCAGCTTTTTATTTATATCCGCCTCCGCCGCCTCCGCCGCCGCCACATTATTTACAAGTAGCGGTGCAGAATATTGAGTGCCTCATGGAACCACAGATGAATACCATATGGTTATTGGACTTACGTCGGCGCTGCTTCCAGATTATTAAGAAACCCATAGAAACACATGGATCCATCTTATGTCAGTTGACCATTTTTATTACAGACATGCCACATGGATACCGGTTGACAATTTTTATTACGGACATGCCACATGGATACATCTTATGCCGGTTCACCATTTTTATTACGGACATGCCGCAGCTTATCCCGAGGGTTCAACGATGGATTATCGCTTTGATGGACGTTTTTGTTTGGCCGATTTGCTTCCGGCATTTTGTTTGGCTCATTTTCTGGATTTCGATTTTCATCTTTTTAGAGAGCGACGAAGAATGGGATATCATTAGGTTCAGGCATTTTGTTTGGCTCTTCTGGATTTTCATTTTGATGAATGTAGAGAATGAAGCAGAATGGAATGAAGAATCCATTATCAGATGGCTCGGCAAATTTCTTCGCTTCATGTTGTGGGTTTTGACTATATATTACCTGCTTGTCTCCCTGTCTCCACCGCTACCGCCACCCCCTCCACCTCCCCCACCACCCCCTCCGCCGCCTCCGCCTCCGCCACCGCCAAGAAGACAAAGAACTAGAGGAGGAAGAAAGAGAAGACGTAATAGGAAAAGTGGAATACGAAAATACTGAGATGAAGAGCAAGAAGAAACGAAACGACTGACTAACGCCAACCCATGGGAGTAGCTGTTTCTGAACATTTATCTAACGTTGTTAGCAAAGGAAAACTATTCAACTGGTGTCCGAAACCATACCATATGGGCATTGTATTAATTAGTTTCTGCATTTAAAAATCTATGGTAAACAGAGACTAAGACAAATACTTTCACGTTATTTTCGTTTGATTATGTTTCCATAAGACTACCACCTTGCATTTATGGATAATATTATCGGTTAATACATGGCATCTCACGATAACATTCTCATTCTTCCATAAAAATATAAATTAGCTGTAATGATATACTTTTTATTACTATATGAGATTTTGGAAGTTCAGTTCTTATAAACATATTCTAATTTACTCAAATATGATCATTTTTGAAACGAGTATATATATATCGGTATTTCTAATATATAAATTATATATATACTTTGAACTTTTTATATATATATATATATATATTTTTTAATTTTTTGAAAATTTAATAGATAAATAATGAAAATATAACTTTGTTCCATTAAATTTTGATTGGTTCCTCGGATTCATTCCATGATATTTATATTGTTATGCTTAAAAGCATTTTGATTAAGATTTAAATGAGCTTAATTAAATGGTTAACCATTTATCTAAGTTCATTTAAATGATTAACCTGTGTAGTGAAGATTTCTCCCCTACTACTAACAAAAACATAAATATTTTTATGATTTTTTATATATTTTGTCAAAATAAGGGGAATGGATCCAAATGGGTATGGAGCAAGCTCAATATACACGGTGGGAATGATATGGCAAAATATGGGAATAATGGCCAAAGTAATGTCATATAATGTAATCTAAAAGTGCACCAATGTGACTCAAAGTGTTTTTGAGAAACCTTCACAATGTATTTATAGGATGATCCAATACCACCTTCACACAAAAATATGTGATATGTGTTATTATTATAAATAATCTTTAAGGTTGAGTGCAAGTTAATGCCTCTCTTTGATATATTTAATGATTGGTTAATTGCAATGCTAATATGTTTAAATATGTGATATGTGTTATTATTATAAATAATCTTTAAGGTTGAGCCCAAGTTAATGCCTCTCTTTAATAGATTTAATGATTGGTTAATTGCAATGCTAATATGTTTAAATATGTGTTATTATTATGAATAATTTTTAAGGTTGAGCCCAAGTTAATGTCTCTCTTTAATAGCTTTACTGATTGGTTAATTGCAATGCTAATATGTTTGATATGGTTATGGTTGTGAATATGTTGTAAGAAGTCAAAAATGTTTTACAGCCATATGAATTCAATTTTATATATGAATTAAAAAAATGTTAATATTATTAATTTATTATTATATATATATGTGAAGGGAAGGTGAAGTCATAATAATAATAATAACAATAACAATGATATTTACACAAGAACAATAATGTAATTATAGTTAAAAGTACTTAATAAATACCAATACATTAATGCATGGCCGTTGTATTAGTGCTTAATAATTATTTAATGCACCAATGTCTAAATAGGTATTAAATAAGTTTTTGAGCTAAAATCAATATAATGCATTAATATAATTTTTTTTAATGTTCTATATATGCAAATGTATTTTTCTTTGTCTTGGATCAACTATCAATTAATTATGAAAAAATCAAATATATTTTATTATAATATGTTTTCTTAATATTTAATTAATATATCTAGATATAATAATTGCATTAATGTATTACAAATTTGTTTAATATAATAATATAAATCATATATAAACTTTATTTGTAACACACAATTTAAACAATACCAGAATAATAAGAAATTCATCATACTAATAAGGAAGAAACTGTAATGTCCCAAATTTGGCGTTGGGTCACAATGGCCAAATCACATTTTCCATATTCATGAAAGTTGTCAAATGGATGCTAAAATTCAAATAATTGCCAAGGAGGAAAATCACTAGTTTCCTAGGTTGGGGGTGGAAACTTTGAGAATTGGAATAAGGGGGATAATAAATGATGTTTAGACATTATAAGGGGATAAATATTTAATAATTGATCTTATTAAATAAATACAAGAGAAAATGGAAATGGCAATAGAGCATGAAGACACATGGAGACTATGAGGCCCACACTATCTAGAATTCCTATGTTAAATGGTATCTTTATCTTACAAATTTGAATATATGGGAAGTCTAATGTTTTTGTATGGATTATAATGTTAATATACTTGTCCATATACTTCATAGGTTGAATTTGGGATGAATTGTAACTTACATGGGAGAGGAAGAGCCAAATGGGAGTTTCATGGACACTTGGCTAGATTCCCCTTTCATTTATGATAGCTATGACACCAATGATGGAGATTCTATGACAGTTATGACCCAAGTCAGATCTGAAGGCTAACATACTGACATACTGACATGCCAGGCCTGAATAGAGCATCTTGGAGGTCGAAATTGGGAGTTGGAGAAGGACAAGAGGGTCCTACTCAAATTTGGGAGAAGAGGGAAGGTGAAGAGAGAGGCCACATGGCATAGCATGAGCAGCCACACCAATTTGACTTGGCTTTGGTTTATGGATGGATTTGGAACCTTAGAACACCAATAATGTTTATAAAATACAGGGATCAACCATGAGAAGAATCTTTTTCTCATTTGTGAAATTGTCATTTGTGAATTGTGAGAGCTAGTGGATGACTAGTTTTCTTGCTTAAGCCAATTTCGAGGGTGAAAGATTCCCATCCTAGTTGGTGTTTGGAAAGGAAACTCAGGTCTTTCATGGAACTTTAATGGATTTTTATTTGCAGGTGTAAGCTACAGGAAAGAATGTGGATTCTTCTATTGTAGCACTCTCTCTCAACTATTTCCAGTTTTCACACCATATTCATGCCAATGGAGGGATTGCGCTTTGGGTGAGATATTGATCTCTTTGGGGAAGATTCTAATGCTCATTATCTTATGTTATGATGTATATCCTCTATATTTCATGTTCAGAATACTCTCAAGTTGAAATACCCAAAATAATTCATGTAAAAATGTTGAACAATGAAGAAATAGTGTCATTTCCCCACTATCTTGTTGTGAACCATTGTAATGCTGATGATTTCGAATTGGGAGAGCCTTTCATTGTCCATTTATCATTGGAATCAGTTCAATATTCTCTGTTATTCATTCTCAGAAAGTTTCAAGTCTAAATTCCCAATATTTGTATGTCAAAATGATTTTTAATGAGCAAACAATGACCATTTCCACTCTATTTTGATATATGCCATGGTAATGCTTATTATTTCGAATGGAGGAATGTATCTATGATAAATGTATGATGGATGGACTATAATTAATGTGTATTTCAAGTCTCATGTTCAGTACTTAAGCATTGGAAGCCATTTTACTCATTTTTATTGCATTGGGAGAATATTTGGTGCATTTTCCCCAAGTGTTAAAATTGTGACTTGGGAGTTCTTTTGGAAAGAGTCATAATAGACTGTATAAACTGAACCATGATGCATATGAGACTTTGAAAATGTCCCTTACACATAACCAGCCTCTATTAATAAATTCAAATGACTTTGGGATCATTTGTGAAGCCATTTCCGGTAATTACCTGGGGGGAATTGGAGCCCCAATTTGCTAGTAAAGGCTCCTACTTTGAACAGAACATTAAACAAGTTTGTAGATGCAATTGGGAGGTCAAAAAACATACATGATCATTATATTTAAGTTATATTATCAGTCATGTACCTTCAGATAAAATTTGGAAGCATTTGGGTCAATTTGGAGGTCTAGACATCAAAACTAGTCGAGAGCCAAAATTTTGAAAAAATTAGAAAATTGGGCATTTTAATAAAATTCCAAAAAGGCGACATTATAGAAACATTCAATTATATTGATAATATATACTTAATTTGTAACACACAATTTAAACAATACTATAATAATAAGAAACTCATCATACTAATGGGGGAGAAACATTCAATTATATTGATAATCATTCAATTTTAGATGTTTGGCACCATTTATATTATCCAAAGTGATTTTTCTACACTATAGTCGACGTGTCAACCTGAAAGTAAGGTAGATAGGAACATAGCATCAATGTATGATGTGGGACTAAGTTACTTTCTAGCAAGGATAGCTTCTAATGGTATACTTGGAAGAGGTGGTATACCCTTGGTCATATATGTATGCCTAAAGTTATTCCACCTACCTCATATAATGAGCATGATATTTATTTGCAACCAATAAGTGTACCACCTAACGTAATTTAACATATGGTTCAATAAATTTTAGATTTGTGGCATCATTTATCTTATCCAAAATAATTTTTTTGCACTATTGGTGATGGTTCATAGAAAAGGAGGTTCATAATTTATGTGTCTAGATTATATAGATCTCAATAACATGACCATGAAATATAAGCCTCATAATTTTTAGGAATTATTATATGAATTTCAAGGAGAGATTATAATTACTATGTCATATGTCCATTTTGGATATCATCAAAAAAAAGAAGAAATTTTGTAAAAAAAACCTAAAAACACTTGAATATCATTATAAAATTTTGGTGATATGTCAATATACATACTCCATTTCAAACATTAATGAATTATATTTTTAAAACTTTCCTAGAAAATTTTGTGCTATTATTTTTTATAATATAGTAATCTAAAAAATAAACATTAGGAAGAAAGTGTGAAACATGTTGACATGGTCTTAAATCTATTGTAGAAGAAACAAATATATGCAAATGCTTCTAAGTTTTCCTTCGGGGTAAACAAATGTAGAATATTTGGTTCATATTTAATCTCATGAAGGCATTAAATTGGACCATAACAAAATTAAATTTACGATATAGTGGATGGTTTTTGAAACCTTGTTGAATATTTTAGGGATCGTAGGAATCATAGGATATTACCATAAATTTGACTATATTTATTGTCAAATAGTGACACCTCTATTAACCTTATTGTTAAAAGATACATTCTCTTGGAATCAAGAAGAAATTGAATATTTTTAAAAACTTAAGGAGTCTATTTGTACATCTAATGTCATTTTTTATTATTATGGAGTGTGATGCCTCGAGTCATGGAATTGGTGTAGTGTTAATACAAGACGAAAGTTTGATTTCCTTTGAAATCTACCCACTTAAAGGAAAAAAATTACTTAACAAAATTTGTGAAAAGAAATGAGGATAATACTACATGCAACCAGGAAATGGCACCCTTACCTATTAACAAGACACTTCAAGGTAGGACCATATCATGATAATGTTATGTACTTCGTGAACAACAACCATCTTTAGTTCGAAGAAATAAAAATGGGTAACAATTATTCTAGGGTATGAATTTTATATTATCTATGGGTGTGTCCAAGCTAATGAGGGTCAATTTTGGTGCGTTAGATGCAATAGAAAACTGACACGGAATATCTTCCTTTGAGTAAAAAGGATGAAATGTAGGAAATTAAATAACGTTTCTAAAAACATATGTTTTATGTATGAAGTTTTTCATAACTATGGAAAGTTTCGTTATTTCTAGCACTCACTTTTCTTTTTTAGGCAAATGATAAGGTATATGTTTTTGTGGGTGCATCCTTTGAGGACCTAAATGATGGCTCCAAAATACAAACATTTGCAGGCATGCAGAGAACATATAACATTAGTGCAATGATATTTTTTGAAAATAAACTCATTAATTTTTTTCTTTAATTATCTGAGTGATAATTCCTTTAAAATGGTATGTCTTTTGTGGGTGTAGACTTTGAAGGTCTTAATGCAATAATCATGAAATGGGTTTTTATTATAGAATTTAGAGGTCATTGTCTTCTAGTTCACCATATAATTTTTAAAAAATTCTTGTGAAATGAAAAAGTTATGGACAAAACACTAACAACATTTTTTTTTACCAGAGTGATTAAAAAAAAAAATTAGGCAAAAAATAGAAAACAATAATATTCATTTTAGAAATTTAGATATTTGGAATCTGTATAAATTTTTGTATCTATGTCTAAAATTTTGTCAAATATGTTTGTGTTTATCATGTTGTAAAGAGTGGTGAAAGACAAGCATATTGTGGAAATGGCAAAAATTTCCAATTAGCTATGGTTTACCATATTCCATAGCACAAGGTTGGTAACTCTGAACAAACCACATACGATTGTCGATGACACGCGGGCACATGAGAAGGAAATTTTTAGGTGCTAATTAATGCTCATGCATTATGTTTAAATTCAAATATCTATTCCTACACTTGGATTTGACATAAACACTCTAGCATCTGTGTTCACCAAAACATTATAGCATTTCTTTCTCACCAAAATGCTATAGAATTTATTTCTCACCAAATAACTGTAGAGTTTATTCGTCACCAAAATTCTCTAGCATTTATTTGTTAAAAAATGCTCTAGTGTTTATTTTTTATATATCTCTCTAGCGTTATAGAGCACATAATTTATGTGATGAGAAATGGATGGAGATAGCTGGGTGAGAAAGAGGGGATACAGGAGGGGGGGTGAGTATATGATAAGTAATATATGGAGGTAAGGGGGGTTAGAGAGAGAGAGAGATGATATGAGGGAGTAGGAAATAAATTGAGGTACAGAGAGAGAGGAATGAGGAGGGAGGAAATCAAAGTCCTAAACCCATAATATCTAAATCCATAAACACCTAAGACATTATATCCTAAGAACCTCAGCCCCTTAACACATAATTACCTACCACTTTATGCCCTTGACACTTAACCCAAACATTTTTTTACCTTACCTCACTAACACTTGATCCATAAATCCATTAATTAATCCCTTATCTCCCATCAATTTATTCCATAACCTCTATTACCCTAATCCATTAACCCCTTATAATCCCTTAACACTATAACACATAATCCATGAATGCATAACCTCTTAAAGCCTACCCCCTAGCCCCAGATCCCTAAATCACTTTACCCTAGATTCCTTAACCCCTAAACCCTTTAAGTCTTATATTTCTATACCTCTAATCCTTTAACCATTAGGCCCTCTAATATCTAGTTTACCTCTTATAAATAAATTAATTGTTTGCTTCTAATATGCATTTGCATGCGTGACCTCACTTTTCCAAGTGTGACGTGCATTTTATTGTGTGCTATAGGTTTGCATATGCTCTCCCTTTTTGCATGAGATCCCTAATTTTGATTGAGGTTTATCAGTTGGTCTTGATCAATCCTCCCTCCACTTGGAAACTCTCTCTTGGGCATGTGGATTAATCTCTAAGCTCTAGTTTACCCATTATAATCATTTAACATTTTAACCCATTTACCTCTAATGCATAAACTCATAAAATCTAACCCTATAAACTTAGAGCACTAAATCCGTTAACCCCTAAATCCGATAGCCCCTAAACCCCTTAACAAATTTACCTTTAATCACACAACCCCTAACACCTAAGATCTAGTCCACTACTAACTTCAAAAAAATCTAACCCATAATACTTAAAGTCGAAATCCCTAAATCCTTAAATCCATAATTCAGTAAACCTTAAAATAAACCTTTAAATTCTTAGTCCTTAAACTCTAAAATATTAAACCCTAGCCTCGTAACCATCGAGACATAAATTCCTTAACCCCTTAAGTCCCTAACCCATCAAACCGTATGCCCTAACCATAAATTTATCCCTAATAATCCCTTGAATCATAAATACTAACCTCTTAACCCTTCTATCCTTAAAATCTTCCCCTAAAAAAACATAACTATTAAATCCCTTAACCCTTTAACTAACCCCTACCCCGCTAATACTTAATTCGATAACCCTAATCTCTAATCCCTTAAATCATGAACTGTATAACCTTGTATATGCTTAAGTTCCTAACCCCTAAGCCTTTAAACCTATTAACCACTTTATTCCTTTACCTCTAAAATATTAACCACTAAGTCCTAGTTAACCCCCTAACCCTAAAAACCCTAACCCATAATACCTAAAGCTGAAAGCCTAGAAATTCCTAAAGCCCCAATTCCTTATCGACTAATCCATTAATCCATTAACCCCCAAGCATTTAATTCTTTAACCCTTTGACACTTATCCCTTAACCACCTCAATCCTAATGCCCTAAACCTAGATCCCTAAATCCATTATCTTGAAAATATGATAACCCCTAAATGCATCACCTCTTAAATGACCACCAATCACCTAACCCTTATGTCCTTAACCAGTGATATAATGAGACCTTAATATCTTACAAGCCCTTAACACTTAAGACTATTGAAATAATGTAACTTCAAAGAATATTCTACCTATACTTCACATTATTATTATTCCTCATTCGTCAGATGCCATTAATGTAAAAGGCCATGTCAAAGTCATGAGGTAAACCCTTAGTTATAAGTTGGGTCAATAGTACCTAGGAAAGATTATATAAATATTATTATGAGTTTTCCTAGGTAGTTCAGACTTGTCAGTTTGATAGGTTGGCCAAGTTAGGTTAAAAGGTCAGTCAAGGGATTAGTGTAAATAGAGAGGCACCCTCCCTCATTTGTACACACTCACTCACGCATATATTACGCAAGAGAGAGAGAAAGAGGAAGGAAAGAGAAGGAGGAGGAGAAGTGTATTTGGTGTTTTGGATCTTATGCTAGGGTTTGGTCTCTCTCTCTTATAAGACCTTGTTCTTTGGGAATTACATTCTAGTAATCTATATTGAGGCTTTTTGTTGGTTTTTTCCCTTTTGGGTTTCCCAAGATAAATTGTTGTGTACCTCGTGATTGTGTTTCTTTCAGAGATCCTATTTATGTTGTTATTGTGAAAATGTACTAAATGTTCATGAATTTAGGATTTCAGTTATATCAGCATATAAAAATCTACATGGTATCAAATCTATACAAAAAAGAGCAACTTTCACTTGGTAGAGTCTCTCTCTCCTTCTCCAAACAAGAAAAATAGGGTTTCCTACTAAAGAGGATTTTTTTAGCGCAAGTGACATTGGGTAGTGAGCCCCTCCTAAGCACATATTTTGGAACCTGGATCGATTTTTTTCAGTGGAAATATCCTCCAAAAATTCAAACCTTAGTTTGAATTAGAACTAGAAAACCAGAAATCCAGAACCAGAACTTGAAACTATAGTCCATAATTTCACAAATCTAGTTTCAAGGGTTAAAATTTTGATTATTTAGCAACTGACTGTACTAGCATACTCACCTTATTCAAGATAATATTTTGGTAAGTTTAGTTTTCATTTCTAAGAAATTTCAATTTTTGTCATTTTATGTTCTCTAGGACAAGATGCATCGAAGCACCAAGCTTGAAAGAAATCGGAAGGCATATAAAAAATTCATGCTTGGAAATATAGAATTGGACTCATTCTAGAAGAGAATGGCCTGGCAAAGTTTATCAAGGAAGTTGTGCCAAATCCTGAAGAATATGAAGAAAAGGAAAATTATAAGAAAGACATTATTAGAGCCAAGATGATCATAGAAGATTCTATCAATGATCATTTGATTCCTCAAGTGTCCTCCAAGGATACACCTAAAGAGATGTTTGATTCCCTATCAAGAATGTATGAAGGAAGAAACAACAACTGGAAGATGAGTTTGAGAGCCCAACTCAAAAGTACAAATATGATAAAGGGTGAGTATATCCAAGAATATTTCACAAGGGTTTTTCCAAATCAAAGAAAAACTAGAAGCAATTGAAGACAAGATTGATGAAGATGAATTAGTAATGACCGCTCTCAATTGTATTACTAGACTGGCGTGGGATTCTTACATATAGACAATTTGTGCAAGGGAGGATGACCTAAAATTTGAAATCCTATCGGAAGAATGTATTCAAGTTGAAGCTAGAGTAGAAAATCAAGAAGCACTACTTAGAGATGATGACCATTTTCTATCTACTCATGCTAGAAGAAGAAAAGGAAAACATCATTTCGAGAAGGAAACTCATAAGGAGTATCATCCTCCTAAAAAGTTTCAAAAAAACAAAAAGGGATATTAGAAGGAGAAAGACTTCTACTCTTATCAATGTTATCATTGTGATAAGATAGGACAAATTGCCAGAAATTATGCAAAAATAAAAGAAGAATATAAGAGGAGGAATAACAAAACACATCATGCTCATTTAGATAAAGAAGAAGAAGAAGAACGTCCCAAGAAGTTAGCAACATAATAAATTGAAGAATATATTTTATTCTCCATTCTCTCAGGGTCCGTAACACCTGGAAATGACCCATGGATAATTGATAGTGGTGCTTCAAAGCACATGATAGGTTAGAAGAAGAATCTCTCTAGTCTTGAAGAAAAGGACTCCCCTCACAAAGTTTCACTAGGATATGACTATCAATATCCCATTAAGTAAATAGGATAATCCACATACAAACTTGATTCAGAAACCCCGATGAAGATGAATGATGTGGTATATGTGCCAGGCTTGAAGAATAACTTACTTTCTATTTGATCCTTAGATAAGAAAGTATTCAGGGTTTCCTTTATAGATGGTGAAGTTCTTATGTTGCCCAGAAAAAAATCTCTAGAAGATGCATCTGTCATTTGAACAGAAGAAGGTGGTCTATATAAACTAAAAGGTCACTCAGAAGCGTCCTTGATTTATAATACTACAAGTCAATGTGAACTATGGGATAGAATGCTTTCTCACATAAACTAAAATTCCTTACCACATGTGAGCAATGTATTCATAGGTTTACCAAATCTAAAGATTGATTATGAAGAAGTATGTAAAAGATGTGCAAAAGGAAATGACATAAAGAATCCATTTCCGAAGAGAGTCAACAAGATAGGAGGAATATTGGAACTTGTTCACTTAGATGTATGCGGTACAATTCCCTTAACATATTTAAGTGGGTATGTAAATTATGTAACATTCCTTGATGATTACTCTCGTAAGACTTGGGTTTATTTTTTGAAATCAAAAGATGAAGTGTTTGGAAAGTTCAAGGAAATCAAAGCCTTGGTAGAGAATATTTTGAAAAGAAACATCAAGACACTCATGTCAGATAATGGAAGAGATTATACTTCAAATAATTTTGGAAACTTTTGTAAGGATGTCGATATTAATAGGGAACTTACCACTCCCTATAATACACAACAGAATGGTGTTTTTGAAAGGATGAACTAAACCATGATGGAAGCAATGAAGACTATGATCCATGATCAAGATCTTCCTATGCACTTATGGGATAAAATAGAAAGAACAACCTTATATGTCCAAAACATAATATCCCATAGTGCACTTGGGTTCAAAACCCCTGAAGAGATGTTCACAGGAAAGAAACCAGAAGTAATTCATCTCAAGATATTTCTGTATATATTGTTTGTTCATATTCCAAAAGAGAAAATAACCAAATTATATCCATCCGGAAAGAACATAATATTTGTTGGACATTGTGAGGTGTCCAAGTCCTTCAAAATTTATATGCCAGGTTACCACCATATGGAAATTAGTAGGGATGTAACCTTTGATGAAGCTACAGCTTTCAAGAAATCGAGAAAGTGCCAACTTGAAGAAACATATGAATAACTTGTATCTCCCAGATATGTATAACCAATGAAAGAATTTGCACCTTCTCTTGATGATCAGATTATGGAAGAACATGATATGTTATTGCCCAAGAAACTCCCCACTAGAATATTTACCACAAGAGAAAGAAATATTTGGCTTGTGATATTAGTCAATGAGCATAAAGGTATGGTGCTCCACAAGTTTCCTTGAGACAGGAGGAGAAAGGTATGGGATAAGCAAGAATCCAAATCCATTTTATAGTTATGTGGCTTTGATGTGTGATCTTGTAGACAAAGAACCTACTTGTTTTGAATTAATTGTTCAAAAGAGATAATGGGTAGAATCCACGATGGAAGAAAACCAATGCATAATGAAGAACGATGTGCAGGAAGTAGTTCCCAAACCAAAAGGGAAAAATGTGGTATCTTCCAAATGGACACACAACATATAATCGATAGAAGTACTGAGAAATACAAATACAAATTTGTGGCTTGTGGATTCCAAAGGAAGGAATCAATTATGAAGAGAGATTTTATCCTATAGAAAGGTACACTTCTATTAGAACCATCATGGCACTTGCATCTAAGACGAATTGGAAGTTACACCAAATGGATGTGAAAAAAACCTTTCTAAATGGTGTTATTGAAGAATAAGTGTACATAAAACCATCACAAGGCTTTGAAGTCAAAGATAGAAAGACACATGTATGTAAGATGAAGAAGGATTTGTATGGTTGAAGGGAGATCCAAGAGCTTGGTATCAAAGAATTGATAGTTTTATGATGAGCTTAGTCTTGACCAAAATTTAGGTTTATTCTAACCTTTAATTCAAGGTTATGGATGATGAACCTGTCATATTATTGTTATACATGGATGATTTATTCTTGATAGGTAATGAGAAGGAAATATTAGAGTGTAAGAAAGAATATCACTACAAAATTTGAGATGAAATACCCTGGATTGATGAATTATTTTCTAGGTGTTGAAATATGTTAGAGACTACAATAAATATTCATTAACCAAAGAATGTATGCAGTAGAAATCCTAATTTTTTTTGATATGTTGGAATGTAAAGCCATGACCACACCCACGGCTACAAATATGAAGTTGTTGGATGATGCTTCGTAAGAGTTAGCAGATGTGACACTATATAGACAAATTATTGGTTCATTGATGTATCTAAAGAATATCCAACAAGATATATGATTTGTTGTGAACACCTTAAGTAAATATCTAGTTGAGTCGAGACATGTTCACCTGGTAGATACAAAGCATGTGATGAGGTACATGAAAGGTACGGTAGACTATGGTCTCAGTTGTACTAGAGATCATGAATTCAGACTATATGGTTATACAGATTCATATTGGGAAGGAAGTGTCTCAGAAAGAAAGGGAACTTCAAGTGGATGTTTCAATCTAGGTTTAGCCATGATCTTATGGTTAAGAAGGAATCAATCTAATGTTTCTTTCAGCACTATAGAAGTGGAATATATTGCATCTTGTTCCACCAATTGTGAATCCATATGGATTCAGAAGTTTTTATCATGTCTATTTGATCTGGAGATGGATGCCACTATGATTCTATGTGATGACCAAAGATGTATGAAGATGATATAGAATCTCATGTTCCATGATAAGTCAAAGCACATAGATATATGGTATTTCTACATTCATTACATGGTCCAGAAGGGATCTATAAAGATCCAATATGTGAGAACATATGAGCAGGTTGCATGTGTGTTAACTATGACTATGTATCGTGTGAATTTTCAACACTTTCGATAAAATATAGGTGTTGTTCGTAAGGATTTCCCTCGAAAAATGGAGCAGTATTGATGAGACTATGGTATCGTGATCACAACAGGTAGCTTATTTGGGATTGGTCATCCTTATACTTGATCTTGTAATTTTGAAAGGAAGGATCATCTTAAATTTTGATATTGAGACTTGATCACATAATTCTGAAAGGAAGTATCATCTCAGATATTGGTTGATGCACTTGATCCCATAATTATGAAAGGAATGATCGTCTAAGATGTTGTTTAATGGACTTGGTCCTGTAATTTAAAAAGGAAGGATCATCTAGGATGTTGATTGATTGACTTGATCCCGTAATTACGAAAGGAAGGATCGTCTAGGATGTTAATTGATGGACTTGATCCCATAATTAAGAAAGGAAGGATCGTCCTATGTACATATGTGTTAGCTGTGATCAATATTGGTGGATCCGTAAAGACTTGATCCCGTAATCCTGAAAGGAAGGATTTTCTGAGTACCATAGATGTGTCACTCTATAATAGAGTAATTATGAAAGGAAAGGATCGCTCTTGTTGTCCATGATCGTGTAATTCTGAAAGTAAGTATCACGTTTGTTGTTGATATACCTACCTCATTATGTTACCATAGGCGATGTTGCTCCAGCCTTGAGCTGTTGATGTTGATGTCGTTATAACTATCACATGATGTTGTTGATTTTATTCCATATTTATGTTGATGAGCCATCCTTGTGTTGTTGTCATTGTTGATGCTGATACTTTATCTCTGTATTGAAGATGATGATTATGTTCCAATAGTTCTATGCTGATGCAGATGATGATCATGATCCATAATGATGCTCCATCTCCATGATTTAAATGATGATGTTACAGTTCCATGCTACAGATGATGATGCTCCAACTCCATGCTCCAAATGATGATGCTTCAGCTCTGTGCTGCAGATGATGATGTTCCAGCTCTGTGCTGTAGATTATGATGTTCCAGCTCCATGATGTAGATGATGATGTTGTTAAAAAATTCTTATGATCTATAGATGTACCAAAAAATTATCCAAAACATGTTGTTGACGATACCTTCTCCTCCCTCCTTCCCATGATGTTGTGTAGATCCACACTAGTTGTTGTTGTTGGAAGTATAATACCCTTCTTATTAAGCGGGAGTGTTGAAATAATGTAACTTCAAAGAATATTCTACTTGTGATTTACATTATTAGTATTATTCCTCCTTTGGGAGATGTTATGACATTGTAAAATGTCATGTAAAATTCATGAGGTAAACCCTCTGCTGTAAGTCAGGTCAATAGTAATTAGGAAAGATTAATATAAATATTATTTTGAGTTTTTCTAGGTACGATGACCTTGTTGGTTTAATAGGTCAGACCAGTTAATTTAAAAGGTCAGTCTAGAGATTAGTATAAATAGGTAGGTTCCCTCCCTCATTTGTACAGAATCACTCACTCATGTATTTTGCAAGAGAGAGAAAGAGGAAGGAAAGAAAAGGAGGAGGATATGTTTATTTGGTGTTTTGGCTCTTATGTTAGGGTTTGGTCTCTCTCTCCCTTATGAGACCTTTTTATTTAGGAATTTCATTCTAGTAATCTATATTGAACAAGTTTTGCTGGTTGTTTCCCTTTTGGGTTTCCATGATAATTTGATGTGTACCTTGTGATTTTGATTCTTTCATATATCCTCTTTATACTCATATTGTGAAAATGTATTATATGCTCATGGATTTAGTACTTAATCTATAACAACATATAAAACTTAAAAAATAATTTATCCCTAACGATTAGACTCTTAAACACTAAGGCCTAACATTTGTGTCCTCAATTCCTTAACCCCTAAAGCCCATAATCCCTAATACACTAACCCCTAAGCCCCTTTACCTCTAGTAACTTAACGAATAACACCTAAGCTCTATTTTATCCACAAACATTTAATCCTTTAATGTATAAAATTTAAAACCCTAACCCCCTAAACATTGATCCCTAAATCCCTTAAGCACTAAATCCCCTATCACCTAAACCCCTTGACCCCTTTACATGTTTTCCTCTAATCCTTCAATTGCTAATGATTAACCTAATATTTACCCTATCATCCCTAAACCACTTAACCCATAAGTTCTTAAAACTTAACCCCTAACCTCTGAAACATTAAATTTTGATAGAGTGCCTATGGTTTGGTGGAAAATCACTCTTACATAACTAGTTGCTTGGATTTGTGTTGGATAAAGATAAGTATTGTTTTTTTGTTTCAATGTCCAATGTTTCTAATTGGTGCTTGTAATGAGGAAGTTGGTAATTTCATTCTAGATGTGTGTGGATAGATTTGATTTCCACTATGTATATTTATTTATGCATTTGCACACATCTTTTAAATATTGTGAAATCATGATCTGGATATAGGGTGAAATTTGGAATCCTGAATTTGGTTAATGTCCTGTCCAATTGGAAATATTGGGTGAAGAGAACATCACTACCCTGTGAAATATTTTTAACCCTAAAATTATGTCCATTCAATCTAAATGGCCTCCTCTTTCAAATATAATCTCCTTAATCCTTATTTTTAGGCGATGAATAGATATATTACCATGAAATCTATACTTTCAACACTATAGTCACCTCTTATGACCTACTTACAATAATGAAATAAGCTAAATACCTAGCAATGGATGGACAAGTCCCATGCCACCTATGAGAAAGAAATATAGATAGTGAGATATGCCCCCATACATTTCACTTCCTTGTATTTATAACCTGGTGATCAATATTTTCCATATAAAATAACTATCCTCTCATTAGATTAGATGCACTAGAGAAATTGTTATGATTTCCTTAAACTATTGTCCCTAAAAAACCTCAATTAATAAAGCTTTACAACCACCTATTAGTCATTAAAACCCCTGTAAAGAAGCAATTATTTATCCCAAAACCTGGAAATGGGACTGGAAATCCCTACTTCCCCTTCACCTTATGACACAACGGTATTATGTGAAATCTCTAGGAAGGCCATATCCTTAACATCCACAATTTTATGAAATGAAAATGATAGCATAGTAGATGTCACCATCCTAGGATTCCTAGAAATATTAACCCTTTTCTCTAGGGTTATGCCCCTAATGTTATACTTCCACAATTATTTGACCCAATCAATTCATTTCCAATTGGAAGAAATTCCTATAATAGAATAATTTAGATACCCATATTATTTGTTCTATATGTTCCTCTATCATAATTTTGAGCACTATAAAATCACATTAGAGTAAATTTCACCTCAAAATGGGCCTCCTAAAAAATAATAATAAAATAATACTTAAAATAATAAAATAATATTTATTAATTTTGGAGGAAGAAAAGAAAAAAACTATTTTTTTGTTTGTATTTTTGACATATCTCCCCGTGTTTTTACTCAAATTTTGATCGAGAGAGCTCATTGTATGCGGAATTTAATTCCGCATTCAACGAGTACCCACTCGGCATACTTTTGACGGACCCCGCTACCCCCAACATAAGAAATACCTAAAAAATGTGATGGTGACATTATTTCAGGTATTTCTTGTTTTTGGGGTAGCGAGGTTTGTCAAAAGTATGCCAAGTGGGTACTCATTGGATCCGGAATTTAATTCCGCATCCAACAAGCTCTCCTGATTGAAATTTGAGTAAAAACACGGGGAGATATGTCGAAAATACAAACAAAAAAAGTAGTTATTTTTATGATACCTATACGATATTTCAAATTTATATTAAAAAAGTGTTTAAGACCTATACGATATTTCAAATTTAAAGAAATTTCATTGGCTAACACATGATGACATGGAATTTGAGTTAAAGTTAAAAGGCCCATTTTGAGTTGAAATTTCCTCTAATGATTTATTTGAAAATTAGAGATGAGAGTGGGAACCAATTTCCTATGTATGAATGGAGTGACATAATTTTTAGAAAACATGGAAACCCCACATATAAAGAATTCCCCAAAAAAATTTATAATCTCCATCACTTACGACTTGATACATGATTTATTACCTCCAAGGATATTCTCAGCAAATAAGAAGCTATGATATATTAGTCCCATCATGAAGGTATACTATTGGTTCCTCTATGAAGAATTCATTGTACAAGAGTTTATGGATTTGAAGAAAATATATAATCTTCCAACTTTCCTCACACCTAGAATGTTTGCTATGGAGTATGTAAGGAAAAGATTAATTTCCAATTATATGCATTTCCTAAATTTCAAACACCAAAGGAATTTCCAGTTACCAAAAGAGTTGGGACATTTATAAGTAAGAGGATTAAATTCCCTATAGTATATGGAATACTATATAAAGCATCTCAATCTAAAGAAAACATAGAATGGATCTTATGATCCCCAAAAAATAATATTCAAATTAAGGACATCAAACAAAAATTCTCCCTACCATTATGTTCACAAGACTGAATGGGAGATTATTGCAAATACAAATTTTGGGAGTATATGTTAGCAATTTAGAACAATGTAGAAGGGAAGAATGGAACAACCATGCAAATAGGACAGAAGAGAGGACCTGAAGAGATCCAAACCAATACAAAAATTGATCTTTCTTAACAAGGACCTGGAAATAAAAACTATAGAATAGAGGAAGGAAAAGGGGCATATAATTCATTGGTAGATAAAGGTGATGAGATCCCAATGGAATTAACAGATATCATGGCGGATACACTAGCTATAAAATATGTGTGACCAATTACCTTTAGACATTAACCTTCCATTGAATTTTTAGTACCTCAAAATATAAAGGCCTCACCCTCAATTGGCACAACACCAGTCAAATCTAATCTCCAGAGAAAATATATGCATATGAGAGAAATGGGTATATATTTGATCAAATATATCAAAAGGTAGGTAGGATCAACAAAGAAGAGAATGTTGACAGTGGTAGGCCACATGAATTATAACTTGGGAATGTAAATTCTAGAACCCAAAGTGTCTATTCTCATAACATTCGGACAAAAACAATTTTATGGATGTGATACTAACATGATGTGTAAGGATGTAGTGTAGGAAGATGATATTGATAATAATCAAAGATCGTCCCTAAACAAATTTTAATAGTTATTGAAAGACAAGAGAGTGACTACCAAAGAGAAATATGTCACCATAAATGAACTAGAAAGTAATATTATAGATCTAGGGGTGGACCCATCAGAGGTGTCCCATGTCAAGTTAGCTTTATAGAAACAAGACAATCATATTACACATATAAATAAGTATTTGAATATTGTTGGATCAAAACTAGCTATAGATTGCTGAAATAATGAAAGCATAAGAATAAAAGGAGAAGATATATCAAAGCATGATGAAATACAAGAGATTGTTAGAAGGGTATGAAAATAAGATAAATGATTTCTACATGGAAATTTCTACTATGAATCTCCAAAATACCTCTCTATATCACGATCTTAATCCTCCAATATCATCTCCATTTTTTGAAGAGATGAATCAACCCTCTAGAGGAGCAAAACAAGTTCAAAAGGGAAGGCAAGGAGCAACCTACAACATAACAAATATTGGTGCCATGGAAGAACATTCGCTAGTTTGGAAAACTAATTATAATGATACCAAAATTAAATAGATTAAAGGTGAGTTGAACAAGAAAGATAACATAATTATGGAGTTAAAAAATGAAGTCAGTGGAAAGGAAGACACAGTTCATATCATAAGAAGACAAAAATTATGTCAGTGAAACTGACATAAATAATCTAAAAATTCATATCACCAAATTGTAGTTAGATGTTGAAGCAAAGGCATCTGATGAGAAGGTGAAGGAAATAGTTATGGGATAAGATAGCACAATAGTTCCTAAAAAAATGGGGTCATTGTGAGGTGATATAAGATTAGCTAGAAATTTCTAGAGAAGCCCAAGAGGAGGTAAAGAGGGTGGAAAAATATATTTGTTAAATTTGTAAGAATGAAGAGTAGATAATTGACTATATAAATGGTATAACCAAAAGGAAGTTAGAATAATTCCAAATTATCAATAAAACCCAATTTATCAAGATAGCAAGGAAAAATATCATGAAACAAACACTACTAAGGAGAACTCATAGAAGTATAAAAGAACTCACTTATAGAATAACAACATTCAATGGCCTTTTAATGACATTACAAAATTGTGGTTATCACATCCATGGGATGGAAATGTGGAGATATTTACAAAATAAGAATATAAATACAAGCTAATAGAAAATAGAGCTGAAATGCTCTAATTTGATGTGTTATAAGGGGATATAAGTTCATATCAAATAATGGAAAGATTGAATTTTGAATTTGAAATTTGGATCCATCTCAAAAATATATTGAAACTATTAGGGCCTATATCATATGAGAAGACCACAAATGTTGAAATAACATTGGATGACTTAAAATCACATCACTACCCAATAAGAAAGGAATGTAAAGCTATGTCAAAGTACCATAAATTGATTTTTTGATCTCAAAGGAAATCTATAGGACAAACATCTAGACAAGTAGAAGGACGATCTGCAAGGTATCCTATTCCTAAATTTTTTATAGCACCAACAGGAAAATAAAATATTCAAATGATGCATTAGTTCCTTGGGAAGACAACTATCCCACCAATAAGAAATCCAAGTGTGTAGTCAAGTGTATAGTCAGGTATACTGCAAGTTTGGAAAGAAGGTGGAGAAATGAGAGAGAATTCATCTCACCGTTAGGGGCCCAAAAAAGGGATGAGTAAGAAAAAATTAATAAGAAAAAGGTGGTTAACCAGTTATAAATTGTAAAGTGAAAAGATAGACATACAAGGTTTTTACAAATTAGTTAAGGTAAAAATGAACAAGTTTCAACTTAAATAACTATAAAAGGAGATTCAAATGCAGTAATCAAGGATACAAAATTTTAGAGGGTCACTAGAATCATTGAGTCAATGTAATTCTTTTGAATGTAATTGAAGTTTTCTAATATTAATATTGTGGAGTGTTGTAGAGATTTTTTACCATATCTGGTTCATGTCTATGTAATCCTTTTCCTAAGATATTAATAAATTATTGAGTGGCAGATTCATCCACCTTCGTTTAATTCATATAAACATAGTCTTGAATGTTTATATTGATATCCGAGATTTCATTTGTTTTGACCTCTATTATAGTTTCAATATGTTCATATATTCCAACAATACTTGAAGGTTTCTTTTACTATTCTTCTATGTATTCCATCCTACCAACTGATCCATAAGAACTCATGAGATGCTTACATTCATTAATAAAAACCTTCTTTTTCAAATAAAAGTTTAGTATAGTTCTTCTTTCATTGAGTGTAAGAGATTTGTTTTGTAGGAACCTCTTATATTTAGTGTTGTTCCATTGATTGGAATTCACTTCCATTTACAATACCTAGTGTTGTACACACTCCATGAAATTCATCTGAAATGCATTCATATGTCCAAAATAGTTCCTAATTATCTGAAAACAAAAAGATTCAAGAAAGTATCAAATTCATATCTCATTGAATAGTAATTTACCTCTAAAATATATAAATTATCAAGCCTCGTCATGCCATGCCATGTATTAAATTTAGTTGAATACACCCTAGGTACTAACATAAATAATGTTGTCATTGCCGAGGATTGAGAACGATAAAGTTATTTTCCTTAGGAACGATAAGTGTTGATTTGTGATTCCTAATTGGTGAACACGGATCATACAATTGGCTGAAATTTTCACTTGGTGACTTGATTGAGCGTTTTGGGTTTTGGTTAAAGACACACTAGAGAAAATCCAATGTTAGAGCAATTTTGGAGCCTTTCAAATTCAAGAAAGCACTTGATTAATATTCGTGATGCTCAAATAATCAAGTGAAAGGTATTCCTCATATAAATATTCTATTAATTCCTTTTTCTTTCTAGAATCAAAAAATATTTGAATATTTAAAATAATGAATATAATCCTCATCCATGTTTTAGAAATCCTTTAAAGCATGTTTTAGAGCCTCATAATTCTCAATTGTCACCTTCTTCTAGTAATTCTAGTCCTACACATCCCGCCATAGCACTTCAGACTATAAATGTTATATTACAACATATGATGGATAATGCCAGAGGAGGAGGTGGACCACCTCCACCCCCACCCCCACCTATCAACCCCTTGGTATATGCTAGGTTTGATCTATTATATATCTTGAATAATCTCCATAACCTACTTGCGATTTAATTGAAAATATTACCTAAGTACAATGGAGAAAAAACTACCATGGTTGAGGAGCACATGGTGATCTTTTAAGAATTTAATGATAACCTCTACATTGAACATGACTATGTGCTCATGTGTTTGTTCAACATTTAGAAGGAGAGGTAAGGAAATTATTTATACCTCTTTTTGTTTTGTTGAATCCTAATATGTACTAGAAGTACCCTAGGAAACAACATAACAAGGATAGCCCAGTCGAAGGCTTTGAATAATCCTATACAAGGATTACCCTATCCTCAAGCCATTTGGTATATCTAACTCCAACGCATTTTACGGCTCCATTAGTCGCTAAGTGTTGGCTGGTCCTCAAAGATGAGACTCTGAATCATGAATGAAACTAAATCCTAAATGAAAACCTAAACTTAATATGAAATCTATCAAATGTGATTGTGATAACCAATTTATGTCAATCTATCAATCTATGATAAATGATAAAACTAATTATGTAATAGAACTAATCGAATGAAAACAAAAATGGATTTTTCATAAACTTATCATTATAAAGGGAAAAATATTAGTTTTAATTAGTATTCAATTGATTTTCAAGTTGAAAAATCAGATCCATATCAATTGGTGTGTCATAAAATATTAGAGTTTATGCAATGATCAATAATCATAACAAATCAAGAATTCTGCTCATCACAGATTGAAAATGATTCATGCTGCAAAATTCAAAGTAACTTTTGATGTCTAAACATATGCAAACAAATGTGAATATAAGAGGAAAATCAACATATTCTGAAAATAAATTGCAAAAAACAAACCAAATTCAATTTATTAAGTAAATTGACGAAAACCTTACTGAAGATATCTAGATCCAATGAACTAGCTTGCTGAAAAATTAGAGTACCATCCACTTATATGAATAAGAAATTGTATGGATAAAAAAGAATACAATTCTATATTATAGAGAAAGAAAGAAATGTGTCTTCACTGATACCTCCCCCCCTCTTTTCAGAGCAAAGAAATTTGGTATTTATACAAAATAAATGACACGAGAAGATAAGATTAGTTTCTCCAATTCCTAAGCTACCTAGCTGAGTTGTTCCATTTAGCAAATCCATCCATGATAGAAATCTAAGAAATTCTATTTTGAAAAACGAGTTAGATCTCTCAAATAAGATATTTTCTGGTAATTCTGCTTGTGACAAACTAATTTGGCTCACTCTGCAGAAAACTCATGTCTCGGATTTTCCAGATTCATCTTCAACGCTCCAGCAATCATGTCCAAACATCATCGCTTTCCACTTGACACATTTTGACTATTCCAAATTGAGGATGTAAATCCTTCAATTTGATTGCTCCAAATCAAAATACACACCTGTACAATTCAAAATATAAATTAAACGTCATTCCGAAGCTAATGAAGGAAATCCAAATTAATAAAAACCATTTGCAAATCAAAATATAGTGAAAATATATAAATATGATCTAAATACGAAATTGACTATTAAGGTAGATTTTTGGGGTGGTTAAACTATTCAATTGGAAAAAATAATATTCCCAATCCATTCCTCATCCTTCCATCTTTCCAACGAGCTATGTCGGTCTTGATTTGGACTTATAAATATCAAGATATTGCTCCTCAAAGTTAAGACTCAACAACAGTTAATTTCATTTTTTGGTAAATTGTGGACATTAATATAATTGTTAAATCCATTATGCCATACTAATTATTTTCCAAAAAGAATAAAACAAAAAAAAATCCAAAATCATTATTCCTAAAATATGGGAAATAAAATGTCCAAAAGGAAACTTAAGATTTTAAAAACACATTTAAACAAATTAAAATCAGGAAATATCAAGACCAAAATCAAAACCCTAAGTAAAAATGAAATTACCAAAATGTATAGACCCGAAATCAAATTAAAACATAACATAAGAGAAATTTAGGATATGAAAAAACGAGTTGGGAAATGAGGAAATTTAAAATTTAAAATTTGAAAGAGTGACCTCCCCAATCCACATTCCTAAAATTGCAGAAATTTGAACTCAAAATGGGCCTTTTAACTTTTATTCAAATTCCATGTCATCATGTGTTAGCCAATGAAATTGCTTTAAATTTGAAATACCGTATAGGTCTTAAAAAAATTTTTAATATAAATTTGGGGATAGGTATCATAAAAAAAACTACTTTTTTTTGTATTTTTGACATATCTCCCCGTGTTTTTACTCAAATTTCGATCAAGAGAGCTTGTTGGATGCGGAATTAAATTCCGCATCCAATGAGTACCCACTCGGCATACTTTTGACGGACCCCGCTACCCCAAAAACAAGAAATACCTGAAAAAATGGAATGATGACATCATCATTTCGTTTTTTCAGGTATTTCTTATTTTTGGGGTAGCAGGGTCTATCAAAAGTATGCCGAGTGGGTACTCGTTGGATGCGAAATTTAAGTAAAAACACGGGGAGATATGTCAAAAATACAAACAAAAAAGTAGTTTTTTTCTTTTCTTCCTCCAAAATTAATAAATATTATTTTATTATTTTAACTTTTATTTTATGAGTTCATTTTAGGAGGCCCATTTTGAGTTGAAATTTCCTCTAATGAAAGTCATATGATTTCCACAAACTATGAAATAAATTAGGGAATAACCTAATAACTTAATTTTTATTTTTATTTTTTGGGACGAAGTAAATTAAAAATCTAAAAATGTTTACAAAGTGAAAGAAAATCGAATTCACAAGTTGATTCTTAAGAAATGAAATGTTGGAAATAAGTTACGTGTATAGTAGAAGAATCGCTCCTATAATATAGGAGAGTTAATAAGTTCCACAAATAGGTTTTCCAACATAACCATTTTCCAAGGATAGATTACTGAAAATAATCATAATATTTGATTTTGCACAATAATAAATGAAAATCCTTTGAAATTGAAAAAAGAAAAATTAGAAATTGTATTTTCAAGACCAAACTAACTTATTGAGAAGGAAAAACTTATCCATGATCAAATTAATTTTACATTCTTGAATATTAAATTTTAATCCCACTAATTTCCAAATAATAAAAAAAACCATGGAAATTAAAGAAATTAGAACTCATATAAACTAAAGCATATTATTTTTTTTTAAATTTAAATGTTGGTTTTATAAGATCAAATTCTACATAGATTTAAAATATATGGATTTAATAAAATACACAAAGTAATTTAATGAAAACCAAAGCACAATTATGAATATTTAGAAATTATTTCAATAAGTTCAATTAGATATTAAAAATAGACAATTAGACTGCAATTTGTTTATAACATGTCATGATTTAAATACCAAGCGAATGCAATATCTAGATTCATAAGAGGGGAATTCAAATAATCAATTGAAATCCCAATCCAAGGCCATAGAGAGCGATCTTGAATAATCATCTCATACTCTAAAGGCTAAATCCGAGTAAGAGATGTGAAGAACAATATGGTAATTTAACCACCAAGATCATGGAACGAACTCAAATGAATAAAAAAATACAAGTTAGAGATCAGTTAAAATGGAAACAATCCAAATAATACCATAGATCTAGGGAAATGATCAAATCAATGGTGAATATAAAAATGGAAATCCAAACAAAACATAAATAAAAGGGGCTCCTATCTTATGTTTAAAATGGGATATGTTGTGATTAGAATGAGGAAAAAATGGAAAAGGAAATTGTGGAAGTGAAACTTTCGATTTGTTTATTTTTTTTTTCCAATTTCTGTAATCCACATTGTGGGCTACAGAATTACGGAACTAAGAATTCTATTTTTATTGACCAAAGGATTTTTGACATTCGCAATCTGCATTGCGGGTTGTGGAAAGGAAAAATCCAAATTTAAAAATTGGGACATCCGCAATCGACATTGCGGATTGGGGAATGTAGAAACAACAAGTTTCTTAGAAGAACTATGTTTTCCGCAATTCAAAAGACTTTGAAGAAAATTTTTATTCAATCCAAAGCATGAAAGTCACAGGGATAAATAAAAGAATCATAACACCCCATCAACAAGACAATAGAATTCCAGATTCGCTTCATAATCAGTAGATGGGGGTTCCCATTTTAATTGATAAAATGGGATCTATTGTGCCAACAACAAATGGCGGCTCACTAGGAGAAGTAGTTATCTCTACCTTGTATATGCATAAGGAGATGAAAGATGAGGTTTTTAACAAGAACAAATATTTCCCTAAAACATGTGTACCATATTAACAAGTCAATATTCTAAATATTTACCTAGTTGTAATTGATTTTTAATGATTCCCTTCTAGCTATCATTTGTAATGCAAAGATAAATACTGAATATTGGTTGGATTTCCAATAAAAACATGTTATTCATTGAAGCACACTCTAAATGAACAATTTGTGATGACAAGAAGATGTTATCTTAATGTTTTACCTCTAATACCACGGGCATGGACCTGCTGCCAATAGACGTCTATAGCCCTGACAGGGTTACCTTTTAACCCAATAAGTTGATCTAATCTCATCCACTAGTTAAATATGCGAAGCTTATCAATCCTTGTTAAATATTTGCATTCCTTGAAAAGAGTTGGAAACCAGTGTCCTAAGATTGTGACAATTTCATTCACACCAACTTACAGATAATGAGCGGGCTGGCTCGTGATGAGACCCCCTATATTACAACCATTTTGTGGCTACAAGCCATTACCCTAACCTGATGACCATATATTTATAAATTCATTCCATAAGAAGGTATGATCATGAACATCTTGGCTTATAACGACCTCATTTTTTCCAACTCACTCCTAAAGATGTTAAAGAAGAGGATTGGGCTATGTTGAATGTTAATCTCATAAGAGATTACTTAATGTATGGGGAAGCCACTATACTCCTTAAGAGAGTGGGATGGTGTTAAGAGGTTTGAGATGATAACAATGCAAGTCCCACTCATTTTCTCCTAAAGAAGGATCCAAATAGAACATAATTGCATAATCTAGTTAAAAAAATCTTTGCATATTGATTTGTGATCATTAAAAAGAGAAATATAATCAATGCAACTAAGTTTATGTACGAAGGTAAAAATCGGAAAGTGTTCCACCATGGATAAAGGGATAGCCTCTTCTAGAAAATCACCTTGAAAATATCTCTTCACATACAAGACTTCATAAGATGTAGGCTCGAAATGACTAAACTTATCCCAAAGTATCATTAACTAAGGATCAACAATCCCCTATCAGTTAAATTTTAGAAAAGGGTTGATAAATAAAACATGATTCAAAAAAGGAATTGTAGAATAATTATAATCGATTTTTCAATAATTAACATTTTAACCTTTCGTACCAATTCAAATGATGATCAGACTAAAAAAATCCAAGCCGAATCAAACAATTTGAAAATGAAACAAAAAATTATCTAATCTAAATAATTTAAAGCAAATTAGGCTTTACGACTATGACTAACATCTCATGTGGAAGAATATATGTTTAAAATTTTGTTGTAGAAAATAATTTTTGATTGTAATAGGGGTGATAAATAGTGGATCAGATCAATTCTTAAATCGTACATAATTATTTGAATTGATTACAGTTGTATTTGTAAAAGAACCCCTTAAATGTATTTACATATTCTTTTACTTTAAAGATTTAATTGATAGTATTATTCACCACATGATATATTGAGCCAATTGAAGCCCTTTTATTTAGAAACCTAAATTAAAAGAAATGTAAAATAATACTAAAAATAGGCGTTAACAAATTGTCTTATGCAAAAAAGTGGGATTTGTCATCGTGTTTGTAGAATCAAAGGAATTTGTTATTGTAAAGAGAGTAATTATATCAATTCATAAAATGAAAATGTATTGAATCGATTATAATAAAATTCTTAAAATAATTTTATTCTCCTTCGGTTGGAGGATTATAATCAATATTGTTATTTTGTCGCATAAAGCTATTTAGGACAATGAAGCCTTTCTTTATTAAAGATTAAGTATACTAATATGAACTGTGTGCAATTTGTGACAACAAAATATGAAAAAACCTCTTTTTTCATATCCACGAAAGATCAAAATTCATGTGTAATGAAGATGTTCTAATTTTAATTACTTTGTCTCATGTCAAAAAAAAATTCTCTTAAAACTTGGAAAAGAATTAATTCAAAACATTTCATGACAAGATCATTATAATATAAATCTAAAGACATAGTTCAAACATGAATTCCTTGAACCAATAAAATAATAAGCACGCACATGAATAACATAAAGTGAAAAATGATAAAAATACTTCCCTGAAGGCATCATTTCCAACTTAGAATTGGCTTGTTGACAAAAATATTTTATTGAAGGAAACAAGAGTAATCTAATTATTAGAGAAATTATCAAAACTAATCTATTCTACACCTAGTCTGAAAGAGAAAAGTGGGTGTAGAAGGAAGGTAATGTAGAAAAATGGATAAAATATATTGTAAGAGATGAATAATGAATACAATTGTTTGGGCTTAAATAAGCCCATCTTGCACCTTTTCACCAAAGGGAATGACTATAATAAGAAATTAATATTAATTTATTATTATTTTATTGTTACATTTCCTTCGCCTTAAGGGAAGCTTTGTCCTCAAAGCTTATTTGATGAGAATGATTATGTGAACTGCCACATCGTCTCTGATGTGGATATTTGTATGGTTTTATACAGGCAGGTTTTGTTCCTGGTTCTATTTCGATTATGTATTAGGTTTTTCTGTTTGGTGGGATCTCCATAGGTAGCTCTTGAAACACCTTGTGATGTTTTTTAATCAACCCTTGTATCTTTGGTTTTTTGTCCATATCTACTTCACCTGTTAGAAACTCCATTTCTTGACATTGAAGTTTGTATGCTGGTGCACCGTTCCGAAGTAGCTTTTCCATCTGATGTGATGTAACCAGCCGTGTCGAAGGTGGTTGGAACCTGTATAATTTGTGTGTCTTCTCGAACGAATGGAATTCAATAAAATGTTCGTGGTGATTTGTGGAGTATGTACCCAAGGTTTCTAACCATTTTATTCCTAATACTACATCGACTCCTCCCACCAGTACTGCAAATAAATATGATTCTAAGTTATAATCTTGTATTTGCAACTTGACCTTGTGACATTTTCCTATGTTGTCAATCTTCTTTCCATCTGCTACCATAACATTCATGTTAGGTACTGGAAAAATAAATAGGTTAAATACCTTAACAATATTGAAATTAATGAAGTTATGGGTGCTGCCAGAGTCGGTGAGAACTGTGACGTTATTCTTTTTGATATGTCCTTTAAGATTCAATGTTTGCGGTTGGGAAATTTTGGTAATTGAGGCTAATGATATTTGTGGGGTGTCATCCTCAAGTTTTGTGTGGTAGTCTTGTTGGCTATTCACATCGTTCTCAATTGGTTTCTTCACTTCCAACTCTGCTTCACATGAATACAATTTCTTTTGTAAGCATATGTGCTTAGGATCCTAGTTGTCTCCACAAAACTTACATTTACCTTCCTTTATTCTCTGGGCCTGTAAATTGGGATTCGTTCCTTCCCTAAGTTGAGGCAGTGTATATCTTGGATTTCCTGTGTATGCTAATTGGAGGGGGTTATTTTTGGAGTCATTTTGGTCGAAACTTGTATGAGCGGTTTTGATTTCAATAATCTTGGCCTTACGTCGTGCTTTCTCAATGGTAGAGATGTTATGTAACTCTAGTTCATCATGGATGTGCTGTTTTAGACAGTGTATGTAAGTATGTAGTCATTGGTCATTAATTAACTCTAGAACTCGAGTTGAGAGAACTTCCCATTCATAGGTGTACTCATCGACACTATTTTTTTGTTGTAACCTTGTGATTTTGGAAAAGAAGTCTTTTTATTCATCACCCTGGAATATTTTGATGAGGTTGTTCCCGAAGCTCACCCAGTTGTGAGAACAGACTATTGCATTACTCTTCCACCATAAGTACCAGTTGTAAGCATTGCATTCTAGATGCATGGAGGCATATTGAATTTTCTCTCCTTCGTAATGGATGTTGTGGATGTCTAGGTATTCCTTGGCTTTGTTAATCCATGCTATGCACTATTGTTCATCCCCTTCGTATTTGGGTAGCTCTACTTTCACCCGTATTTAGCGTCCTAGTGTATATGAGGCTGAGGATGACATGTTGAATAGAGGATCCAGTTGCTTCGGTGTTCTGGGAGAGTTTGGTTGTGGAGCATTTGAAATTTGTAGTCTATCCAATATGGCAGTTAAAACTGCCTGATTTTTCTTTTGGTATTCCTATAGAGTGCAGATGGTATTCTCTATTCGTGATGTGAATTGTGTCAATCTTGATCTCAAATCATCACCAGTTTGTTTGATCTTTGTGTGGAGGTCGTCGTAGTTCTTGTTAATCTTCTCATTGATTTGATCGAACTGAGCATTTAAGTCACCCACTGATATGGTGATTGATGGAATCTTCCCATTGCTGAACGCAGATTTATTTTATTTGACGTAAGATGCTAGCTCGCCATGATTGATTTGTACTCTATTTTTTTTTATATTGGGTAAGAATAAGGCGAAAAAGATAGACTTTATTTATTGGGGGAACAAAATATTTATACATATAATAAAAAAATATTATATATAATATTATTATTATTATTCTTATTGAATATAATTTTTTTTATTTGTAATATATATTTTAATAATATAATATTATAATATTTTATTATATGAGTTCTTGTTTTCCAGGTTGGAGGAGGTTGCGGTGGTGGTACGAGGATTCGTTTGGAATGAGGGAGGAAGTGGGAAGAGGGGAAGGTGGATATGGCAGGGAAGTAGGTGGAGAGCAGCATGAGAAATGGAGGGGATATAATGCAGACGCAGGATTGGATGTAGGCAGGAACAACATGGGAAGAAAAGGGGACGCGGATGAGGGACTGAGGAAGGAGAGGTGACAAACTAAATGGAGAAGGATGTGATGGAGGAGGTTGTGCGAGGGGGATTTGGGAGTGGGTTGCTGAATGGTGGAGTATAGGAGTGAAGGTAGCAGGAAGAATGGAGGGTTAGAAGGGTGGGAGGGTGTAGCAGGAAGAATGGAGGGGCATGGGGAGTGCAGAGTGGAAGAGTGTGGTGGTGGTGGAGGGAAGCATGAGAATGGGGGAAAATTAAGGAAGAGGTGGGTGCAGGAGGAATAGGGAGAGCAGTGAGAGAGGTGACATGGGGCAGCAACGTGGAAGGTATGCGGTGCAGCAGGAGAGGTGATGGAATGTAGAGTGGAGTTGATGCAACGCATCATGGAGCAATGTGGAAGTCATGGAGTGATGCAAGGTCATGAGTTGGTGCCGAGAGCCAAGAGGCTCTGATACCAATGAAAGAGAAAATTGGGTGTAGAATGAACGTAATGTAGAAAAACGAATAAAATGTAGTGTAGGAAATTAATAATGATTACAACTGTTTGGGATTAAATAAGCCTTTCTTGCACCTTTTCACCAAAGGGAATGGCTATAATAATAAATTAATAATAAATATGTTAAATATTAATTTATTATTATTTTATTGTTACATACACCTATAGTACTCTAAGAGTAAACAAAAACTAAGTATAATTGAATTTCCAATGGAGCCAATCAAGTAATTTTAAACCTGTAAGAAAAAACACAAGATGCATCAACAATAAAAATATTAAAAATGGAGATCCAAAAATCGGAAAAACTAAACTAAGCTCCTTATTTACAAATAAATGAAAATGACATCGAAAATGGTTCAAAAATGATTTTTCCAACCATAAATAAATTGGATCATAAAAAGTGAGTTGAGAATTATTAAGATCATGATTCAAAAGAATCTCATCAAAATGGAAAGTGGAGAATATTTCTTTTAGCAATATATCATTGTTATTGTATTGAAACAAAATATCAGAATTTGAATCTTGTGAATGATCAACTTTGTCTTCTTGATTTTTGTTTAGATATCCATTCTTGTCAAGTGCATAAGATTTATTTGATTTCAAATTATTTGATCGAAATAAAGTTTCATTTAAAATTTGATTTATAGAAGAAGTATATCTGGAACAAATATTTTGAAATTCAATCTCACTTTCATCCAACTCATCCTCTAAAGACTTATGGTTCTTATTGTGTTTATAACAATCAGAATCGAAGGATGAAGGCATATGATTTTCATATTTCACAAAATGAGTAAAATCCAGATGTTCTTCATAATATGAAGTATCATAAGCATCTTTCAAAAATTTCTATTCTAAGATCCATCGTTTGATTAAATGATGAAGAATGAATATTAATTAGAGGAGGATGACCTTGTAAATCATTACGAATAAATGGGAATTATCCTTCATAATTATTGAAATCTTCATTTTTATTGTTAGTTGTATTATTATGATCAAAATGAGAAAATGAAAAATGTTCAAAATTCGTTTGAACACGTTGTTCACTACATAGATAGGAAATATTGGGATTAAGATTTTTTGCAAGAGTTTTATATTGAGATTCCAAACAATGAAGGGAAGATTTGAAATACTCATCGTACCTACATCCATTTGAAAGAGAAAAATGAGGATTGGAATTTGCAACTAATATTCTTTTTGTATCTAAGGAAGGAGGAATTTTAGTTGCAAAAACTAGTTGTTTCAAATCATGCAGAGCATTTTGAATATTTATTTCCTTTGTAATGGACATGAATTCATTGTATAAATCGTTGAATTTGTCTATCTGATTGAACAATTTGTGAAACATTTAGTTCATCTTCAACATATTCTACATCATACAAAACAGAAGGAGAAAAGAGATCGAAATGATACATCTTCAAATATTTCTCAAGATATTGAGCCTCTTTCCATTCTTTATCAAAATATGTTACTCCTTTACGTAAGATGAACATAGCCATAACCTTAGGAAGATATATAACATACCAGCAAAAAATGAGTTCTGATGAAGGCCTACCTTCTTCGTGTAAGCTATAATACACTTGCTGAAATCGTGTGTTAAAATCTTCAATTAATTCTCCATGATGTACCTGCATTTGGCTCATATTTTGATGAATTTCAATTAAATCATAATCTTCAAAAGAATATCTAAAAACATTCCTAAATTCGAACCATCTAGAAATTGAATTCAAAGGTAAAAAATAAAACCAAAGAGAAGCCTTACCTTCAAAGGTAAATGGGAATAATCTTCAAGAAACATATTTGTGTATGACATAAAATAAATGCAAAATAGATTCATTCCTTTTAATATGCTCGGTGACAAAAACATTACGTTCATCATCAAACTTCGACAAGATATCAACTATCTTTTAGGGAGCTCATGGAAAGGCCCTTGTAGGCTCATTGAAATGTCAGAATCCCATGCAGGAATTTGGGAAAGAGCGATGAAAGCATAATAAATAAAAGTCAGCTCTTATTATGGGAAATGTGCTGGTTCATGCCCTCCTTCTAGTGGCATTTTGTTGAAGCCTCAAATGTGCTGGAAGTACCCTAGGAAAAAATGTAAGGAAGATAGACCGTCAAAAGGATTTGAATAATCCTATGCAAGGACTACCCTATCCTCAAGTAGTTTGGTATAGCTAACTCCAACGGATTTTATGACTCCATTAGCCTCTAAGTGTTGGTTGCTCCTCAAAGAGGAGACTCTAAATCATGAAAAATACTAAATATTAAATTAAAACCTAAAAATAATATGCAATGTATCAAATGATATTATGACAGCCAGTTTATGTCAATCTATAAATCTATGATAAATGATAAAAATAATCATCTAATAGAATGAAAACAAAATTGCTTTTTTCGTAAATTGGTCACTGTAAATGGAAAATTATTAGTTTTAAATAGTATTCAATTGATTATCAATATGAACAATCATATTCATATCAATTGGTGTGTCATAAAACATTAGAGGTTATGCGATGATAAAAAAATATTGACAAATCAAGAATTATGCTCATCACAGATTGAAAATTATTCATGATGCAATTGAAAGTAACTTCTGAGGTCTAAACATAGGAAACATAATGTGAATATAAGATGTCGATCAACATATTCTAAAAATAAATTGCATAAAACAAACCAAATTCAATTTATTAAATGAATTCATGAAAACCTTATAGAAGATATTCAAATCTAATGAACTAGCTTGCTGAAAAATCAGAGTATCATCCACTGATTTGAATAAGAAACCGTATGCATAAAAATACATAAGAATTCTTATTACAGAGAAAGAAATAAATTTGTCTCTCCTAAGATCCCTCCCATATTTTTAGAGCATAGAAAGTAGGTATTTGTACAAAATAAATGCCATGCAAAGATCAGTTTCCCCAATTCCTGAGCTAACTAGCTGAGTTGTTCCATTTAGCAAATTTGTCCATTAAAGAAATCTAGGAAAATCTGTTTTGAAAAACCAGTCGTATCTCTCAAATAAGATATTTTTTGGGAATTCTTCTTTCGTTCCAACTAATTTGGATCATTATTCACAAAATCCATGTCTCATATTTTCCAGATTCATCTTCATCACTCTAGAAATCGTGTCTAAAGATCACTTCTTTCCACTTGACATGTTTTGACCATTCCAAATTTGGGACGTAAATTCCTTAAATTTGATTACTCCAAATCGAAATACACACCAGTACAATTCAAAAGAGAAATTAAACGTCATTTCAAATCTAATGAAAGAAATCCAAATTAATAAAAATCCATTTGCAAATCAAAATATAATGAAAATATATAAATCTGATCCAAATTGGAAATTGATTGTTAAAGTATATTTTCGAGGTGGTTAAACTATTCAATTGGAAAAAATAATCTTCCCAAGCCATTCCTCATCCTTCCAACTTTCCAATGAGCTAACTCGAGCTTGATTTGGACTTATAAATCTCAATATATTGCTCCTGGAAGTTAACACTCATCAGTAGTTGGTTTCATTTTTGGGTGAATTGTGGCAATTGATATAATTATTAAATACATTATCCCACACTAATTATTTTCCAAAAATGAATAAAACCAAAATAAAAATACAAAATCATTATTTCCAAAATATCGGAAATGAAATGTCGGGAAGGAAACTTAAGATTTTAAAAATACGTTTAAACAAATCAAAATTGGAAAAGATCAACACCAAAATCAAAACCCTAAGTAAAAATGAAATTACCAAAATTTACGGACCTGAAATCAAATTAAAACATAGCATAAGAGAAGGTCAGGATCTGAAAAATCGGTTTGTGGAATGCGGAAATGAAAAATTAAAATTTGAAAAAGTGACTTCCGCAATCCACAATCCGCATTTTCTAAAATTGTGGAAATCCCAGAATTGTGAGAATGCACAAAAAATTTGAAAAGGTGACTGTGGATTGTGGAAAGGTGGAAATGATTTTTCAAATATGAGAATGTTTTTTACATCCCGCAATCTGCATTGGGGATTGCAAAAATGGGGAAATGAAAATTTAAAAATCATATGGTTTCCACAATCGCAAAAAAAAATATGGAATGATCTGAATGCTTAAAATTTTAATTTTTAGATATTGAATGAATTAAATTAAAAATCTAGAAATGTTTACAAAGTGAAAGAAAATCCAATTTACAAGTTAATTCTTAAGAAAAGAAATGTTGGAAACAAGTTACATGTACAGTAGAAGAATCACTCATATACTATAAGAGAGTTAATAAGTCCCAGAAATAGGTTTTTCAACATAACCATTTTCCAAGAATAGAATACCAAGAAAAGAATAATAATATTTCCTTTTGCACAATAATAAACGAAAATCCTTTTAAATTGCAAAAGGGAATAATAGACTCATTGTATTTTCAAGACCAAATTAACTTATTGAGAAGGAAAAACGTATCCATGATCAAACTAATTTTACATTCTTGAATATTCAATTTTAATCCCACTAATTCCCAAATAATAAAAAAAACCATGGAAATTAGAGAAATTACAACTCATATAAACTAAAGCATGTGTGTTTTTTTTAAAATTAAATGTTGGTTTTATAAGATCAAATTGTGCATAAATTTATTATATGGATTTAATAAAATACACAAAGTAATTTAATGAAAATGAAAGCATGATCATGAATATTTGAAAATTATTTGGATTTAATAAAATACACAAAGTAATTTAATGAAAACCAAAGCATGGTTATGAATATTTAGAAATTATTTCAATAATTTTAATTAGATATTAAAAATAGACAACCAGAATGCAATTTGTTTATAAAATGTCATGATTTAAATACCAAGCTAATGCAATACCTAGACTCATAAAAGGAGAATTCAAATAATCAATCAAAATCCCAATCACTACAACAAATCCTGGAATTAGCGTCCCATTTAGCGTCCCTTTTTAGTGTAAATTTTTTTTACAATGAGTGGTCAAACTAGACACTAAATGGGACGCGTCATGGACTAAACTTAAAGCATCCCCAAAAACGTCTTTTTTTGCTTCCTAAATAGCATCCTTTATGACGTCCAAAATAACGTCTCTTTTTTTGCTTCTAGAATAGCGTCCAACTTTTCTTCCTAAACAACGTCAAGGTTTGCTTCCATAATAGCGCCCAGCTTTGCTTCCTAAACAACGTTGAGGTTTGCTTCCTAAATAACGTCCTTCTTTGCTTCCTAGCGAGTGTCCATTTTTGCTTCCTAAATGACACCCCTGTTAGTGCCATATTTGCATCCTTAATAGCACCATGTTAGCATCCAAATTAGCATCCATTTTTTCTACCACTTTAGCATCCCATTTTGCACCATGTTTTACTTCCAAATATGTGCCAATTTTCGCTTCCAAATTTGCGCCAATTTTTGCTTCCTTTTTTGCATCATGTTTTGCTACCAAAATGACGCCAAATATTTCTTCTATTGTTGCACCATATCTTGCTTCCTATGTAGCGCCATGTTTTTCATCCAAAGTAATGTATTATTTTGCTACCATATCAACGCCATGTTTGGCTTCATCATTAGCGCCACGTCTTGCATCCTTTTTAATGCCTAGTTTTGCATCTCTCATGTTTTGGTCACTAATTTAGTTGTTTTTAGTATTTAACTGATATTATAATATCATTAGGGAATAGAGGAATCAAACCACCAACCTCTTGCTTGTAAGGCAGGGGCTCTTCCATTGAGCTACAACCCTTTAAGATTTTGAGAACCTAACTTACTGAGTCCTCTATAATGGTAAAAATGATCAATACACAATTTTGAGTATCTAATGGTTGAACAAGGAAACAAACAAAGAGGCTTTTGTAATACCAGAAAGGACACTCATCAACATCAACAGTGTTGCATGTATCAGAAGATGACAATGTAATAGTACCAATTTGGTTACCTAAAATCATGTAGCTTGGGCATTCTCGTTATATCAAGACCTAATAAGGCATGTGATTAGCAATACATTAGTGCATGCACATGACCAGAGGAAAAAACAATGTTCCACCAGTATAGCTTGCAGCCAAATGATGACATCCTCGCTACAAACATGTAATATCTTGCACCTTATTCTAGTAGATAGACAATTCTACTGTTGGTCCTAGCTGCATGTGATTACACACGAGATAAGTTATAACTTATGTACCAACATAGTTACCTGCATAAGATCAGTTCTAACAGAGTGGGGAAATAAGAGTGAAAACAAAGAGAGTGTGCCTTGAAACCGATTTTATATCATTGTAGTGAATTGTGAATTGTCGATTCAAGCATTTAAAAGCATGAGAATTAATTGCAGAAATCCATCTGGGAAATAACATGAGTGCTATAAGGAAACTTAATTCCAATGTCTTTAAAGATTTGTAAGGTGCAGAAGGAATAAAACACTCACTAAATATGTTGGGGGGTGGGGGTTGAAGGTATTATGGAAGGAATTTTCAGTGGAAACAGCATACACTGAGAATCTACAATATCTTCCTGAACATAAAAAATGGCAAGTACAAACAAGAAATGTGGCTGAACTACATCGAGTGTATAATGGTACTCATTATGATGAAGGGATCAAAGGGATCAAAAAGAAAGTTTAGAGAAAAGACTAGTACCATTTCTAAAATACTAACCATTCCAAGAACTCCCTAGGAATGGTTTGTTGGAATCCATTTCTTGTCATTTTTTGGGAACTTTTCCAGGTTGTATCCTTCAGGAGATGGCTCATTCCCATAAAACAAATGTAGTAACAATAATTTCGTCCTATAGAGCATATTGTATGCCCTCATTTGGATATAAAGGAAATGAGCGTAAAGTTTAAGAAATACCAACAAGAAGCTTAGGTTAGTCTGACCTAATATATTGCTAGTAATCAAATACTTAACAGAAGTCAACTATGATAATTCTTCTAGTTATCAGTGAGAAGATAAAGTTACCAAGATACAGATAGATATATGTACACATATGAGAACAGATTGGATACAATATGGTTGGATATGCATATATAAAAATACATGTAAAATATGTGTGAGCATGTAAAATACATGTATTTCCTAATATTTCCATAGTTTTAACAAAGTATTTCCCTTAGCGTAATGTATTTCCTAATAAAATGTTCTACAAAAATAGCTATTGACCCATTTTCCATTTTTCATATGGCATAGAGCTCCTATTCAAAACATTCTTAAGCCTACATCTTGGCCCAATGGAAGGGTGCTACCCTCAGTGGGGGTTATTGAATAGTTAAAAAATGTATAGCTGTGTTTTTTCAAAATAAGGCCCAAATACGTACAACTGATAAAGGTTTTCATAATTTCATATAAACTAAATGTGTACCTCATGAATATTAGCTCACTTTTGAAAAATCCTATCCTCATGTTCCAACAGCCTGAATAAAATGCTCCACCCTGTCCAATATTACTTGCATAATAAAATGTTCCACATTTTAGTGTGATATCAACTTACCTGGAAATGCTAGCTGTATCCAAACTAGTTAACACCCTTTCATTCAATGTTCAGTAATTTCAGACACAGGAGACGTCCTATAGCCTTTATAAAAATCCATGTGCATTTGAAATTTCAGAAAGAGAAAACATTATACAGCTTTAATGCCAACAATTGGATAAAGCTGGTCAAGATGAACTCGGTATCATTTCCATCAATCTAGGGACATCAGATCTTGAGATTCAAGTGATAATTAAAATTTTAAAGACCACACAACTTCAAATTGCAAGATTTAGAAGACCAAAGTGAAAACATCACAATATCTAGTAACATATAGTGAAGTCCTTCGATCAACATAATGTTTGCCAACAAAAATTATATAATAAATGCAATCAGTTTCATAATACCTCACCTCCATCTGTCAAATAGCCACCCATTGCACTGAATTCTTTCTTGTATACATCCATGAGAAAATTAATTGCACCCTATAAAATATAAAATAGCCACCAACAAATCATCTTCCAGGAGAATATTGTCACAGAACCAAAACAGAGAATGTGAGCTGTAAAAACAGATCTATAATAAAATATCTACACACTAGAGATAATCATGCTTAGAAGTTAGAACAACAATCAGCTTGGACATAAAAATATTCCAAGCGTTTCAACTGAAATGAATTTCAGAACAGAATGTAAATTTAGATAATATTTATTCAGCGACTATTTAAGGAATTCAAATAGAATATAGGAGGTGTAACATCTCTACATACAAACCTCACGAATTTCCAATGTAGGCATGTGTGGAAGGAAATCATTGCCAACAAAGAAACAGAGAAGACAAAATCATCCACAACTCGTTCAAAATCAATCTCCATTGGAGGTTTTGGAATCTTCATATCATACTCTAAATATTCACGTAAAACCCAGAGGTTGACGAACTGCCAAATATTTGAGATATTAGAAACATATTAGATGTAATAATAATAATAAAACATCCACATGATCTGTAATAATCTAGAAACTTGCTTTAATTATCATGACCTAAATGGGACCGTTATTAGTATTAATGCAACCACACAACATTAACAAAAAGAAAAAACCTCCAAGCATGCATAACCAAAATCCTAACATAAAAAATTATACCTATATCCGACTTACCCAATAAGGCTTTTTAAGATTAACATTCAGTTCACCACCTTTCTCATCAAAATCTCCTTGCTTTCTTTTTGGCTGTCCTTCACATGCATTTGCAAAATGACCAACCTGACCACAAAGGAAGCATTTGTCTTGTTGTCCAGGCGTAACCACAATCTACACAATGACATATATAAGGAAAGAGGAAATGTTATCATATTCCTGTCACTATTTTCAAATACTATAGTAAAAGAGATGACAATACGATATGAATGCATTTCAGTCATACAAAGCTATCAAGCAATTTAAAAATTTCATCTTGAACAAAGGATGAGCGTTAATTTCTATTTTTCATAAAGGACAAACTGTTAAAAGAGAGTCTCTACTTTTGTGGGGATGATTTTGTCACTGACCATGCTTAGATATGGTCCATGTGTAGCATTTATAAGCATAACTCCTACCCTCAATGGTTTTTGGTATTTGTCTCCCAGTAACACTCAAGAGTAAATCCTAGAAATGGGGTTAAGTGTTGAAATTTGAACATGGATGAGTATAACAGTTCAGGAGTTTATTGGGTTAACGTTCAGACATTTATTGGGTTTGGTGAAGGTCATCAACATATAAAACATATCTAGAGATCAATAAGAGTGATATAAATTTGAAAGTACTTCCCATGAGTTCGAAGATAGGACTACCAGAACCTCTTCCCAATACAAAGATGCAATAATTATTTCTAAGAGTTTGACAATGTATGAACCATTGTTTCTTCAAGGAAATGTGATCTAAGAGAATGGGTGGATGTTACAATATGTAATGCACAAAAGTGCAATAAAAAATCAAATAGCGATAAAAATGTACTCATTAAATCCTTAAAAGTAAAACCTAGTGGCTGCTTGTGCATGTCAATGCATCATGACCCATATCAAATGAAAATAAGGACCTTGATCTTGATTCTAAGCAAATAATCATGAGATTGAACTACTACACAACAGTGAAGAATACCAATAGTTCTATTACACTCTGTTCTCTATAAATCAGAAAGCGCTAACCTCTCTCAAAATTGAGAAGTGCACCTCATGAGTAGACAATGCTAACATGATTAGATCAGCATCCTGCAGCCATTGGGACAAAGGCATTTACCAACAGTAATATTTGAATATCAGTAGTGATTATAATTTCATTTTCCTTGAACAATGAAGCAGTTACCAGCCCATATAAGCAACGTCTTGTATTGGGATGAAATCCTGCAAGATTTCTTTGCAGGTGAATATACGTCATGATTTTGTGCTCGCCTTCACTGGAACACTTGCATTAGAGAGAATGACCTTCAAAATTGCAATCAAACACAATTAAAATACATGTAACAAGAAGGAGAAAAAGGAGAGACCAAAACATAATCCAACAAAAAAGAGCATATATCTGGAATAGAAGGCAAGAAAAGCATCAGCAGTTAGTTTTTTTTTTAATTTCTATTTTCATTCTGATATGGTGCAGCAACAAAAATGTGATCAAGGCATACCCTGATATTTCGCCAGCTAGGATCATAGTTTAATTTCATGTGTATGTAATATTGAAGAGCAATTGACAGTGTCGCCATAAATTCCGTCCCAGGAGTAATTATATTTGAGTCACATGGTTTAGACTTCACTTTAGGAGATAAAACCCTACCTTCTTCCTCAACTATTTTCTTAATCTTTCCTCTTCAGTCGCGTGACAAGTGCATGCAAAAACATTAAACCTCATTCTTGTCTTGAAAGTATGTTTTGTTGTGCTTATAAACATCTTCTCTTTTGAATATTATTACCATTTTTCCTAACACTCACCAAATCAGCTGCATCTTTGGCTTCCCTGAAACGACAGGAACGCTGCTGGTTCATCTTAGCTCTTGGTGCAACACCATCTATAACAGGTGAAATTTGAATAAGATTCTCTAAGCTACCAATAAAATTCCACATAGGAACATAAAAGATTAAAAGAAGTAATAAAAAATCAAACCTATCTGATTTTGGAAACATAGGTTGGAAAGAGTTTTCATTGATGTCAAGAAGAGTTCCGTAATGACCAAGGACTAACCAAGACATTATGGCAGGGCAAAACTCAGTAAAAGTCAAAGAAAGTCAAAGGAAGTCAAAGGAAGCAATGACATGGCATATGTGATGATGTGGAATGTGTGATGAGGCTTGAAACACTTGTGATGGTGTCCTAGAGTCATCAGGTAGTCATGGTTGCAATTTGACATCATTATGGTAACTTATGACAATTTTGTGCAAAATTGGAAAATGATCAAGTATAGGAAATTTAGTAAAAACTGCCATATAGAAATGCCCACCATAATTTGTAGGAGAATGAAAATGCCTGCCCATCATGGTCATCCCAAATTATTTTTAGTGTTATACCTAAAAATGGTCTCATTTTTCATTGATAATGTCTGAGGAAAACGTTAGAGGCCTGCAAAAACAAGGTTTCAGGCTGTTTTGCACTATTTTTATACTAGCAAAAACTGCATAAAGTGCCTCAAGGAAATGCCTGCCATTTTCTCTAGGAAGGTGATAAAAATAAAATGAAAGAATAATGTTGAATATAGCTGATATGTTCACATGACCATAGTTTCATATTGTTTAAAAAATGTGTGAGGAGAAAAATACATAATTTCCAAAACAGGGTTAAAACCAGTTTTACTGCCTTTTTGTATGAAAATAAGAAAAAATGGCTCCAAAAAAATGCCTGCCATTTCCTGTAGGAGAAATATTAAATTGTTTTGAAGACATGGGGATCTATTATGTTTTATGTTGCATCCATCCATTGCTTAATATATCTCAAAGAGTCCTTGAGGAAAAAGATATCAACTTTCCAAAACGCCTCTTGGCACAGTAAAAAACCAGAGTTTGTCAAAACTGTCCTAGTGTTGAAAAACAATGATGAAAAGCCATTTTTAAATGCCCTCCATAAATTGTATGTGGAATTAAATTCCCATGCACTATGATAAAACTATAGAATGGTATTTTTTCTATCTAACCATGTCTCCAGTTTGTCTTGGAAGAAGCTGAGGAAGTAAATATTAAATTGTCAAAAGTGCTTCCTAGTCAGATTTGCACTGTTTCAGGAAAATGCCCGCCATGACTCAGAATAAGTCCTCAGAGGTTATGTAATGACCGCATGAGCATTGAGGAAGCTCACTAGGATTTGAGTATGCTATGTTTTTCCTGCAGAATTAATGGTAAGATATGTTACAGAAATAACTGATCGAATTTCTCTGATTCCCGGTTTATTTAAATCAATTCTCAATCAGTTTGTATGTTACATCATTTTTTATTATGTCCCTATGATAATTTTTATTACAGAACTCTAGGGTGGGGGGAATATCTAACTCGGGGTCACTGAAAGTGGAGTCCAACAAAGGAGAAACATACAAGCATATCTCTACATGTTAGAAAAAGGCACACTTGCTTAGTAACCACATGTGCTATTCCACTTCAGATAAAATAATAAGACTTTAGTTAAATGCGCACAAACAAATTAGTTAACTCAACATGGACTTCAACATTATCTTAGACTCAATTTGAACTAGGGATTAACAACACTTACATGTGACAAGGACGAATGCATCATTGGTTCTGTCTGGCGGTTAGTTTCTATTCTTGAGAGGTTGCACCTTTGGTTGTTATTTTAAGTTCTCCATGTAAAGGGATGTAGCCAAGGAGAATTGGTGTGATAGTTTAGGGAACAATAAATGAAGGCTGGTTTATCTTGAGTTTGACATTCACACTAGGAAAGTGCACTTGTTATGACTCAGGTAGTTGCTACACACTCATAGAGGAAAGGTGCACCTTGGGGTGATGATCTGAAATTGTTATGCATGAAAGAAGGTGCAACTTAAACTTCTGTTCTATTCTTTAAAAAATAGCAGATTTGTGTTCTGGTTATATGGAATTATCTTACATACAAAGGCACAGTTAGAGGAGAGGTTACGTGTTGTGTATCAACAATAGTAAACTAGGGTGCATCTACTAAAGGAAACTATTAAGCACTGTTGCATATTATTGTTCTTAGAGAAGAGGAGGCAATTTGTTGCACAAATCAACAATCTCAAAATGGAATACTTAGCAGTTAAGTAGGAATTAATGAAGTCTCATTAAAACAAGAAAATACAACTACTAAAAGGGAGGGTGAACTCTTACAATTTGGCTTCAGATCCATGCATAATTAGATTTAAACAACAATAGGGGAATGGTTTCCATAATACAGTAACTAAACAAGTTGTCTTGATGCAATGCACATGAATTCATACCTAGGTCGCATTGACCTAAGTCAATGGAAGACTATAACATAATGTTATAGTCTCATTGTAAAGAGATGAAATCTTAGAGATTGCTTATTGTATTTCCAGATTGCCAAGTTAATAAAGCTAGTTTGTTAATCCACATTTGTTTTCTTTCTTTCATGTGTGCTTAAACTTTGGCCAATACATGAAGTGCAAACAATAGCAGTAGTTGTTAGGTAGAATACACGTGGATGATATGTTCACTGAAATGTGAAATTAGGCCAATCTTTCGAGATGTGATCATTATGGTTTAACATGTTAAAATATATGTTAATAGTTAAACACAGTCACAGGAAGTGCAACGATAAAAATATTTTGCAAACATCCAAATAGTGGTGAAAAACATGACAATTAATGGACAAGACAGGGTGCAGTTGCATAATGGTTAGGACAAAAAGTCACGGTATATTTATGAGTGCATGAGATAGCATTCAAGGAATATGCATGTTGATTCATACAACAATTACAGTGGTTAATCAACATGCTATCAAACAAGCAATATATACTTAATATTGAATATAGTCCAACTACGGAGGTGGATCAAATTGCATGTTGTTCTGAATAGCTGAACCTTAGTCAAGTAATAGTTTAAAGCGTGAGATGCAGATCAACGCTGGATTCAAGTAGGTCAACCAATTTATGTTTCGAAGGGGAAAAATAGAGTCATTCCAATGCTCTGGTTTCATGCAAGCAAGGAAACCTCAACATAACTTTTCTACTAGTACTAGTGTTCCATTAGTGAATACTAGAGATCAACAGGTTACTAGAATTTAAAAAAGGCAGTGTGCATGCCTTCTCAGGCCTAGGGTGCACCTACCTAGCTTAATTGTGGCCTATAAAAACAGTATTTGATTGTAGGAAGGTCGAAATTTTAGATACTACCTATTGTATTTATAGATTGATAGTTAATAAATATTTTCCATTGCTCCACCATTTCCTTCATTCTTTCATGTGTATTTAAATGCTTGAATAACATATGCTTGATTACTTTCTCATGCAGGTTGTTAGGTTAACTGCCATATTTGATTATTGTATCACTGATCTGTATCACCTTTTGCAATTTTTATTCATCTCCCTAACCCCTCAGAACCTGCAATGCGCTACACCACCCCCTTGCTCCCTCATAATGAGCAAAATAAACGTGAAGGATTGTTTTTGCATCGAGTGTGATGGGTGCAAGGCAGAGTGGGATAGTCAATAAGGGAGAAAGGTTATTAAAAAATGGATGAGAAAGACATTTTTGCAGTTACATTCAAAATACAAAATGATGGAGATATCTAAATGAATACAAAGAAACACATTACAGAAATTGTTTCACTAAAGGGTTTGCACAGGACTTGAGAAAAAGCTTCATCCCAGATGTACCATTTAAATTGGAAACTTATTTCAATAAAGGGTTTTCCCAGGACTAGAGAAAAAGATTCATCCCAACAGTACATTTTCCTTGGAAACTTGTTCCAATAAATGGTTTGCTACACAACACTCGAGAGAGTGAGAAAGATACATTAGAGTTGTACCATTTGTCTCTGCCATCTAAAATAATTATATGACATAGATTTAACTCAAAACGGGACCAAGCCAGTTGAAACAAATGGAATTTCGTCATATGACAAATATTTAGAACAAAACCTGCCAATATGAATGTGTTGTACACAAGCTTCTCCTCAACCTAGAAGCAAAGTATGCTTTAGGATAGGGAAGGTGTTGATTTTGAGCTCAGCTGAGTTCATAAAAGGAAGTAAGCTCTTGCCCTTAATTAGAAGGGAAAGGCATTACGTGAGTTCTATTGTGGTTGCCGTAATTTGGGATAGATTCCATTCAGTTCCTTGATGAGAGGAAGTTTACAGAGAATATAGGATTGTCTTATTAGAAGATTCGAATGTGTTTGGCATCCTATTGGGCATGAAAGTTTTTCCCAAATTGCATTTATATCACTTGTTAGGTGGTAAAACTCTTTGCATATGTGCAGATGGAGGAATCCAATCCACCATCCTATTATTTATTCGCAAGATGGATCAATATAGGCCCAATATATTTTCCATATTTTCTCAATCCCAATACACAGTCACTTTGGACAAAAGAAATTTATGAGTTTCATGATACAATTGCATTTGATGGCCTTTGGCTTGATATGAATGAAGTTTCTAACTTCTATAGTGGGATCACATGTTCCTTTCCAAAGAATGGGTATTGTCCATGAAAATATTCACAGACATATTTTGCTTAGTTTGTAGCAATGTAAACACCACCAGATGGGATGATCCCCCTTACAAAATCAATGCTTCTGGAATACACAGACCATTGGGTAACAAAAAAATGGATGCTAGTGCAGTTCACTATGATGATATCTTGGAATACAATGCTCCTTGAACATAATAGAAAGGATGACTTGGCATAAAGTAAAAAAAATTAAAAAATATGACAGGCAAACAATGGGCAAATAACCCAAAGATTTAAACTTAACATAGGGATACTACTGATGGGTAGATTATGCAAGATGAAATGAGGAAGTTACTCTAGGATTAAATGATCTAAAGGGGTTGGGATAAAAAAACTATATAGGTGAATCATTGTAGGATGTAAAAAAAGTGTGACTGGGAATGGTATTGAAATAATTTATTGAGAATGATAAAAGTAATTTGTGAATTTATGTTTCCCTTGCTCTCCTAACAGATCTCTTCCAGAATATTACCAGACATAACAGTCAATTGATAGTTCATTTTCCTTGATTCAATATTCTTAAGTTCAAAGACTCCCAAAAGGCCAGACACAAAGACCATATATTTGGTTTACCACTAACTAGTAACTAGCAATAATAATGATAATGTCAGTGAACCCATTGACTCTTTTATTTGACCTAGAGCCTGTTGAACCCCCCACTCATTCTACTTTATTTTTGCTAGTTTTATACCACTGCATCCTCACCAATAGCATTAGATAAAGCAATAGCAAAGGCATAAGTTACGGTAAGTTAGGTTAGAGGCACAATAGGCAAAGGATGGAACAATTGGTGGTTGGACGGATGGATCCAGCAATTAGAAATTGACTAGTTGACACCCAGCCCCATATTAAATAAATTACATTTCAGTTATAAGCCCAATTATATATCCAAAACTACCATCACTGGAAGATATTAAATTGGTAATGGAACTTC
>LPNX010263086.1:422119-457683 GCA_001517045.1 Pseudotsuga menziesii
ATGGGATGAAATCCTCTTGATCAACATTTCCTCCATTTTCACCAAATAAAATATTATTTAACTTTATAAATATTTTCCTTACTATTAACCATAACAAGTACCTGTGGTATAGTGGTAAGGTTGTTAGGATAATGGGCATGAGGTTGAAGGTTCAATCTTCTCAAATTACTTAATTTAAAAAAAAATGTATTGAGTTTTAAATTTGCATAGAATTAAGTGTATGTTTTTTTTTTAAATTTCATAGTTTTCACTGTATTGTGTTTTTGTGTAGCTATTATTANTGGATAGGATCTTCCATGATGAATTTCCCCGGAATTGGATGAGGTAGAGGTGGTGAATTTGGAGCTGTCTCTGCATATGTACATGTGAATATTTTGCAGCGACAACAGAGATTTTCCAGAATTTAGTTTTTCCTTGTTTGAATACTTTGGCTGTCAAAATATAAGAAAAGAAACAGCTGGAAGATTACGTTGGAAAGGACGCAACTAGCATTGAATTGTCCTTTGTGCTTGTTGGCACGTATATTAATTAATGAATATCATCCATCTTAGCATTAAATACCTCTTATGTCATGTCTTTCTTTGATGCTAGTGTGTTTGTGGTGTACAGACTATGCATTTGACAAATGCAATGCAATGTGAATGTTGCAGTATTTAGTTTCATATCCCATCAAAACACCCATTTAAGAGTTGATGAGATTGATTAAGTTTACTATCCAAGAGCATACCCAGATGTAGTTTATTCACCTAGGGTCTACAAAATTGTTTAAGGAGGGAAATTATTTTCATTAAACCTAAGACCATTGATGAGCTTACTTAAGGGCGGGCACTTTTTTACTGTGCGGATAGGGTTGGCGTAAACAGGGCAGCATTTCTTAATCTCCCAGCATCTCGTCTTCTCTTGTCCCAGCCACCATGATTGCATATATAGTTCTTCTATGCCAGGTCTTCCCAAATATAAGTATCCTCGTTGAATATGGCAGAGAGCCATTTTGAGGTCATTAGGTTTAGCGAAGAAGGCTCCATAAACTTTAAAGTCTCAAGGAATCACCTATATAGACTAGAAAAATAAATTTTACCATCTCTTCCAAGAAATATGTAGTGTATTGTTTCTGTTGTTAGGGAAGCATAGCCCTTATCAAAATACAACTCTACAGAAGTATCAATACAAAAGGATGACCCAAGAAAACCCTAGTTCCTCACCATAATATATAATGTCTTGGTGAATTGTTTTTGGATCAGAAAGCTGATGTGCGCTGTAAAGAAGGGCTAAAACCCTAGGAAACTCTAAGAGATGAACAAGAAACTCTAAATCTGTAGCCTTTAGGGAAATGCCACTAGACAATAATTTTTGGATCACTTGTGTAAATAAAGAGATTTGAAAAGCCTGGTTTGCAACCCTAAATTTCCATAATTGTTGCTGAAAAATATATTGAAATAAATCAGCAAAAGGGTGATATTAAATCACCGTCACGAATAGCTGTTATGTTATAAGCCAATAGCCTTGAATCTATTGCCAAAAATTCCTAAAGTAAAAATCAACAAAAAACCCTAATGTTGGGTGTTGCAATTTATGGACAAGGTCTGAAAAATGTGGACAAAACAACTAAAGTAGCCTCAACAAAACACCTTTTTCCAGCCAACATTAACACCATGAAAAACAACCCCCAAACTCCTTGATTTAGAGACTCTTCCATATGACAAGGTCTAATCACAAAGTATACTAGTGTGAAAAACCAAGAAGAAAACACTAATCAACATTGAAATAGGTAGAGAAAGGTTCGCACTTGCTCTGATACCATGTTGAAACTTGAGATCACAAGATAATAAGGGGATTGAATGGAACCAAACAGCCAACCAAAAAACTTGCAAAAAATTAAGGAGAGAACAACACTAAACAAGTGTGCTAGAGCTGTCCAAAAGATGCGTTTGAGAGAGAAAATCATACATTTGGAACATAAGAATGCCAAACATATGGTGCTTGTAGGCTTAATCACTTGTATAAAAAAATTATGCTTGTAGGCTAAAGTATGCTCAAGACATCACATGATCACACAAAATGATATTACAAATGAGGTTTAGTTGTGTATTTATACACAACTCAATTAGGGTTTTCTCCCAAGAGGGATTATGGGCCTACATAAGTAGGTTGCACTTCCCAAGAGGGTTATTGAGCCTACATATTAGAGTTGACTAGGTTGGCATTAATCATAACCTAGTATTACAATATATGATGGGATTATTAATAATTAATGCTTAGAAAAATGCATTAATGACACAATTTGTGATTGTCGTGGCACGTGACAATTACACCATTCTCAACACTTTTTTTTAGTGCCTAACCAACAAGAAAAATACCTCCGTCGAGCATATAGGTATCTGAACTTGAGTCTATTAGCACCCAATTCCAATTTTCAGATGCATTAATTACTTATGAAAATATCAATAAAAACAATCTACCAAAAACTAAAGGAAAAACAGAGTAAATAGATCATGAAAAAATTCTCGTTCACAGACCTTCGTATAAAACTCATGAAAACTGCAACTTGTATACAAGTGAAGGAGAAGGTTAATAAATAATTAGTAGTTACTTCAAAAATTAAGTATCACAGGGTTCAAGATTCAAGCAGTTGAGCAGACAGAATAACAGGAATCACTGGATGAATGCTGAAAGTAGCTGTAGTTTTTAATATTAAAATTAAAATATATATTAGGTCCATACGAATTTCGCCTTTTTCAATATATATTAGTATTAATATATATTAGAATTANCATATGAATTTCAGTGTAGATTTCATTACTTAAAAAATTAGTGTATATATAATGATTGTAATTTTCTATACAGAGTTTGACCTAAAAATGGAAGATGCTATGAGACAAACAAGAGAGGGACAAAAAATACAAAACACTGAATGCCAAGAAGCATATCAAGGAAGAAAATCTAACGAAATGACATCACAAGAAGGAGAAGAACGAAATAAAGAACATACATCCTGACAAACAGAATATTAAACAAGAAAATTGGATGGATTGACAGCACAAGAATGAGAAGAACAAAGAAAACGAAAAGCTGATCGACAAAGAGCATATCGAGAGAGAAAGTCGAAGCAATTGGAAGAAGCAAGAAATCAATTTGGAAAACAAAACAAAAAAAAAGAATGTCGAACGACAAAGACAAAATTCAACCAATATACCAGTGGAAGCAACTGTGGAAGATGCTCAACGTGTAACGATCAGAGAGCAAAGTGTTGATGGCATGGTCAATTTCAATCTGTTCCAATTACTAATATGATCCCCAATGCAAATTGACAAAAAGAATATCGAAAAAGAAAGTTGACCGAATTGACAACACAAGAACGAGAAGAACAAAGAAAATGGAACGCTGATCGACAAAGAGAATATCGAGAGAGAAGGTCGAATCAATTGGAAGAAGCAAGAAAACAATTTATAGAACAACAAAAAAATTAGGATGTTGAATGGGAAATACAAAATTCAACCAACATACCAGTGGAACCTACTGTGGAAGATGCTCAATGTCTAATGGTCAGCGAGCAACACGTTGATGAAATGTTCCAATTTCAAGCTGTTCCAATTACTAATATAATCCCAAATGAAAATCAACAAAAAGAATATCGAAAAAGAAAGTTGACCGAATTGACAGCACAAGAACGAGAAGAACAAAGAAAATGAAATGCTGATCGACAAAGAGAATATCGAGAGAGAAGGTCGAAGCAATTGGAAGAAGCAAGAAAACAATTTATAGAACAACAAAAAATCAGGATGTTGAACAAGAAATACAAAATTCAACCAACATACCAGTGGAACCTATTGTGGAAGATGCTCAACATCTAATGGTCAGCGAGCAACACGTTGATGACATGGTCCAATTTCAAGCAGGTTGAATTACTAATATAATCCCAAATTCAGATCGACAAAAAGAATATTGAAAAAAAAAGTTGCATGAATTAACGGTACAAGAATGAGAAGAACAAAGAAAATGAAACGCTGATCGTCAATGAGCGTATCGAGAGAGAAAGTCGAAGCAATTGGAAGAAGCAAGAAATCAATTTGCAGAACAACAAAAAAAAGAAAATGTCGAACGACAAAGACAAATTTCAACCAATATACCAATGGAACCAACTCTAGAAAACGCTCAACGTGTAATGGTCAACGAGCAATGTGTTGATGACATGGTCCAGTTTCAAGCAATTCCAATAACTAATATGATCCCAAATGTAGATCAACAAAAACAATATTGAAAAAGAAAGTTGGATGAATTGACAGCACAGGAAGAATAAGAACAAAGAAAACGAAACAGTGATTGTCAAAAAAGATATTGAGAGAGAAAGTTGAAGCAATTGGAAGAACGCAGAAATCTAAATGGGGATGCTCAACGTGGAACAATCAGAGAGCAAGGTGTTGAAATGGATGATAATATATCTGTACCATCTGAATAAATGTATACTAGACATCACAAATTTCATGAACGAATTGATAGATTAGCAGAATTTCAAATGTGGCATGTCTACCTTGAGTCATATGCTGGAATACAAGTACGTAATACAAGTACAGGTCCAATGTGCATGCGATGTTTACAAGAGGGATCTAATCACAGATTCTCAGCTACGAACCACATGGATCTAGGAACTCAACCTCACATCCTTGAAGATCTCACATAAGTTGAAGAGATGTTGATAGCACGTGCAAGTCCAATATCGCAGGTGATGCATTCAATAGGTGGACAATACAAATATCGAGGACACACCATTAGTTTTCTGTAGGAGATTAAAGATGTTTCCAAGACATTGCCATGACATATTAACAACTTGGAATTAATGGTCGTTGTGTGAAAAAAAGGACGCCAAGGATCCAGTTATGATTTCACTGTTAGAAAAAAAAAATTATGGATGCATTATTATATAAAATTCATAATGATCCATATTATCGAGATGTTTGAGTGGATTCTGACGCAGTAGAAGAGTTACTTGAAAATGCAACAGATATCTCACATATGCTTAATTCTGTTACTCTTCCCAATATTGATGAGGACACAGAATTTGCAATGTTGGAAGGGATACTAGGAGTTGATGATATGTTAGATGGTTTACAAACAACTTCTTTTGCATCAAGGCTTCCAAGTGCACCACGAGAGATAGAAATTATTAGAGCATGGGAAAATAATCCAAATCCAGATGAAAGTAACGCAAATGAAGAATTGACTAATGTGCTTAACTGGCCAGGAATTGGCTCATCTCTGATTAACGAGTATAACACTGTTGGATTATTTGATATGACATTTCCATCGTTGTTCCCTAAAGGAGAGGCAGATTGGTTACAACCGCGAAAGAGAAATGTCCATCTACATGAGTACGCAAAACATCTTCTCAAATATCATGATAACAGATTTGGAAGGCACCCTCGCTTCAGATATTTTTTACTAAATATCATAATGAGACATCATGCTCAAGCTTCCTCAACTGTTTTTGTCAAGAAAAATATTAGTGAACTACCCACAATAATGGAAGAGTTACGACAATATTTACAAAATCTTCCAGATTCAAGACTGGGAGAAAGATTAATGAGATTTGGAATGGTATTAAGAGGTACACGTGCATATTGGAGCAAGTGTCGTCAAGAGTTATCCGACTTGATTCAACAGATAGGTTGTCCGACAATATTCTTCACACTAAGTGCAGTGGATATGCAGTGCCCTGATTTGCATAAATTAATTCCAGGTACAAGTCCTACAAATCCACATGAAGTGAGAAAATGGCGATGTCAAAATGTAATTGATAATCCACACATCGTAGCACATTATATGCACTTGAGACATTCAATGTTTCAAGAAGAGGTTTTCGAACATTTTCATCAAGCTACAAATTATTGGAGTCGTTATGAATGGCAACATCGTGGATCTCCTCATGTCCATGGGTTTATTTGGTTAAAAAATGCTCCTAACATGGACACTTTGAATTGGGATGATCCTATAGAAGTTATATCTGCAAAAATGTATTTCGACAAATGTGTGCATGCAATAAATCCACGTGAGGGACATCAACATAAGATTCAAATTGGAGTTAATGTAGATGATCATCCTTCTGTAAAAGACACAAAACAAATATTTCAATCATATCCAATGATTGATTATGAATAACTTCTTAACTATGTCGAGCGTCATATTACTTGCAATGAGAAAAGTTGTCTTCGAAAGAAGGGAGGAAAAATGGCTTGTTAGCACCACGCACCATGGGATCTATGTGACCATTCAAAACTTTACATTGATGAACAAGGAGAAAAAAAGTATGAACCTAGAAGAAATGATGACATAGTGAATACACACAATCGTGAAACATTGATGATGTGGAGGGCTAATATAGATTGGAAGCCTATACTTTCCAAGCGTGTGGTTATTAATTACATAGAAAAATACACTGCTAAATATGAAAAAGGATCTGAAACTTTCCACAATATGTTAATGCAAGTATCTTCTATCCAGAATCCAAATGAACTCGCAGCACGTGCATATAAAAGTTTGTTGTGTGAATCTATTATTGATAGGGACATTGGTGAACAGGAGACATGTCATTTGCTTCTAGAGCTTCCTCTTTCAGAATGTAGCCATCATTTTGTGGTTCTAAATGTTGGTATGAAGGTTTTCAAACAAGTACAAGTTGATACATATAATGTCGACAATGATAATTATTTGATTGATGCATATACTAAGCGACCTAAGAATATGGAAGAACTTACATTGATAGATTTTGCAAAATACTGGTCATATGACAAACGTTGACGGGTGGAAAAATTGTTACAACGAAGGAATGCATCTATTGTACGTGTATTTCCTAGATTTAACTCTATTCCTGATAAAAATGATGAGAAGTTTGTTGAATTTTGTTGGTCCGAGTTGGTTTTGTACAAGACATTTCATGACTTTCGAAAAGATATAGGCCACACATATGATGAAATAGTATAGAATTGGCAGAATTTGAAGTATATACCTTGGCATGTTGATCGTAAACCTGTTCCTATAGATGCTTGAGTTGAATCCGACATAGAAGAAGAACATCCAAATCTATAAAGATATTCTAGGCAACATGAATGGGAAATCATATGTGGATTATATAAAAATCAATTTATAAATTATAATGAGTTTGAGATGCTTGGAGATAGGGATCTTGATCGTATGAATGGTTGGAACACTGATTTTGTAGATGAGGATACCTCCAGTCATGCAATTCATTTCATCTCTGAAATGCGAAAACTGAAAAAGATTTCTACTAATCAACATCCAAAGTCTTACTGATTGATAGTTTGGGAGATAAGCAGAGAATCGCATACAATGTTATCCTTGAGCATTATAGAATAGGTGTTGATCCACTATGCATGATAATCCAAGGAACTGCGGGTACAAGAAATTCGTATTTGATTGGAGCCATTAAAAATACACTTGCAAATCTCTCGCATCCAGGGAAAATTCCATTTCTTCTTCTAGCTCCTACAGGGGTGGTAGCTTTCAACATATCTGCAACAACATTTCATTCTGCACTTCATATACCAATCAAGGAAATTAATCCTTTACGAGGACCAAGTTTAATTAACTTACAATAAGAGTCGAGGTTTGTTAAATATATTTTGATCGATGAAATGATTTTTATTGGAAAAAATCTATTAATTAAAATAGATTCAAGACTTCGCCAAGCCTTCCTAGAAAATGCCACTATACCTTTTGGTGGAAGATCAATTATATTCGTCGGTGATTTGGGACAATTGCCACCTATCATGGATAAGCCTGTATATGCATCAAAAGGTATTGCAAAATAATTGTGGAACACATTCACAATAGTTGTGACCCTCGATATTGTGTTTTGACAGAATGGACAAAGCAATGAACAAATATTTTTTCATAATTTGTTAATGAATATTCGAGATGCAGTTCTAACAATTGAGGATTGGAAATTGTTGATGACTTGTATAGATACTTCCTTGGATGCTTCAATGAAAAAGTCATTCGATAAGGCGATACATTTTTTTGTGACAAATGATGATGTAAACTGTCATAACAAGCATTTAATAAGAGGCCTAAACTGTCCCATTGCGACCAGTATTGCTACATCTGTAAGAACCAACTATTCTACAGAAGGAGATGAAGAAGGGTTGGAACTTAAATTACTGATAGCCATAGGAGCAAGGGTAATGTTGACATCAAACCTATGGACTAATGCAAGACTCGTCAATGGTGCTCTTGGAGTTATACAACAAATTTTATACAACCCTGGAAGTTCGCCTCCAGAACCACCCACGTATGTTTTAATAAAATTTGAAAATTATGTGGGGGTACCATGGGATGAATCATTTCCTCAAGTGGTTCCTATTAAATATATAGAAAGAAGTAATAAAAAACAACTTCCATTGAAACTCGCTTGGGGTTTAACAATCCATAAGTCACAAGGATTGACATTGGACAAAGCTACTATTAATATTGGAAAGCAAGAGAGACAGGGTATGGCATTTACAACAATATCTCGAGTTAAATATTTGGCAGGTCTACGATTTCAACCTCCCTTCTCATTTGATCGATATGATAAGATGTCAAAATTGTCGGGTGTGAAGATAAGAAAAGATGAAGAAGATAGATTGAGAATGATCACGATGTGAACCCTATTTTCATTTATTTAATCCTTAAAAAATTATTGCCTCTGTTTTCCAGTTTAACAATTTATTCAATCCTTATTACTTATTACTTACATTGAGATAATCCTCACAATTCTATCTATGTTTTCAACTTAACATGTTCCTTACAATGTTAATCAAACTCCAGTTTTGTGTCATTGCCCACGAATGAAACCAGCCTAGATCCAAATCCTAGGCTCTATTAAGTGCCGAGAGAGATCAAATATCCCAAGGTGCAAACCTCTTCTCAAGTATTGCACTCAAGGAGGTTTGCACCTCAGGAGATTTGATCCCTCTCGCACTAGATAGAGCCTAGGATTTGGATCTAGGCTAGTACACAACTCAATTAGGCTTTTCTCCCAAGATGGATTATGGGCCTACATAAGTAGGTTTCACTTCCCAAGAGGGTTATTGAGCCTACATATTAGAGTTGACTAGGTTGGCATTAATCATAACCTAGTATTACAATATATGATGGGATTAGTAATAATTAATGCCTAGAAAAATGCATTAATGACACAATTTGTGATTGTCGTGGCACATGACAATTGCACCATTCTCAACACTTTTTTTTAGTGCCTAAACAACAAGAAAAATACCTCTACCGAGCATATAGATATCTAAACTTGAGTCTATTAGCACCCAATTCCAATTTCTAGATGCATTAATTACTTATGAAAATATCAATAAAAACAATCTACCAAAAACTAAAGGAAAAACAGAGTAAATAGATCATGAAAAAATTCTCGTTTACAGACCTTTGTATAAAACTCATGAAAACTACAACTTGTATACAAGTGAAGGAGAAGGTTAATAAATAATTAGTAGTTACTTCAAAAATTAAGTAGCACGGGGTTCAAGATTCAAGCAATTGAGCAGACAGAATAACAGGAATCACTGGATGAATGCTGAAAGTAGCTGTAGTTTTTGTAAGCAATGCTTAGAAGGAAAGTAGAGATACTGAAATTCAGAATCACAAATATGGTCCAAGAGTTTGGCATTCTGTCCAGAAAAATTTCATGTTCTGGCCTAAAGAGTTTCACGTTCTGGCCATTATGGAAAAAACTTGAAATGGTAAATATTAAAGGAATCATAATGGCTTCTATAAACTCAGGAATATTTTAGTCTTTTATAAATGCAACAAAATTATTTTTGGAAAAACAATCTGCTGAGGGAATCTCCTTAAATTTTTTAAGATAGTCTCGATTTAGTAAAATTTTATATGCTATAAAGTTAGAAATACAATTTATGTTTTCAACTTTCTAGAATTTTTAATGTGCTCTTTATAACTCATTGATAAGATACATCCTCTTACACATGACACATTTCGAATCATATTTGATATCGAGAAAGAAGCAATGGCAATATGCTAAATGAATTACACCGGCGGTTTCCCACAATTTTCATTCCTTCTACTGTGACTGATAGAAGGTGACGTAGTTGTGATTGTATTTAATCCTGTATATTTATGGCCGATAGTGAAAGGTTCTACAAGCAAGCATAGCAGGAATACTACAGATGTCATCCCTGAAGTTACAGATTCTGTTGGGAATAATTTTGAAGATAAACTTTTAGGTGAAGTTGATGACAGCAATTATGATGTATACAACTCCTGTGGTCATGCTAAGATGGTGGTTTTGAATGATATCTCACACCTAGAACCAGTGCAAGACAACTGTTGGGATGCAGACACTCAAAGAGATGATTGGTAATGGCCCAACCTAAATTACAATGTATGTATGGAACAAGCAGGCAGCATGCTTTGTTCATCTTCAGTGGCTCCACACCTAGAAGCTACCGATATTGTAGATGATAAAATAAGCATCAAACTATATAACAATGCTTCTCAGGCTCCAAGCTGACATTCAAACAGAATGAGGTTGTAGCCGCATCAGAAAAACTCATTCTCATTGTAATTTCATGGCCTAATAAGAGGCCAACTAGTATAGTGGTATCTATTATTGTTGATTTAATAAGATGTTATGAAATGCTACCTATCCAAGTTCATATAGGATCATAGGAATAGAATCCCAAGGAATACTTCCATCTATCAATTTGTTATCATGGATAGTAATTTGTGGTATACTGTTGCATGACTTATCAATTGAAGGTGCAGATTTCTTTATTGGTGATGCACTGGAAGCTTTGTTTACAACTACAACCTTGGCACTTTTTGATGTATCATTTATACCAAAATCTTATTGCCTCAATCGTGTTTCTAATTTAGCATCGGTAAACATAAAAGAAAGGGAAACCTACATTTTGCAAAGACATGCCAGCAATAACATTTCAATCTTCCATTATATCCTACAGATAAGAAATGCAAAGACCAACCATGCACATGTAATTTTTTGTTTTCAAGATCAATCTTTATGTGACTTGAGAAAGGGAAAATTATCATAAAATGAATTCCACAAGAGGATGAATTAGTCATCGTCACATACGGGTTCATTAATATGGAGCATTTAAATGGATGACATGCCTCGTAGTTGATATCCTGAAAGTTGGGTTTAAACTTTGTAGAGAACTGAAGCAGATCAAAATGGATGCATATGACTGATTTGGACTTTCTTGGTGAAAAGAGGGAAGGTTGAATTAAATTTCCGTTTTTGGCTAGAAAACAACTGGTGTGGAAAGGTTTTCACACTTAGGCCAAGGATAACAAAGAACACACTTAAATGGTCTTAAAGGCTCCAGACTGTGGACAGACCTGATTGGACACATTGGACACATATTGGAATAGGGCAATATGGATCTCCTAGTTATGGCTGATATTATTTATTTTAGGAATGTAAGACCTATTATAGGATTCAATCTTCTTTAATTTTTAGAAAACAAGCTTCTAGACTTGGCTTATGTTAATTCGTTAAGTGTCAAACAGTGAGCTGAATCAAGAATTTCTCATCTTGATTTCATTTTGGAGGTTAGGTTATCTTCATGTTGTAGTCATATTTTGTTTGAATTCCAGGAAGAAATGAAAGAAATAACTATAGCATGATAACTGAGAGGAACATTTATTACTCTTCAGAACTCCATATCTTGACAGAAAGCCATGAATTTTAGGCCTGTCTTGTAGCTAATATGGTTATACCAAAGCCGACAATTACTAATTCATGGCTCAATTTACATTTGTTCATTAACATTATGCTAGCAAAAGTATTGTCAAACGTGTTTTGCTGAGTGGGTATGGCCATTGTGGTTGACTGGTTAGTACTTGATTTCATACATGCAAAACCAGAATTGAGTCTAGCTGAAATCAACTTGAATTGCTTGTTTTGTTTCATGAGGTCCATGAATCCCAATCTAGTCGAACTTAAATCTGGTATGAAAAACAATTTTGTTTGCAGCAAATGATTTTGAGACATTGATCAGCCTAAACTTTTTGGGTACAATTGTTGGTTTTAACTTTGGTCTCATGAGCTATAAAACCTATTTGATACTGACAAAGAAAATGGGAAAATCTGCTCCGGATGATAGACCATCTACAGAAACATTGTTATCTACATTTAATTGATGTTTTTCCTGATCATAGTCTAAGACAATGTGATCTGTCAGTTTGGGTAAGTCTTAAAACTCAGCAATAATCATTAATCTTATTGGTTGAAAAAATTCTCCTCTTCAAGACTCCAACTCCTAGTCAACATTCTGCCACATGAGATACTTTAGGGAATTTCTACTGTTAATCATCTATTTGCAAAGGTAACTGAATGCTATTGGAACTTGAGGCTCTAACTTGATCTCTTTGTATATAGAATGTTTCAACATCTAGGAAGAGACAATAATGTTACTTCTATAGTTGGTTTCTCTAATTTTACTAGGTCATTCCTAATCCTTGACTTAAATGGAAAGTCACCTGATCTAAGAAAATAGGTATGGTTTCTAAAAAGATATGGGTATTAGAAATGCCACTCAATTTTTTTGCAAATGTGGAAACTACATTAGTGTTCTATTTATGTAAATAATTTAAATATTCATCGATATTATGCAAAAAATTGTGCTCGCTTTGCATTAACACCATTTGCGTTATTTTTCCTATTTTTACCAAGTTTATATATATATATATATATAAGCTACTTTTTTTCCTCCCTTTCTATTTTATACTTATGGGTATGTCCCATGCCACTTAGGGTAATAATTGAAATTTTTGTTTGAGTTTAAAATACCCATTCCATGTTGCTGGGATACATATCAAAAATGTTGCCCAAAGTTTCTGTACAGGAAACGGCTGGGAAGTGTTTCCGAATCATTCTTGAAGAGCTCTGTACTAATTTCCATATCTCAAATGTTTTGGGTTTGGAAACATGGGAGAGGATTCAGGTTTTGGTGACAATGATTCGACGTTGACAATTTGATGACCATTTCTTGGAGAACTTCTCAAAAACAACTTTAATTATGTATCTTAACCTCTTAGGACAAGTTTATTATGAATTTGTCCTTAACATTCAAAATATGATCCGACTACTATTCAAGCAAACCCCTTTTTCGAAAACCTAGATAATGATGTACCCCCGGGAAAACCATCAAATCTGAGAAAGAATGGTGCATAATATAGAACCTGATCTAGGTTATCCTGGTAAATTTACTCCTAAAGGAAACACCAAAAGCATGGGAATAGTCTTACAGAAGTACGCGAATAGCCTTAGAAATGGCAATGAAAAGCAATGTTAAGCCTCAAGGAAGTAAAAACAAGGCATTTAATCAAAGTACAACTTCTATCAGAAAATGAAGATAGCATCACATATGGCATATGTTGAAATAGCCAAAAAAACATGTTAACAAATTACGTACCTAAAGTGAAATGATTGTAAACACAAGCAAGAAACAATGTTCTCAAGCTAAACAAAACACGTTTTTATCAAATTTACCTGTCCGAAGTTACCTCAGAAAATTATCTTGGATGCCATGAAATAATCAAATTGCTTACACAAATCAACGAACCTTCATACTCAACTCCATTTGCAATAAATCCTGTGTCAATGCACCTAGATATAAAGCATTAACTTTAGAGGATTAAATATTTGACCGATAAACCATCAAACAAATTCTAAAACCAAATGTGTTATTTCCTCAATATCAATGATCGAGACATACCCTTTTACATCTACCTAATATCAAGAACTGAAGTATCTCTAGGAACGAGCATTCAGACCTAAACAAATGTAAGGATGTACCATAATCTTTAGTGTACGATACAGATTGTTAAACAATAATGTTAGAGTCCTCTATCACCGACTTCGATTGGACATAAGCTAAATGATTCTATTTTCAGCCAACCTTTACATACAAATTCCAGAGGAACTGAGTTGCGTGCCATAATTATGCTCCCACGTTTTTCAAACATGTGTATCAGGGCATTCACCAAAATCACATCGAACTGATATCCGCTTCTAATTATTTTTTCATAGATCTCCATAACCAGTTCCAGATCTACCAGGTTGGCACATGCTAGGAGGATGGTGGTGAAGATTTTTAAGTTTGGTTCCACACCTACTAGTTACATTTGATGAAAAAGATGCAGCGTCCTCACAATGCCCATTTTGCATAAATCTGACAATCATTGTATTCCATGAAACCACATCTCGTTGAGGCATTTAATTGAACAACTTCAGAGCCTGGTCAACATACCTTTAATGTGTAAAACCTGCAATCATAGCATTCCATAAGACGACATCTCATAGAGGCATTTTGTTGAAAAGTCTTAGGGCTTCACCTGTAAGCCCGTTCTGTGCAAATGATGTGTTCATCACATTCCATGAGACTACATCTCGTTGAGGAATTTCCATAAAGAGTTTATGTTCTTCATACACAAGCCCATTCTATCCAAATCCAACAATCATCGAGCTCTATGAGGCCATGTCACGTTAACACATCTCTTTGAATAGTTTTGAGGCTCCATCAACAAGCCCATTCTGTAAAAAACTCAGAATCATTGCATTACACGCGACAACGCTTATTTGTAATATTTTCTGAAAGAGTTTCAGGGATTCATCAACATGGCCATTACGTGCAAATCCTATAATAATCACATTCCATGAAACCACATCTTGTTGAGGCATTTCATTGAACAGTTTCAGGGCCTGGTCCACAAACCATTATCTGCAAACCCTGCAATCATTGAATTCCATGAGACCATGTTTCTCTGAGGCATTTCATTAAATAGTTTAAGGGACTCATCAACAAGTGCATTCTGTGCATACCTTGCAGCCATTGTTGTCTAGGAGACAATATCTCCTTGATGGATTTTGTCAAACACTTCATGTGCCTTCTCTGTAAACCCGCATTTTGCATACATGTCTACGAGGGCATTCATCACAAAAAAATTGGACTCATATCCACATCTTATTATATTTTTATGTATTTCCAGACCCTGGGGGAGGGATGGTAGGTGGGCACAGGCTAGACGAACAGAAGAAAAAATGAATTGATTGGGTTGGATGCCTGTTTTTTTCATTTGGTGAAAGAGTTCCAATGCCTCTACATGATAAAATCCATGTTTTGTATAACCAATCATGACAGTCCAAGAGCACACATTTCACTCAGGAATTTGATCAAAAACTCTGCGAGCCTCCACCACATTTTCGCACTTGACATACGCATTGACAAGGGTATTGCCGAAAACTGTGCCTGCCATGAATCTCGTCTGATTGATATGAACATGGACTAATTTGGCCTCTGGTGAGGCTTTTCTCTTAATGCAACCCTGTAAGAGACACACACAAGTGTGAGAATTGTGGACATAGTTGTCTATGATATTTAAAATGTGCAGAGCCTCCTTCAAATGTTCCTCAGTATAGAGCATTGTGAGATGGTGGGCTTGAGCATGACGAGCCTTAGCATTGCAGTGTGTTTGACTTTGAACACTGATACTAGTGGCAAACAATCAGAGTTGAAGGGGGTGAAAGATCATCCCAATGAACAAAACCATTTTTCTTACCAAATCCTGAAGGTACTTGGAATTGAGTTCATTTCCATGACGCTACTCCCGCCATGCACCACTAGTGATCAAATTTGAAGGGTGACGCTGCTCCCACCACTCACCACTAGTGATCAAATTTGAAGGGTTGGTATTAATTTCAAATGGTTTTGCTCCTGCGTATTAATTTCAAATGGTGGTGCTCCCGCCACTCACTAGTGATCAAATGTGAAGGGTGGATCTTCATTTCAAATGGGGCATTTATTCTTGGAGCCCAATGAAAAAGTAATTGTACTTCAATTGATAAGATAAGTATAAATTAACTAAATCTTTCACTAAAAAAATGTAAAAAATAAATATTGTTCTTTCAATTTTTTACAATTTTTAATAATTGAGTAGTCCTCAATATTTAAATGAAAAATGATATATTTTCAAAAAAACTTGTTTTGAACACATTAAGTTGTCATGCCCGTATCATTAATTTTACAGTCCAGTAACATAACAACTATTCTATTGTATTTTTTAAGGTTGTAGCACACTTCATTATACAAAAAAAAACTACTTAGACTATGTCCTAACCATATTGAGGCATTCTAGTGCAATCCAAGCTTGAGATATCTAAGAATGATAAGGAATGGGCACCTAACATGAAATAATACATAACTCAGCAAACATTAAAAAAAAATCCTACATACCAAGCAAGTTAGCAAAGCTTTATGTCGAAATTGTTTTCCATGCTGATGTATGCCACTACCCTCTTTATTGTCTTACCAAAAGGCATGATAATGAGGAAGAAGACCTAAAATTATGGACTTCACCTTTAAAGAATGCCTTGCAATCACATTGGTAAGGAGTGATAAAAATATCATAAACGTGTCAAATGTTAGTTGATATTGTTAATTAAAGACTTATATGGTAAATTTAATATAATACTTACTTATACTTGTCTCTTACGCTTTGCGTCTTGACACATTTAATATTTTATGGTTGTCTCTATGCCTTGACCCAATTCGTATTATAAGGTGAGGATGTGCATGCATAATAATCTTAGTTATGACTATGAGATGAGGATTTAAAGGGAAGAGGATGTAAAAACAAGTAATTTTTATATGTATTTTGGTGGCGTTGAAGACAAATGTTGTGAGAAACCACAATATTTGGAAGGACAGAGGGAGATTACATCACGATCATGCCACCCATCAAATTAAAGACTATTATTGAGCCAACAATTTTTTTTTAATTAATAACCATTGTTTCTCCATATCATGTGCCCAATGACACTTCTCTATAGCAATGCATAAATCGACCTCTGCATAGTTTGTGAGCCTAGCTACATGTCATTATTTGTATTTGCATGACATCGAGTGTTGTTTATAGTTGTTGTGAGTCCATGATATTCATGCAAGAAATTAATTCTCATGGAAAAGGACTCATCAAACCGACCTTTTGAATTTCATTTTGACGAAAAAAAGAGTGGACATTGGTAGCGAGTTTCACATAGGTAGTAGGCACAAAGTTTTGAGCTCGTTTTAGGCCTAGTAGTATACTAGTAGTTCTTTCTTGTTATAGTCGTAGTTGTTGACACATTTACACACTTTATATTGCAGCCCCAAGTGAATTGAGATTCAAAGTCACATCTCGATGGCTAGTGTGTCATAGTCATCAATGATTATTGGTCATTTTGCACAACTAAGCAGTGAGTGCATGGCATGAGTGACTGAGTGATTATAATTTATCATATTTCCAATATTTTGAATGATGAGTTGAACTTTATAGCATAGAAATTTTAACATCTTGAGAAATTAATATAGATGGGTAATTTCAAATGTTTCCCTTCTTTTGAAATGCTGATATAAATTATTCCCTTCTTAATTGAAAGGGTAAAATTCATATTTTAAATTGTTTTTTGAAGGGTAATTTTAACTTTACACTTCTGGGAAGGGCTAGAACCCTTTGGAAGGGATGGGAAGGGTTCAATTTTGAACGTTGTTCACCACTCGAATTTTTCATTAGACAATGGTTTTCGGGTGTAAAGCCACACGTTTATGTGTGAACGAGTGATTTTATCAGCAAAACTAATATTGTTTTTTTTTCAAATAATTTTTTTTTTTTTTTTATGTTTTTAATATAGAGATTTTTTTTATATTCAAGGAAACCTTGTTTATATAACATGCTATATAGTGATATTTGAATTCTCTATGGGGGAGTGTATTTTTTTTAGTAAGAAAAACAATTTTTGTATATTAAAAAAAGTTGTGTTAAAGTTATAGCAGATCTGATGATCAAAATATGATCATCATAATCAAAATTATACTTGGTAAATACTAACTAACCCAACATCAAGGAAGAGAGAACCACCTGAAAAAACTGGATCCAATCCAAAAAAAATTCAAAATCCAAACATATGATAAACTTCACCAACAAATCTCCTCTTAGTACTAAAAACAAAGATCAGAGTGACTAATTGGAAAGAACCAAATTTCTGGTTCTACAACGAGTTCCAGAAGAGAAAAAAAAAAACTTTAATCTACCATCCATATTTCCCAGCTTTAGTTTTGAGATAGTATCAGCTTCCACGTTCAGTTCTCTGTAAACATGATTGAAAGATAGAAAAGAAAAATATTTCATGAAGCATTTAATATTTTCTAACTAGTGATGAAGCTCTAAAGACATCACTATAACAATATTACTTTCAACTATCTAATTGGAATTCATTAAATGCTATTTGCTAAGTTTGTAGTCTCAAAATATATAAAGAAAGTGGTTTTACAAATCCATTTATAAGCTTAAAACTCAAAAAAATTATAAAAGGATGGATTTGGATAAATATAGTTGGTATGAGTTATAGCATTAGGTACAATTGTACAACATTCTTATACATGTATTATAAGGCCATCATAGTAATATGATTAATTCTAGTAATATGGTTAGCATTAACGTATCACACCCATCATTATAGCCTAGCATATATGCGAAATGATACACCTAGCCAACTAAATTTTCTGAATTGCAGCATGTCTATTCATTGATGCTTCACACCCAAATAGCATATATATATATATATATATATATATATATCTTGTATGTTGTATTATCTCAACATATAATCATAAGAAATTATTGAATTATTTAAATTAATTATTTTTTATGATTTATAAATGTTTTAAATTGTTGTGTAAAATAAGTAAATGTATTTTAATTAGGAGGAGTATTGGTGGGTGAGGATGGGGTGGTATGAAGAGAAAAAGGCCGTAATGCTGCAAAATAATGGTGGAGGTAAAAATTTATTTGACTACTTGGAAAATACGTTGGAAGGCTTGGGTCAAATTCCATCTCTCCAATTTTTGAGCTTCTTTTTCGAGAGATTATACAAAAAAGTCTCTTCCTTTTGAATCTAGGTTATCTTAAGAAGAAGAAAACAACTTTAGTTTAAGTTACTATAGAAACTTAAACTTCATTCCAAGAGTTAATGTCATGTATAACTATGAAGACCCTTATAGGGAAAAGGGGAAGGTATTATGAAAGTCCCTTGTAACAAGTTTCACCTCTTTGTGGCTCTGCGTATTTTGTTAATAGAAAAAAGTTTACTTACAAAAAATACAGAAATCACAAATCTTGGGAATTTTAGGTAACCTTCAAGTTCCATTGCTTTGTAAAATTGTCTTCATAGTATATAAGAGAATCTAAAGTTCTAATTCTTTCAGATCAAGGAAATAATCTAGTTCCTTGACCCATTCATCTGGAGACACATAAACACACATCCATGACCTCAATTTCCTTTGTTGTAACAAGCTTGGTTGTCCCCATATATGTAGCAATGCAAGAAGTTCTCTGATTGCATGGATGTTGGGGGTTTGATTGGTTAGGAGAATTGAATTTGAAATTTTAGGTTGAACCTAGCCCTCTTTTGCCTGGAAGGGATGTTAGTATTTGAAGTTCCTTAGGGTTCAGTCCCATTAGGTCTTGAACGGGGAAGGGATCCCAGTGGTCTATGTTGGTGTGGATACAAAACCAATTTTCCCTAGTTGAACCCTGTAACTGAGATGTGCATTAGGGGTGAATGGCCACTTATATAGCACTTGAAATCATTGCAAACATATCAACCCTTAAATAATTTTTCAACCTATAAGTTTTTTCAACAATGACACATAGACTTTCAAAATCCTATTGTGGAAAATCTAGTAAAACCTTATTTTTCGAAGTTGCCTAGATTGGAACCTGTGATGTGATGAGATAGACAATTTATAACAAATATGCTCCATCGAACATTTAGCGATGAGAGTTTTTTTTCAAGTGGAAATCAACTCCCATTTTGATGAGGAGTTTCATTAGGAAGTTTTAAAACTGCAATATAGTTTATTTGCATAAAATATTTGTCAAATATTAATTCTTAAAAATAAATATTAAAATACAATAACACTCAAAATAAATATTGAAAAACAATACACTCAAATATTTTACAAATAGAAAAACCACATTAAACGTTTTTCTAGACCTAACTTTCTTCCATTAAATCTAGTTTAAGATATATTTTATGAAATTAAAAACCAACATAATGGAAATTTTTCTTTTGTTAAAATCCTATGACATTTGTGAATTTGTTAAATGCATATGACAGGGCCAACATTAAGTACATCATCCTCCTTATCATTAGTATCATCATCCTTATCAGCATTTAGTACATTAAGATCATCATCATTTCCAACACTAAGTACATCATCAACAAAATCGCCGTCATCATTGTCATTATAGTCACTCTTATGCCATTAGTGTTCTTAATCACTCATCGCCATTAGGATTCATGTCATGTAATTTATATGTTGTTACAATCATTTCGATGATAATAGGGTCGTTTAGATGTCGTTACAGAAATTTAGGTTCCATTAGAATCAATTAGGATCCAAAAGTGCTACCACATGCATAATCATCGTTCACATCCACATTGTCATCATCATCATACAATAAATCAACATCATTGTCGTCGTCTTAGTCATCATCACTAAAATTGCGATAATAATGAGCAAGGAGCCCACTACCTCACAAGAATGGATGATATAGTCTTATACTTATCAAATCATATCCATACTCTCCATTATAATTATCATAATGCATCATCGTCATGTTGTTAGGGCCAATTAGATGAAATTAGGTTCTATCAAATGTTGTTGGGGACACTCAAATGCCATTAGAGAAATTTAGGTGGCATTAAGGTAATTTACCCCTCATTATGATTAATCAAGTTCCAAAACTTCCATGATTACGATAATTTAGGCTCCACTATGATAAATCAAGATCCAAAAGTACTATCACATGAATCATGATCAATGGCATTGACATTGATATATATGACATTATGTCGGTTGTTTTCCGAACACAATTCCTAGCTCTAAACCTAGTGCGATTCCTAGCGCGGTTCTTTTCAAAATTTATGGCATTATTCTGGGCGCTATACCTGGATCTATACTTGGCACTATGTTGGATGTTTTCTAGGTGCAATTCCCAGCTCTATACTTGGTGCTATGTTGGATGTTTTTCCTGCCAAAATTCATGGCACAATTCTTGTCGCTAACCCTGGATTAATATATGCTGTTATGATATTCAGGACGTTTTTTGGAGGCTATTCTGGGCATTATATGGGATGATTTTTTTGATGTTAATTGGGAAGTTAATTGTGATGCTAATTGGGATGATAATTGTGATGATAATTGGGACACTAATTGGGACGTTAATTGGGATGCTAATTAGCCTCCAAAATAGCGTCAACTTTTAAAAAGGGACGCTAATTGAGACGCTAATTGAGAAGCTAATTGGGACGCTAATTGAGACGCTAATTGGGATGCTAATTGGGACACTAATTGGGACATTAATTGGGATGCTAATTAGTGTCCAAAATAGAGCCCACGTTTAGAAAGGGACACAAATAATGCCATTAATAGCGCCATCCCGTGGAAAAGCATCCACTTTGTCCAAAAAATGATGAAAAATACACTAAAAGTGACAATGGATGCTAAAAAGGAAGCTAAAAGAGACACTAATGGCAGGGTTTTGTTGTAGTGAATCCAAGGCCACAAACAACCATCTTGACTAATCAGCTCATGCAGTGAAGTCCAAATCCGAGTAAGACATGTGAAGAACAATATGGTAAGTTAACCACCAAGGTCATGAAACCAACTCAAATGAATAAAAAAGAACATACAAGATAGAGATCAGTAAAAATGGAACAATCCAAATAACACCAGAGATCTAGGGAAATGGTCAAATCAATGGTGAAGTATAAAAATGTAAATTCAAACAAAACAGAAATATAAAGGGGCTCCTATCTTATGTTTAAGATGAGATTTGTTGTGATCAAAATGAGGAAAAATAGAAAAGGAAATTGCGGAAGTGAAACTTTCAATTTGTTTAGTTTTGGTTTCCAATTTCTGCAATCCGCATTGCGGGTTGTAGAAATGCAGAACTGAGAATTCATTTTTTATTGACCAAAGGCTTTTCAACATTTGAAATCAACATTTCTGGTTGTGGGTTGTAGAAAGTAAAATTTACAAACTTAAAAAATTGGCACATGCACAATCCACATTGCGGATTGCGTATTGTGGAAACAATAGCTTCCAAAGAAGAACTATGTTTTCCACAATTCAAAAGAATTTTAAAGTTATTTTTATTCAATCCAAAGCATGAAATAAACAGGGATAAAAGAAAGAATCATAACACCCCATCAAGAAGACAATAGAATTCAAGATTCACTTCATAATCAGTAAATGGGCGTTCCCGTTTTAATTGATAAAATGGGTTCTTTTGTGCCAACAACATGTTTCCTTCGTAAACTCTTGGCTTTACATTGAAGATACATTCATGAGGAAGTGGGATAAAAAGAGGGATCGCATGTATTATCTTATATAATTTGTTGCATTAAGAATGAGGAACAGGGAAACAACTGAGGATTTCAACAAAATATTTAACAAAATATACAACCAACTTCCTCAATACTTAAAGGCTTCACAAGTAGCTACAAAATTCACCCATGTAGGTGCATTTAATATTGAGTTTGAAATTATACTTAGAGAAATAAGATATACAACGTTATTGAACATGCAAGATGATGCAGTACATGTAGAAGGAAACATGTAGCTTTAGAAAATATAATTTTTAAACATGATTTAAATAAGAATAATCCTAAAGTATAAGTTGGCACATATGGTAAGGACCAAGATCCATAGGATGCAAAGATGGAAGAGATTCCCAAATTCTAGACCATTTCTGGACTGTGTATAAAACAAAAATTTCAATTTAGGGATAAAGTGTCAGATTTGGAAGGAGAGATCGATGGTTCTAGGTGAGAAAAGAGGCTTTGAAATATAAGAACACTTTACAATTGATTTTTGATACTCATATATGCTTGAGAATCCACATATTATTGTTTTCAGGGAATTCATCCTATGGATGGGGTTTGAGACCACCAACATAATTAAGGTTCTATTGACATACAAATGAGATTATGAAAGCATCTATTAAAGAAAAATATTAGTGGAAGAGATGATTCACCTTATTATGAAGGTTGATCCTAGTTTGATATTCTCTCCAAATGATCCTTTTCTCCAAAGCTACAATACCTACAAAAAATAAATAACCTTCCTGAAAGCACCTTCAACCGTTATAAAATATGAAATATGAACATATATAATGAATACAACCTAAACACAAATCACATCATAGATAATTTACATAAACAATTGAAACATGCATTATAATAGAGATGGGAAGAAAATTCTTTCTTTATTCATGAAGTGTCTAGAACAATTACATATACCTCATCTTTCTCAAGCTTCCTTGAAACCTATATCTGAGTCCTCTTGATTCTCTTGTCAAAAAAATCATCTAGCATAACTTTGACTCCAAAATGTCCCCCTATCCTATAGCCCCTCTTCTCTTTTTATAGTTCATCAGGAGGAGTTACGAGGTTATGGTGGTTAGAGGATTTGGGGTAGTTTCCAAATCTACCCCAACTTCCTTGTAAATAGTTTACTTTTTATTTTTAATGATTTTTAGTAGAATACATGGGTTACAAGAAGAAAACTTGTGTGTGGTACGTGGGTTTCCTTAAGGAAACACACTTATTCAACTTTTGGGATCAATACACAGGTTTCATGTGTGCACTCACTTATGATGCACATGTTTCCAAGATGAAAGTCATGTATTCAAGTTAAAATCATAATCCAAATTTGTTGACACTAGAGTAAAAATTATGTATTTAGGGTCCATATCTCTTATAATGTTAAGGATCTTCTATCCATTAAGTATTTTTGTGTGATGACATATTTTGTTTCATCCCTCAACATGAGAAGTTCCATTTCGAGGTATAATAGATTCCCTCTAATGTGTGAGGTCCGAGGGTAAGGATGGTTGAAATACATTGTAATATTTAGCTTAGAGGACTCAAAAGCGAGGCTGCAAGAAAGTACCTGAAACAAACAAATAGAGGTCACTTTTACAAAATCATCACTAAGGATTCCATGTTCAATAATGTGGAACACTAGCTCCTTTACAAGATACATATAGTATTGGATACAAGGCCATGTATGATTTACACAGTAGATCATAGCCACATGAGTACAATAATAGATCTTTAATAACTAGAGTTGTGTTACAAAGTATGACACAATCTTGTGAAACTTAGGTTTTATAAGATGGAATACTAAGGTATTCATCCAAATCCATATAATGAAGTACGAATGCTAACCATGTGAGTAGAGTAGTTGAATTTTTACATGGATGATACCATCGAAATACCAGTAAAAGAGTTCTACTGGTAACCAATGCAAAGGATAACACCAAGATGAAAAGTGGATCTTAAGGTATTATCCTAAAACTCTAGGTCTTTATCATTAGTTGGTGTTGATAGGAAGTTGCTTGTGAGGAGGAAGGAATTGATGAATCATTATACATATCACATGAGTAAAATAGTAGACTATATAAGGTAATAAATACATAGATCAATCTCAAGGATGAGAATGACAAGGATCAAGGTAAAAATACTGAGTTTAAGGATCCTTCAACGATGATCATATCACATGAGTGACTCAAGGAATATTTAGACTCAATAGAAACAACCAGACACTTATGCAATGTAGGAGACATTAACATATTCCCCATACTTGGATCATGTGATCAAATGGAGGAGTAGTAACTCGGAGTACAGAGTGGAAATGGAAAGTATAAAACTGAGGCTTGACTATAGGGATATTCACAAATAGTGCTTTGTTAAAGGATGACTATGAACTTTCTGCCAAACAACTTACAATATAAAGAGAGTATTTCCTTCATTTCTTGTTAAATATTAACGATTCCAAGAAAGAAAACTCGAGACCTTCTTCATTTTTGAAACAAATTGAAGAATAGATAGAATATTGCATGATATATCATTGATATGTGGATTTTACGAGCCCAAATTAGTGGATTCTCGTTGGTGTTTTCATAATTTGAGAGTCTGAAAAATTCAAAGAATACTCTAGGGGGTTCATTTTCACAAAGTTAGTCTCCTTAGTCTAAAAAATTATAAAACAATCAATAGGAGAACTCTCTTAGATTCCAAGGAACTAAGGTATGCATTTTTTGTATTTAGTCGGCAACATCCTAAAAATAGGTAAGCTTTCACCAAACTGATGATGCTTCAAAAGAAAGCATATATCCTTAGTTTAACAAGTGTGAAGGAAGGCAAGATCACTCTGGATGTTCCATTTATTTACGAGTATGGGGAAGCCAACACTAAACTCAATGATTTGTACTAAGTTTTAAGGAGCATGACAGTGTCATAAATAACGCTAGGAATATTTTTCATAGTTTAAACGTCAACACGAAAAAGGAAAAGTGATATCAAACAAGTTATTTTTTTTGTAAATTTATTCCTCCAGGCTAGAAAAAGAGATAAACATATACCTGGAAATACTCTTATAGTGACAATGAACTAGAGTGTTCATTTTTCGTAATTAATCCTCATGGCCCGGAAAAGGGTTAAACTTATATCAATGTGGATGATATTCAACTTCCTTTAGTGATTCCTAAATAACAAGTAAACTTGACAATCTTGTCATTTTTAAGGAGTCAGACCAGGGATCGATGATAACTCCATATGATGAGATCCTTATAACAAATGATAGTCAACAAAAATATAGAGTACAAGGCTCATTTTTTGGATTTTATACAATTACAAAGGTTCCCTTGACCTAGCAACATGCAACATGGGTACCAAAAATGGTAAGAAGTATTCTAACTAGGGTAACCCATGTTAGGTAAGCTGTAATCCATGGAAGAACAACGACCCTTGAAGGATAATAGGATGCTACAAATCACATTCCATGGAAAAAAGGAATCCTATCATTTGAAACAAGATAAGGTATAAGCATAAAATTCAATGGGAACAAATAATACACTATATGTCGAGGTATCATGTTCAATTTTCATCCATGACCTAAAAAACTAGGAAAAAATCAATACAACATTAGTCATAATATTTATAATTAACAAAAAACTATACAAAAGTGGGCAAAAATTTGAATATTTTTTACCATAAATAGTTATTTTGGGTTAAAAACTAATTCATTTTTACTTTTACCTTGAATAGTGCAAATTCACCCTCAATCTTCAAACGCCTCAGATGCTCAATTTGGTGGACAAAGTCAAATTTCGCGAGTTGTAGGTAAGTATTCTCTCTCCTTCCTTTCATTTCATGCCTTTTATTTGATGTTTTTTTCTGCAAATTTAGTTTGTTTTGGTGAGTTTAAAAGGGAACCACATAGAATACGTGGGTACCCTCTTGTAAACTCGCGTATTGGAGAAAAATACATTGGTATACAATGAGGTACCCACCCATGATATGCGTTGTGTATAATAGTGCACTTAGTATGCTGTGAGTTAGGGATTTTGGATGGAAAATGAACCAAAATTTGTGTTGTTTGTAGTAAAAGTGGTTTTTGAATGATGTGAATGAGAGCATGAGGACCTTGATCAGGAATCCTTGCACGATCCATTAACTTTAAACGTCCTCTGACAATGTGGATTGCTAAAAACTTTCCGCACGGACAATATGTGTGCCCAAATTAGATTGCGAGAGAGCTTGTTAAGATATTGGGATGCTGATCAGGGCTTATTTGACATTCACAGAGAAACGTGGGACTTTACTGCTGAATATATTTAATTCATCTTGGGTTTATCACATAAAGGATTTCTAATGAATCTGAGTGGTTTCATTCATTGGGGTGACCCACTTAGTGTTCAGGATTATGTGAACATGTACTGCGTGCATGGATAAAACAATTTAGGCACACAAGTTCCTATCAGCCAAATATAAATATTCCCACTTAAGGTGATCATGATCACCATTACATGAGTGGTGGGTGTGTCATATTTACACTTGGACACTCATAACCATATGCATTTGGGAGTGGAATGCTTGATGAACATGGTATTCAACTGTTGTTCTGGGATTGTTATCAACATGAAGAAACATCTTACATATTGGAAACTTTTCAAGAAGAATAATATTTTATACCCAAGCTTCCTCACAACCTTCTTCTTTGAGTTTGTATCAGCACTGAGCCCCAAGGTAACATGCCATAATCCACATCCATGTGACTCTAGAATCACACGGTGAGGATATGTCTTTGATTGACAGGGTGGTGAGATCCGAGGAGCATATGATGATGAATTATACACATGGTAGAGCCGATAGGTACCAAATTTCAAGCAGTTTCATTATGTCACATTATACTTCCGCGATGATCCTCAGCTTGCGCTACTTCTCGGACATGCATGGGGAGAGATGGATATGCATTTTATTTTTCATATATTTGTTTTTTATGGAAAAAAATTATGAATAAGTGTTGATGCATATATTGGACCTATTCGAATGGATGGCCATTCTAGGACCTACGTGCGACTAGTCGAGGGAGGTGGTGCTGATGCCATGCTTTGAGTTGTGGAGGGAAAGCTAGATAATATTACCCATGACATTCCCACACCGAGGATGGAGAGGATACCTATTGGTATGAGAGAGAATGTAGTGGGAATTCCCCCTTCATGGTTATACCTCTTTTGGAAGGTTTATAGGATATTCCTTTATTAGAGAGGCTGTAGCAGAGGCAGTTGAAGCTGCAAAGTCTCGGTATTTTTTAGCATATTGATGGATTGTGATTCGATTTTGTATTTTGATGTATTTATGAATGGATATTTTGGACCAGGACTCGATTTTATGGAACTTTTATGCACACACACACACACACATGTATAGTGACTTATTTACATGTATTACTATCTATACATATAAATATTTTTTTAAATGTGTGTGCCAAACTTCAATGTAAGATATAATTTGCATATGAGTCAGTTACTGCATTTTGATTTCTTGGAATGTGTTTGTATATAACAAGATAACAATTTATCTTAAGTATTCTGATTCATAATAACTGACATAGGAAAGTAGGATGTCTCACCTAATAATCACCATTAGGTTGAGATACTACTAATTGGAAATCGAGTCTAACCTCAAGAAACGTAATACTGTTGGAGGAGCTAGTTGGTTAGGCGACTAAATAGAGATTAGGTCGGCCTTGTTGGTCATGCCAGTTGAGTGAACTGACAAGTATTTATTTGTAACTATTTTGTAATCATATATATAGGTTGTTGAGCCATATAAGAACTTGGTTCGGTTTTGATGTATGTATGAACCCACATGTGTTATTGTGTAATATAAGCTGTTATTCTACCCACTTTTATTGTCTCTTGTCTCTCTTATGATTATAAGATTCTTTTGTTAGTTTTTTTATCAATTTGACAATATGATCTAGGATCTTATCTGAGAGAATAACATGCATGACAATAATCACAAGAGATAAGAGACACAAAGATTTTCCTCGAGGAAACCATAAAGGAGAAAATCCCACAACTTCCTCAGGGATAGAATGAGCACCAATGGCAGGAGTAAAACCCGAAGACAGAAATATGATCTCTAACAATTGTTCTCTCTCTCTCTCTCACTTGTGTGAGCACTTCCTCTCTCACTCATGCACCCCAGTTGAGTGATTGCGTCTCAAATAGAGAGGCTCACTCTCTATTTATATTCTTTTGTTCACTTAATATTTGAATCAATTACATAGGCTCGAGTAATCCTAACTCAGTTATGTAGGATCGAGTAACCACAACTAGGGTACTAATGACCTAACTTACAATGGAGGGGACTACCTCATGAATTTTAGTAATTCTCCTGATAGGAACATCAGGGTACAAGAAAATATAAGTGATTCTCCAGATAGGAGCATTGGGGATCAATGAAATACAATATATACAAGTGAATACATTCCAAAGTTACAAATACATCAACACTCCCTCTTAACTAGGAAGGTATTCTCTTGACACAATACATCAGCAAAAGTCTTCTTCTCTGGATCATCCTCAAAACTGGATCATCACTGAATCATCATAAAAAATAGATCATCATTGGATCATTATCAAAAATGGATCATCACTAGATCATCATAAAGGTTGGATCATCACTGGATCATCATCAAAGCTGGATCATCACTAGATCATCATCAAAGCTAGATCATCACTGGATCATTATCAAAGATGGATCATCATCATCATCACTGCTTCCGCTATCTCGATCAACTGGTGCTATCTCTCAATTCTACTTGTCACAGGAATTTCTACAGAGCCAACCCTTTTTCATGCTGGTTGTAGGACTAGCCTCCACATAGGTCTTCATCTTCTTCATCAATTATATCTGACCATGGGAGGAGCACATCCCACAACCATGTTAGAAAGGCCCACCTAACACTCACATCTGACCATGGAGGAACAAATCCCGCAACCATGTTAGAAAGGATCTGCATTTACATCTGACCATGCGAGGAACACATTCAACATACATGTTAGAAAGGATCTACACTTACATCTAACCATGCAAGGAACACATCCAACATACATGTCAGAAAGGATTTGCACTTACATCTAACCATGCGAGGAACAAATCCAACATACATGTCAGAAAGGATATGCACTTACATCCTACCATGCAAGGAACACATCCAGCATACATGTCAGAAAGGATCTGCACTTACATCTGACCATGCGAGGAACACATCCAACATACATATCAGGGAGGCTATGCACTTACATCTGACCATGCAAGGAACACATCCAGCATACATGTCAGAGAGGCTCTGCACTTACATATGACCATGCGAGGAACACATCCAACATACATGTTAGAAAGTCTATGCACTTACATCTAACTATGCGAGGAACACATCCAACATACATTTCAAAAAGGAACTGCACTTACATCTAACCATGTGAGGAACACATCCAACATACATGACAGAAAGGCTCTACACTTACATCTGACCATGTGAGGAACACATCCAACATACATGTTAGAAAGGCTCATGGACTCATCACTTCCCTTTGGAGGGAAACTCAATTTGGAGAACACCAAGCTTTTCCTTGAAGTACTCAAACTTCACTCTGGCCATTTCTAGCATAGAATCACATTAGGGCTGATTACATCCTAGGATAACCTGTGAGCTTTTCCAGGACCGATTACATTTGAGGACAACCTACAAGACCGTTTATGTCTGAGAACCCTACAAGATTCTCAAGTATTTTATGCTTAGACAACTTGTCTCACCGGCTGTGCTAAAACTCCCACTTTCGAGAGATCTGGATATGGATCATAAACTGGAGCTTCACTGCTCCTCTCTTAGCTGTACTCAGTGCCATGTAGCACTGCTTCCTACTAAACCAAGAGATCACACCTAATCTCATACTGAAGCAGCACCCGTAATTTCTCTTCCTATTAATGGCACTACCTACCCAATTTGAATCCACATAACCCTCCAGGTTAGTCTTTTGATTTTCCTCATACTTGAGACCATAATCAACTGTACCCTTCAGGTACCTTAGAATATTCTTTGCAGCAATCAGGTGAACATGTCTCGGATCTATCAATAATTGGCTCAATGTGTTCACAGCAAAGAAAATATTTGGTCTCATATACATCAGGTACATCAAGTAACAAATCATTTGATGATACATCATGGCATCAACCAACTCTAATGAAGCAACACTCAATAGCTTCAGGTTCGATGCCATAGGTGTGGTCATGGACTTGCAGTCCATCATCTCAAACCTCTTCAAGATATCCACTGCATACTTCCCTTGTCCCAGGGATATTACATCTGCATACACCTCCATGCCTAGAAAGTAGTGCATCATCCCCAAGTCCTTCATCTCGAACTCGGCAGCAAGTATCCTTCTTGTAAATTTAATGAGTTCCTCTTTTCTATCAGGAACAAATCATTGACATATAAAAATAGCATCACTGGTCTTCCACCTTCAACCTTTAAGCAAAGGTTGAAATTCGATTTACTCTCAGTAAAGCCTAGAGTCATTAGTAATCTGTCCATCCTTTCGTACCATGTCGAACCTCAATATCTTTTGTAGGCACTTCCTATGAAATGGAGCATCTTTCTCCCTTTGCCTTTCGTACTCTATGCATTGAAACATTCGGTACTAGAGTGACAATTAGCTTCCTCTGCTAGTAATATTTTATGTATCCATTTAGGGTCACTGGATACCAAGATCCTCTATCTTGAACCTTTTCAAATGTTCTTCTCGCACCCATCTGTGAGCTTGTCATCGTCTATAGGATTTCATCTTCAACCTTGTAGCAAATGTTAAGATCTTCATCACTCTAGCTGATATTCAAGCTCCTCATGTATGTGTTATCACATGGATTTCTTCTGAGCTCGTACAAGGCCTTCTTTCATTTACACACATGATTATGCCTGTCATGTGTCTTATCTTCCAGTGGCTGCAAATGTATTTTCGTAGTCTATTCCTTCTTTCCATGAGAAGCATCGTGCTACGAATATTTCCTTGTATCCCACAATGTTTCCATATACTGCATGATGGATCTTGTATATCCATATGGAAGACATTACAGACTTCCCTTCAGGTCTTGATACTGCATCCTAGACATCACTCTTCTAGAACTGGTACTCTCCTTCCTTTTCTTCTTGGTTACTTCTTCATACCTGGAAGGATTTGCATCAATGAATACTGTGTCTAAGACCTCTTCTTTCTTTGAAATTATCATCATATTATTCTTCATCTTGGATTCTTTCTTGAAATTTTATCACTTGTTCTTTAGAACAAGTCTCATCCTTCTTTTCTTATAGGTGATTGTACGCGATCTTTCCTACAATTCAAATGCATTAGTTGTATGGTTAAAAAAATTTCATAAGGTATATTCATAATGAAAAATTCTTTTGAATTGAGATATAATCATGCAACTATTTCAGCCAATACAACATTCATCCATATCTTACGAAAACTTTCTAGATTCCTTCCATCTCTACTAGGACAACATTGAGATTGTGCACTAATCCAATATGTTAGCAAAGATGTTTCATTCAAGATAAGTAGCAATCGAGAGTTGTCTAGCACCATGAGCTACTTACGCATCACATTCATATTAGTAGTATATTGTCATTAATGCAAAAATTATATCATGCATAACATATCAACTGAATATAAACAAATGCATAACAAAACAATATCATGAAATGACAATTGGATACTTATCTTTATTTGTTTTGTGGGTAGACTCCTTCTTTCAGCTTCATCATCTTGTTCATTCATAACAACATCATTTCTTATCCAAATGCTTAAGATGTTTCTTCAAGAATTGAGTTCTTCATATTCCTCATGGCTTGAGGGATCTTCTTTGAATCGTGAGTGCTTGATCTTCAGTTGCTCCCATCTTCTCTTCTGTTATTATGGGTCGAGCTTCTTCTTGTGTGTGTTCTTTCCAAAGTCTGTAGAAAGTAATCACTTCCTTCTGGAACACATTCCTTGAATGAATGAATCCCATGATCCTGGGAGGACATTCAAGGTGGTTATCACAACTTCTATATTCTCCACTTCTTCTTCTACCGCTTCAAGATGTTGTTTGATTTGAGAGACCCTCGTAAAGTATGACTGTATGGTCTTTGCATTCTGGATCTTCACATTCTTCAACTGGTTTCTCAAAGTCATCTTCCAATTTCTGTTAGTTCCTTCAAATAGCTTGTTTAAGGAATCAAACATATCTTTAGGTAAGACACTTGTGGTATAAGGTGATCCTTGATTGAATCAGAAATGATCTTCTTGGCCTTGACCAAGTTCTTCTTATGTAAGGTCTTATCCTCATCTCCCTTTAGAGTTGGAACCTATCCACTTATGTAGGTGTCCAATTAATTTTCTTCAAGAGCCAGTGAAAACATATACTTCCATGATTAGAATTTTTCATCTTCACCAAGATTTTCATGAAGCTGGTGTGATAGGTGATTTTGAAATTAGAACCTCAAGTGTAAATATCAAAAGATTAGATCTTACCAATTTGAGGTGTCCTTCCTCGTTCTGGATTTGGCTGATCTAGGATTTGTCAGAGAAACCCTAATTTTCAAAACTTGGAATCTTTTAGATCTGATTGGATAGAAAGATGCTCCTCTTCAAGGCTATTTGTCCAATGTACTCCTTTTCTAAAAAAAATGGAGGGAATCCCCCGGAACAGGAAGCCCTACTTTTCCGATTTCTTCTACAGAATTTCCTGATACGGTTTCTCCAGTATCTCTGAAATTACTGCTCCTCTATGTCTAGAATTTTGTACTGAGGTAACATAGTCTAGCCTCTTTCCAACCCCATAGGTTTGACCATAGTTTATTTCACTAAATGGGACTTATGAGAGTTTTCCCAAGGTGAATTATTTCAGGATAGTTCAACATAGCGATCTTGTACGGACTTCCACGTGTCACAGTTTCACCTTCGAGATCTGAAAATTTTACCATAGAAAGTACAGTTTGTTACCTATTTGGAGCATCTTGCAAAATTTCATTTGGAATTTTTTATCCCAATATATAGCAATTCTCCCTAGGTGTCCTGTTTAGGGATGAATCCTAGAAGAGGTTGGAACCTTGATTTGGAGGAATCATTTCTCCTCGAATATAGGGAATATGAGGTTGAAATTGTTACATAGGATACATCAGGATGTTATCTTTGTCATGTGAACATTTTGGCCCCTGATCCATCTTCAGTCCTGAGATATAACAAATGTACGAAAACTACCAGTTTTAGTATTTTAGGGTTTTTCAGGCCTGGGGTCAAACTAGGGTTTGAATTTAAGGTAGTTTTACCCAACAAAAAATATCAACCTTGGTCTCTAAATTCAGATTTTTATGAGGATAGCAATCCTATGCGTAGCTGACTCAAAAATTCCTCTTCTGTAAGAAGCCCCATTTTTCCTGCAACAAAAACTGAAAATGCCCGGAATCAAATTATGCTTCGACAGAAAGATGTGCCCTTCAATGGAGATTTATCCTATCATTGTTTTTCTGATGGATTATGGAGAGAGACCCAAAAAAATAGGAATTCATAGCTTCTACAGATGCATAGTGTCTTCTTCTCAGGTTAGCTCTAATACCATGTTAGATTTTTATCAATTTGACAATATGATCTAGGATCTTATCTGAGAGAATAACATGTACAACAATAATCACAAGAGACAAGAGACACAAATATTTTCCTCGAGGAAACCATAAAGGAGAAAACCCCACAACTTCCTTAGAGATAGAATGAGCACCAATGGCAACAGTAAAACCCAAAGATAGAAAGATGATCTCTAACAACTGTTCTCTCTCTCACATGTGTGAGCACTTCCTCTCTCACTCATGCACCCTAGTTGAGTGAGTCACTAATACATAATATCAAAATTGCGATGGTTTTTCGTTTCTATTCCCACATTTTATCGTCTCACTTGTGACAATAATGACTGCGACGTTTCGTGGCACTTTTTGCATGGATATATCGGCGAACTTTATAAGTCATCGATATAGCAACGAAAACTGGTCGCCAAGTGTCTTCTATGCAATGGCCTTGGAATTGATTTTTTAGAATTCATTTTCTACGTTTCTTCACTCTATTAACATAGTTTTCCTCCCTATAATGACACAAATATGGCCAAAAACTGCTACACAAAATCTAGGTTCCACAACAAACCGTGGAAAACGTTCAACAATCATTTGTCTCTCTATCGACGAATTTTGGAATTTGAATAGAAAATTCTTCCACGTAGTCGTCGCTCTATCAACCGATTTTTCATCCCTAGAACGATGAAAATATGGCCAAAAACTGCTAGACAAAATTTAGTTTCCACGTAAAACCGTGGAACTTATTCGACAAAAGTTGGTCACTCTATCGATGAATTCTGGAATTTGAACAGAAATTTCTTCCATGCAAAACCATGGAAAACCAAACATTTTTGACGAAATATGCAAGATGGACTGTAATTGTTCCATGAAGCTGCGTCTCTATAGTGACGGTATTCCTGGAAAGCCACCCCAGGTTTCAACGATTTTGCACTACCCATGATGAAAGTTGGTTGATATTGAGACGAAACCTGGAGGTTTAAAAAAAAATTAAAAACCATGGAAAGGAACCTTCCTTTCCACGGTTTTGGATATCTAATAAGTGCTTGTGAACAAATACATACTATATTTTAAAGACAAAGAAATGGATAAAATGTAACAGAGGAAAGGTGATTTATAGAAAAGAAATATATGGGAAAAAACATATTGAAGTAAAAGGAAAAAAATAAATGGGAAGTTCAGGGGGGAGGTCAAAAAGTGTTAACTGACTCTAAAAAATAAGGCATACTGATTTAAAAAGTGCCCAAAAGTACCCAACGTGCCCCTAAGCACCCTAATTATTGCCTCAAAAACTGTTTTCCGATTAGGATGCACAAATTCATAATAATTGGCTAAAATACATAATTGGAGGCTAAAGTGACACCTCATTAGAGGAATTTTGGGGTCTAAAATGGGCCTCCTAAGGAAAATAATAAAATAATAGTTAAAATAATAAAATAATATTGATTAATTTTGGAGGAA
>LPNX010263086.1:457773-597795 GCA_001517045.1 Pseudotsuga menziesii
AGAGCGGATTCCATGACAAGGTAGGAGGGTACGTCTATAAAAATACCATCGATAAAATACGTTTAACCACCATAGGGATCGTATAAACATTAATTAAATGATAGTCTAGGCACCATTGAGAGCTGATTTCTATGATAAGGTAGGGGGTACATCTATAAAAATACCATCGATAAAAGACGTAGGCATCACTGGGCTCGAATCAAATTATTGTGATCCGAAATCAGGTTAAGCCCACTGTGGCTTAAAGAGCCGACAAGGGCTTGGAAGGATGCCCACAGAGCTTGGAAGAAGCCTGCAGATGCCTGTAGATACTTGCAGAAGCTTAAAGAAGCCCACAAGTAAGAAGTAAATGAATCCCATGTTATGAATATGAAGGGAGGCCAAGTTTTGAAGACTGAGGAAACTCGCAGGTGTAAATGAAGCCAGAGAAGGTCAATCCCACAATTTTTGGAAGAGATGAAAATGAAAAATTGATCCTTCTTATGCAACCATCTCAAGCATGGTTGAAAATTGGTCAAAGTTAGTACCAAATATGCCCAAAAGAAGAAGAAAAAATTCCCTTGAGCACATAATAGGAAAGAGACATGTTAATCAACAAAAAATTGACAACTTATTTCTATTATTTTACTATGCGTACAAAAATTCATCATAGATCACCTTTTGGCATTGAATAGAAGTAGGTTGCAAAGTTGAGCATGCAATTTGTAGTTTAGAAACCATATCAAAATTTCCTTGGAGACACTTGTAAAATATCATCACTTTCTCTACTACGTGTGAAGAGGTACTAGTAATAATTCATCATAGTACAAAAAACATATGGTGCATTGAATTCATCTTTATTGAAAAATAAATAAATAATAAAAAAATAACTCAACCCCTAGGGAAAAAGAGTAGTTGTTCACCTGGAAATCTGTGTGGGATCTTTGTAGTTCCAACTGGTGGTAAGTTGTTTTGATGTTGCTCATTATTGGAAGAGGTGAATAGGAAAAGTTTATCCTTCTTATGCAACCACCTCAAGCATGGACAAAATTGGTCAAGTTAGTATCAAATATTCTCATAACATAAAAACAATCCCCTAAGCACATCATAGGAAATAGACGTGTTAGTCAACAAGGAATTGACAACTTATTTCTATTCTATTACTAAGATTGATCTCATGTAGCAAAAAAATCATCATAAATTACCTTTTGGCACTGAGAAGTAGGTTGCATAGTTGAGTATGCAATTTGTAGTTTAGAAACCATATCATAATTTCCTTCGAGACACTCCGCATGTAATAACATCACTTTATCTACTACCTTTGAAGATCTAGACATATGAATTTATGGTCCACATATGTGCCATGCAACAACTGAAAGTTTATGATCACAGTAATTAGAACGTGTAAAATAGTGAAACCAATAATCAGTGTTAATCATTTAAAGTGCCATTTAGCATATGATTTCTAGATTTTTGTATGTGATAGCATAGATATAAAATACTAACTTAATGAAAATTTAGTGCCAAGCTAACCATAATGTTATTATCATTCGCTCGATCCTGTATGTAGGCTCTGAAACATAAAATCATCAAGTCCCTTACCATCACCCAGCTCTAAATAGCAATAATTAGTACTAAGAAAATCCAAAACAATAATTAGTAAAATAATGTCAGAATTATATCACTGTGCATTTAGAGATGTAAGGTTCTAGATCTCAGTAAAAAATCAAACTTACATTTACCCAAAAAACTAACGCGAATAGGGAAAAAAACTAATCAAATCAATAAGATATATTTATACAAAATACAACACCATCTAAATAGTTTGAAATACTAACTTGTTTTCTGTTTTGAGTGTGCAAAGAAGGTAGCTAGGGCATACGAGGTCCGCAATACATATTGCAGACCTGTGTTTGATAAAGGAGAGGGGTCAGATTGTGGGAGCAGTAGGTCTGCGTTTTTATGGTTTTACACAAAAATTCTTTTTTGATAAAATAAAAGTTACAAAAACACATAAAAATTAAGTCTGAAACCTAAGAGAAACAAAAATAACCTAAGAATAATATTTACAAGTATACAAATCAGAAAATTTAGTTTTGAAAGATAGATGAACAATTAGGGTTTGAAAAATTAAAATTTCTTAACCTAGGGTTTCATCATGCCGAAATTATAGGAAGAAGGGTCGAAAAAAGCCTAATTTCTTCTACGTGATTTTTCTTCTATTTTTCTACGTTGCTAAGAAGCATTTGTGTTTTATGTAGAAGGTTGTCTCCTAGTTTGGATGATAGTCTAAAAGTAGTTATTTACTATTGGTTGTATCTCTTGTATTTTAATAGAATGAAATAGAATTTAAGGATAAAGACAAACACATTAAGGATAATGAACACATCAAAACCCTTACCTTATCATTGTCCTTTTGCCAGATCCATTCGGCCATACAACCTGATCAGAGTTGTCCACAAGATGCATTTCCATCACCAAGACTTGCATAAATCATCAAAGATGGAATTTTTATATGAGTAAATAATATATAAGCAAATAAACAGTCATTTAAATCCTACTACAAAGTCATGTAGAAATCAATGAACCATGAAATGTTAAATTTATTAACAATTTTTTAAGAAATAGACATGCATTTAAAAATTTACAAACATCTTTAATACATTGTAATAAAAGAGTATTTATACCTTATTGAGCTCCTCTCTGTTTCGAGAACATTTTTATATTCCCTACTGAACAGGGCCAACCACGTGAAGGTGGAAGCTCATATGGCCCCTCCCCCCCCTCACATCGCTCTCAATTCCCCATACCCAATAAATGATGTTGTTTACATAGAAAACATTTGAACATTCATGCATAAATATGCTAGTCATAAAAACATATAAACATAAAAAAATTGAAGCATAATGAGGTAATTCATATAAACATTGTTTTAAACTAACAACATCGATATACATCCAAATACAAGTCATGAATTTATACATCTACTTTTTCTTTGATTTCTGTTTTTTTGCATTGAAATAAGTGACGATAATTGGGATATTATCATCATCATTTGGTGTATTATCTACAAATCCATGTCCTTCTAGTGTTTTTGTTTCCATTCCCTCAGCTATCATGCTTCTTGTACGTCGTTGACTAGGGCATGAAGGCAATTCTGAAGGGGCATGAACTGCAACAAAAAAAATGGGCATATCGATATGTTGAAATATTATTGAAATTAATAGATCGTCATTTTGATTAAAATTACAATATTTTTCTTTACCTATATATGTAGATGTGACAACTGGTGTTACTTGTTTCTCTACTTGCTAATTCCTCTTGCGGTTCACCCTCCTAAGCTTCACGATCTTCGCTTGAAAGAAGAAAATTTAAAAGTATACATCAGGAAATAAATATATATAATCACAGTAGATATTTATATTTCCAAATCACATATACCAGAATGGCCACTTTGCTCCCCACTATCATGGGACATGCACACCCCAACATTAGCTAGTACGTGCGGAGTACCACTAGATTCAGTGTTGCCATTGCATTGTTGCTTAAAAGAAAACACAAATATTTATTTATGGGTGATATAATAAAAAATAAATAGACTTTAATAGTATACAACAATGATGTCCTTATTCATTTTATTTACATGCATCTACGTTATTGGAGAGATTGGAGTCTACCCCAAGCTTTTCCGATATTCAATGACACTTTTAAAACCATACTTGAAACCAAGCTTTAGGTCTTCCTCTATGGCAACATCTTGGAATGTATTTCCCTGCAATGCATAACACCTATAAAATTGCCTCTATGAAAAACATATATTTGTTTGCTACGTTGAAATAAATATTCCCCACAGTTAATCATTTAATTCTTACGATTTGAACTCTTAGTTTTCTATTTCCACCCTGGCCTAGTCTATGTTGCCCGTGCTTTTCCACTCTAGCCTTGGTTGCTTTGGAGGTGTCCGGTAGCCTATATATGAAAATTTTGAAAAACATTAGATATCAGAATTTTTGCTTAAAACAAAAAAGAAAAAATAAATGAGCATATTTCACTAAAAACATGATATGTGTTGTACCTTGCTTTTCCAGGCCGTGGTTGTTTTCCTTGTCTTTTTAGAAATTTCTCCTTTGCATCCTTTATGAGTGCCTTCTACTCTTTCTCCAGAACCATGGGAGGGCGCTCATGCTTGAGGTCAAGTTGCAATTTATCCCTATATTGGGCCTTGGTATATTTTAAATTCCGTTGACCAACTTTGCAACCACTTTACTGTTGAATGTATTGCCGAACAAGTTTACCATGTGGTCTATCAATACATCTCCCTTTGCGCTATCTTGGCTATTCCACCATGTGCGAATGGCAGGGCCAAAAAACTTTGATGCTTTGTCACTAAAATTCCTGTAGAAAACATTGTTTCCCGTAGAAATGTGTAATCCATTAATTTATAATAATTTCAGCGTATGTCCATTTCAATTTCATGATTAAAATGAATAAATTAATTAATAAACGCCTGCAATATTTTAAATCTTGATCGAAACACAACCGTCATCCACCAGAAAGGTTATATCTAGTGATTCGGTGCTTTTAACTCGTGCTGCTCCCATAAACATTTCCTAGTAATCTATAGTAGGTTCCTCTCTGGAGTCATGTGGATTCCTAAGCTCTGTATCATCATGCTCTGGCATGTCATGCTGATCAAAATAGGTTCCCTCATCAATGGACTTGAGGCCAATTGTAGGAGTATCAAAAAGACTCTTTGGTACATTTCTTTGTCGTCATTGTTGCTGCATTGGTGCATGATTTCTACCCATACCTGTCTCGACAATTTCTCTAGTCACGGGTTGTAAAACCTCCTACAAACAAAAAACTTTACTTTATCAGATCATTTTGAAACATAGAAAACATAATATCAGATATGAAATCATGTCATAGCTTAAAAAAATATGTGAAGATGCCACTTACCCCATAAGATTGTATTTGTTCTTTCAGTTCTTCAATCCTTGCCCTGATGTCCTGTGTCATGGGCCTTATGCAAGCCAAGGAGATCATCTCTATGTTTTCCATTTTCAGGGCCTTGTTTATAGTATCCATAGGGTCTATGGAATATTAAATTTCATCCTCAAGCTCCTCATCACCCAGATGAGCTGTACTAGAGTAAATTCATCAAACAATAAAATTAAGACAAATATTTTTAACATCATTCAAACATTGTTATTGTAATGAAATTTAGTTACTATTAAGAATTGACACTTACTTGATGCGGTATTGTGGTCGGTGACTTTCCATGGTCACCCCCTACTGATCTACTTCTAGTGGGTGATTGTCCACGGTCACCCTGGACTATGGAAGCATTAGGTTCCTTTCCACAGTCCCCACCCTGACACGATAAATCAATCAATAATTCACCATAAGCACAGAAAAATGTGAATGTCAACAGTGGAAATCGAATGCTAACATAAAAAATCGAAACTTTTAGTTATTATATTTAACACTTACCTGACGGGGCCCAGAGCATGACCTTCCATGATCACCATGGACCATGGAAGCAGTAAGTGCCTTTCCACCGGCGCAACCCTGACATAATAAATCAATAAATAAACGTTATGAAAATAATTGTAACATAATAAAAAATGAGATATTGCAGTAATATTTATTTTTACCTCAGAAGTAGAAGACATGCATTCTGTTCCATGACTAACATGGGCATGAGACCCCTGCCACAGTGTAATAAGCATGTTGTCACATGGAAATATTTTTGGGGTTGGAGTTTCTAGTTATTGTAGTCATAATTAGTTACTATATTTAGTTGAGTCAATAATTGTAACATCAACAAAAATGAGATATTGCAATAATATTTACTTTTACCTCCGATGGAGAATATACATGTTCTACTCCATGACAATGAGCAGACCCCTGCCACAGTGTAATAAGCATGTTATCATATGGAAATATTCACAATAAGCACAAAAAAGAAAATGGTAATAGTGGAAATTCAATGTTAACAGAAAAAATCTCAACATTTAGTTATTATATTTAACACTTACCTAATGGGGCATGGAGTGTGACCTTCCACAGTCACTCTGGACCATGGAAGTAGAGGACACATGTTCTGTTGAATGAAGACCATGGGGAGACCCCTGACACAATGGAATAAGCATGCTGTCACATAGAAATATTCTAGGGTTGGAGTTTCTAGTTATTGTAGTCATATTTAGTTATTATATTTAGTTGAGTCAATAATTAGAACATAAACAAAAATGAGATACTACAATAATATTTACTTTTACCTCCGAAGGAGGAGATACATGATCTACTCCATGGGGATGAGAAAACCCCTGCCACAATGTAATAAGCATGAAAAAGCAAATGGTAATAGTGAAAATCGAATGTTAACTGAAAAAATCAAAACATTTTGTTATTGACGTCATATTTATTTACTATATTTAACATTTACCTCACGAGGCATAGATTGTGAGCTTCCATGGTCACCCTGGACCGTGGAAGCAGCATGTGGATTTCCACTGCTGTAACCCTGACAAAATAAATCAATCAATAAATTTTGAGTCAATAATTGTAACATACAAAAAAATTGAGATAAGCATAACAGTGTAATAAGCATGTTATCACATGGAAATATTCATAATATGCACGAAAAAAGCAAATGTCAATGGTGGAAATGGAATGTTATAAAAGAAAATCGAAACGTTTAGTTATTGTAGTCATGTTTAGTTACTATATTTATCATTTACCTGATGAGGCATAGCGTGTGACCTTCCATGGTTACCCTAGACCATGGAAGCCACATCTATTCGATTTAAGTTGTAATCGATCAACAACTCTTCACCTGGAAGTATTGTTTTTGTTGCACATACAAATATACGATGTTCTTCGTGTCCCTCAAATTCACAATTCAGTTTCTTAGTTGTTGTCACTAGCTGTGTACTATTTACAAATCCAACAACGTTTCCAGACTCTTTTGGTCTCCCATCAATATACATAGTCGCCCCTTTGTTTTTATTGTGTTCTGCTAGTTGTATATTTGCGGCAACTCCATATCTCCTCATGCTTTGAGTATATTGGACCAAGATCAACTGGTTATTGTATCTATATAATGGCCTGACATACTCCATCAATTCAGTTATAGTGCCATAGCTGACCTTTATGCCATCCATGGAAAATAGCCCCAATCCATGTAAGGATGCAGGAGCAATGCGATACATCCTCTGATTGATGAAGAAACCTGTGTCCACTTGAGGTAGCTTATTAGGTACCCATCGTTGCACTAGATGTCTATACCCCAAGGGAAACTCAATGTCACCTATGCTCTCAACATCATAATTACATGACCCTCCGTTGGCAATAAAATATTGCATGCGTATACAAAATCTTTTTCTTACCTTTTCATATCTAGTTGATATAGAACCGGTAGATCTAGTACAACACGTATCACTTTAAAAACACTCCTAGTATATCTTCACCATCACTGGAGGAAGATAGATCTGATAGATACCTATTTGGTGGTACCTACACTTGATAAAACAAGAACATAAGCTACCAAGAGGATATAATTTAGCGTGCAAATATATTTACTTGTAATGTTTTAATATCAAAAGTTTTTTCTTCCCAAAAACTTTACCAAAAGCTATTTTTCTCTCAAAGGTGTAATTTATTTTAGATTTATTTATATTTGAATTATTTTTAAGTATAAGACACGATTTGATTTGGTTTGGAATTTGTTCACAACACGGATATAGAAGTGTGTTTCTTGGGCCTCTTGACTAGTTCATGCATGCAAAGGGGTATAGGGTTCCCCCTCATATAGATCATGTTGGGGATTCAATTTGGAATTGGTGGTGGTCATATAGCTTCATTCATGGATTTCCCACCAAAAATCAATGACTTTAGTCTAACACTCCCTCTTCCACGGTGGTTTGATATGCAAGTTTCCTCATGCAAGGTACTCCTCTAACTATGTGCCTGATTTTTTTAAAATAGGATAACATTGTGAAATGTCACCAAATTTAGACCAATTATAGGTAGTATTGAGAATTGGTGACATTTGGTGAACTGAAGATTGTGTATAGACATATCCTAGAGATGTTCATTAATGAAAAAATAAATTTTGATGGGCATAGGCATGTATCATAAAGTTGGGAAAAGACTAAGTGGTGAAAAATTGTCCTAAAGCAATAGTCTTATGAAAATTCCCACCATATTTCATAAGAAGGAGAAAATGCCTGCCATGTCCTTTCATCCCATAGTTGGTTGAAGTATCTATCTAACCAGGGAACCATTTCTCAGAGAAAATCTTTGAGGAAGAAGATACAGGCCTCCCAAAAGAAGTACTTTTTGGTCAAATTAGACAAGTTGCTCTAGGAGAATGATCGCCATAATTTGTGGGTTGAAATAAATTCCTGCACCATATGGGAATCCTGTAGGTGGTTGTGTTTTATACCTGACCATGTTCTTACTTTGACCTGAAAGTACCTTAGGCAGAAATTATGGATCTTCCAAAATAGGGTCTTAAGCAGCTTTTACATCATACTTCAGTAAAATGCACACCGAGGAGAGAGAATGTAGTTCCAGAGGATGAAACTGGTCTTAATGGATTCATCTTATTGTCCTCCATCCATTGTATGTCTTACACTCCAAGTTTGATGAAAATTTGAAATCACCTTTGAGACATAGGGTTTAAAGAAATTGACTAAGTGTCAAATCACAAGGTTGAAGAGGCGTTTGGAAATGTCCACCAAATTTTGTCTGAGTGATGATAAATTCATCATAAGGTATAGGCATGTTCTTTAATGAACTAGCTATCCATCCATGTTCTTATTTTTTCTTATGGTGACCATATGAGAAAAATATAATCCTTCCAAAAGAGGTAAAAACATTAGCTTGCATATCCAAAAATATGAAAAATTGACTGAGTATTGAAAATAGGAGATTGAGAGCCCACTTGGAAATGCACGCCAGATTCAACTCTTTAACTGATAAATTCATCAGATGTTATGGGTCCATTCTTTGGTGATGTGGGCATCCACTCATGATCTCAGTTTCCTTCTGGGTGTTCACACGTGTGAGATATGAGTTTGCCAAAATGCCTCCTGGCATAGTAATGACTAGGGCTTAACAAAATTCACTAAGTGTTGAATTGAGCAGTTTGAAAGACCATTTTAAAGTGACTTCCAGAGACGGTCTGTTTGACAGTAAGGTTTTAGGGTGACATGGTCTTGTTCCTAGTTGAGGTGGATATCTAGCCAAACCCCCAGTTTGTTTAAAGATTGTCAATATGTGAAAAATACAAGTCTGCCAAAAGTTAGAAAAATATGCCTATACAGTCTTGGTGAAATAAAAGAGTAAGATATAGGAAAATAATAAACATAAATTTATAAAGGGAATTTTTCATATGTTGAGAAGGATTTTAGGATAGTATTTTGGAAGATATGATGTGATTGAAATTACACAACATATATTTAAGGAATAAATGCTCGCAGAGGGTTTAATGAGGACACATGCATGCCACAGTATTCTTGATAACCTTCATACTGTTATCCACCTGAATGGAACCTCTCCGTCTGAGTGCCGACATCCCTCATGTTGGCACACAAAAGGACATCTATGGATTGAGGTTTTCCCAAAACACTATAGATGAGCTTCTTGTAAATGACATTCATTATCCATCTAGTGGTTTACTTTTCCTTTTTAGATATGTCAAGACATATCCGTGACCCTATCCATATGAAACTCACGGATCATCTGCGAGTGTTGGTGTTTGCAAGTCGCGGATGGATGTATCTGCGGGTTGCTCTTATGGAAAGTCGCGGATCATACGCGAGTTTTCATTCTTGATACTCGCAGATGCCTATATTTGACATTTAAAAATAAAACACAAAATTGCTTGATATTAGTTAATCCATTTACCCTAATCTTCTTAACTGTCTCAACCTCCTCAACCTTCGAAACTGCCTTATTTCATCCATATAAATACAGGCCTTGGGGAGGGTGTTAGATATAGACTTAGAGAGCAAAGTCATGTTGGTGGGTTTTATACAGAAGTCTTTGGAGCAGTGAAACTCAGAATCCTTTGGTTGCAGAGGGGTCCTTGTCTCAGGCGTTGGGTTGTAATCTGAACTCTTTCCATTGTTGATAATAAAGAGAATCCTTCTTCCATATGCATTTCATGTATCTTGGTTTGATAAATGTTTATGTTTCTGCATTTTATATATGATTTATCTTACCTACTTATATATATATGAATCATATTGTATCTGGAAGGTTGACTCTTGACAGGTGAAGGAGGAGCAACCTTGAAGACTTTGGAGGTAAAGCAGAGCGGAAGAGGACAAGCTAAGGATCAACAGTCTTGTAACGGGTAAGTCTTTCTCATCCTCCTATTTCCTTAACTGCACTCTAGAGTAAATTGTTTGCAAATTGATTGAGTATGTTGGTAACCCTAGACCTTTGTTTATAAGGTGTATAATCCTGTACAACAGAATTGGCGACTCCACTGGGGATGCCTAGACTATTGTAGGTTGTTTCTGTTACCCCTGACCAGTCTTTGCTTTGAAGTCTGTGTGTGATCTTTTATCCTGGTTCATACTTGCCTCAATATTTGAAAGTCTTGGGAATTTTTCTTGTTTCTTGAGAAAAATATTATACCTATCCGTGAGTTGCTCTTTTGCACAGTCGCGGATATAAACCTGCATCCGTGGGTTGCTGTATTGAACAGTCGCAGATCATCCGCGGGTTTCCCTTCTATACAGTCGCGGATATGCCTGGAAGTAGGGATTTTTAAGTTAAGGTTTGCTTGTTCCTTTCTTTCTGTAATCCCTGTTGGTGAGTTGATTTTATTTATGAATGTTGTGTAGCTTGTCTGAGTGCCTCTATTGATCACACTTTGTGCTTTTTCGAAAGCCCTTGAGTCTCTTTTACTTGGATTATTTTCTGTTTGCATGCTAAAGTGGTTGGCCTGTTTGGGTTGTGGGTTAAGGAGTCTTTGTCTAGATCTGTGATCAGGGTCTTAGGCTCTATTTTTCAGTCCGTCTTCCGACAATGGCTGGTTGTCATTGGACTTTATAAGTCTACAGTGATTTTTGTCATTGTTTGCACCCAAGATAGGGTTCCTAGCCTTCCTTTGTTGGTTGTCTTTTGGTTCTGTCAGCCTGTTTGCTTCAGTTTGTTGCTTTTAGACAGTTTATTTGATTCAAGTTTGCTCAAGTACAGTGCATACTAGGTGCATGACTATAGGGAGTTAGTGTCATCCTTGTTGCTTATTCTTTATCTTTGTGGTAAGTTTTTATAGCATTAGGGTTTACTCTTTGCTCTTTCCCCCACCTCCTTTGCTTGGTAAAGTTGTTGGCTTATGTTTCTGATCAGCCTCTGTTAGTGATATTTTTCTGAGTTCAGAAGCTTGTTGGTGTTGGTTTCCTTCTTCTTTTTTTTGGTTAACTTCACCATGCCAATGTAGTTGACTTGTCTTTTATGCAAGCCTTCCTTCCAAGTAGGGTTTATGCTGACTTTAGTTCAGTCTAGAGTTTGTTTGGTGGTTGTATAGCAAAGTTCCTTTTGCTTTGTTCTTCTTATCTACATACTTTTAGTTTGTAGGTAGTTTTTCTTTTGCATTTATAAAAGAAAATTAAAAAGAACCTATACTTGTTTGTGCTGCTTGCCCCCCCACCTCCTTCTTTGGTTTGACCTTGTTGGACAAGGTATTGAGCAGCCTTTGTTTGTAGGTTTAGATTGATACTTGGGACTTCTTGACCTTCGTTTATGTCAATATTTTTGCTCAGTCTCTTCATTCCAAAGTTGTTGGCTTGTTTACCTTTGTGAGCCTTCTTTTCAAGAGAGGTTGATATCTAACTTTAGGAAAACCTAGGGTCTGTTTGTGGGGTGTAGAGTAGTTGTCTATTTGCTTTGCTTACAGTACTTGCTTGCATTAGTTGATAGGGTGTTTTTTCTTTTGCATTTATAAAAGAAAAAGACAAAAACACATGTTTTATTTATATGCATGTAGATTAGGTTTTTAGTCTAGATTGCATAGCATATCATTGTTTTTGGAAAAATATAAAAATAATTTGTTCTTTTGTGGCTTTCAAGTTTCTATTTGAAAAATAAAGAGAATAGTTTTTGCTTTTTGCATTTCATATCTCTTTGCTTAGTCATTTTGTTTCACCTTTGAGTCAAAACACCACATAAGTTTCATGCCATTTACCCTCTGACTAAAAACAACCCTTAAAATAAACGATATAATTTAAAAATTACTAGTAAGTTTTATTTTATAGGGTCATACACCAACTAGCTCAGGCTAGACTTGTGGATTAGGGAGTTTCAACTCTCCACAAGTGTTAAATTCAGACATAGTTGGCCAATCACTAGGTAAATCCTTGATTTTATCGACTGTATCTGGGAAGCTCCTCTCAAATGGGAGTTAAGCACGAGGCCGCGTGGAGGCTTGGATAGAGGAGATAACCCTTTGAATCCTTGTCAAAACGTAACTCGGGAATTTTATGCATCTGGGGATTCTGTCCTAGACAGAGTTTCAGGCTCAGCTACCCTGCCCATGTGTACGAGTCCAGCTTGTGACTGTCCCCCCAGACTGTTGGTATAGCCAAGGTATCCTTTAGTCTCTTGAAATCTAGGGTTCATACACAGGTACACCGGAAGGTTATTTCTGGTTGACCTTGGATGGGCTTGGAAGGTAACCCTGATAGAAACTGTGGGAGGGTGGTGGGTGATTCCTTCGTTTGTGCCTAAGAACATCTACAGGGATGCCAAGTAACTATCTCTTAGCTTTCTTCTGGAAAGTATATCTTATACATGTTTGTCTGGATTTAGGAATTTTTAGTGAGTGCTTTGTGGTTTGTCTATACTTAGTGTGCCTTTAGGTGTGTGCTTTGTAATTTTGGTTGCCTATCAACCTCAGACTTTGTCTCCTAGTTTGAAACTATGGCTAACACCCCTTTGAACACCAACCAAGAGATTCCCATGCTGTGAACTCCTTGTACCATTCCTCTCATGAGGAATGTTGGTGTTCCCTTGATGGCCACTCTGAATCTTCCTGGATTCACCTTGGGGCTACCGGTGTGGTTGTTTTCCACTCCAACTGTCCTGAATGCTCATGATGCTTCTCAAGTAAGCTCCTTATATCAAGGGCATCAAAACACTTCTTCCCCTTCACATGTAGTTCATTCTCCTCCTCCTTCTACCTCATGCAGTGAAAGTACTGATACTAGTAACCGACAGTCTAAAAGGAGTAAAAGAAGGAGGAATAGGAAGAAGGAACATAAGAAAGGGGGAACCTATCCAACCTCTGCAGGCCATGTTGGATTTAAGCACTCAGCCTCTGCAAGTCAAGTTGATCTTCACCACCCAGCCTTTGTAGTTCATGCTGGGGGCACCTATCCAACCTCTGCAGGCCATGTTGGATTTAAGTACTCAACCTCTGCAAGTCAAGTTGATCTTCACCATCCAACATCTGTTGATCATGATGGTGGGATCCTTCCAACCTTTTCAGGTCATGTCATATCCAGTCACTCAGCCTCTGCAGCTCATGCTGAGGGCACCCATTCAACATCTGTTGTTCAAGTTGAACCTTCTCATCCAACCTCTGTAAGTCAGGTTGGATCCATCCACCCAACCTATGTTGTTCATGCTAGGGGCACACACTCAACTGCTACAAAGCATGTTGATCCTAACCATTCAGCCTCTATTGTTCATGTTGATGGTGCCTGTCCAACCTCTACAAGTCATGTTGGACCCAGTCTCTTAGCCTCTGCAAGTCATGTTGTGGGCAGTCTCTCAGCCTCTGTACTTCATGCTGAAGACAATTATTCAGCCACTGCGAGTCATGTTGACACTGTTGAAAAGACTACCCGTTCAAAACACAAGCCCAAGTTTCCTTGCAAGCTTTGTGAGGGACACCACCTTACTTATAAATGCCCTTCTATCGCGGAGGTGCGAAGAGTTTGGATTCATGGTCATCCCATTTTTGAACATTCTGAAGCTTTTCAACAACCAACCTCTCTTAGTCAGGTTGGACCCAGTCACCCAGCCTCTGTAGTTCATGCTGGGGGCAAACTCTTAGCCTCTGTAGGTCATGTTGAGAGCAAACAGTCAGCCACTGCTAGTCATGTTGACACCGTTGAGAAAACTGGTCATTTGAAGTGAAAACTTAAGTTCCCTTTTAATCTATGTGAGGGAGATCATCTTACTCACCTATGCCCTGCTATCGCAGAGGTGCGAAGAGTGTGGTCCAATACTCAAGAATTTCCTTCTCTTGAACAACCTATAGTTTCTCAACAACTTACTCAACCTTTGGTTGATCAAGTGGTCGAACCAATATCAGATTTGGTTGATCCCACTCTTCTTTTGGAGAGTGATCCTGATGTAATTGAACCAATGTCATCTTTGGTCAATCCCACTCTCCCTTTAGATAGTGAATTTCATGAAGCGGTTGAATCAAGTTCAGTATCGATCAATCCCACTCTTCCTTTGGAGAGTGAAGTGTCTGCTAGTCACATTTTCTTCACTGCCAGTTCAGAACTTACTGAACAAGGGGGCACTGAACTTGCTTCGGATCAACCCCCACCAAGCTCTTGGATTGCTTCCTTTGATTGGGATAGCTTAGTTGAGCCGCGCCTTCCTTCTAATGCACCTTTCCAGATAAAGGTCAAAGTTGAACCCTACATGACTTCTCGTTGTATTGTTGATGAAGGAGCCTCAGTTAGTATTTTGTCTGCTCGTGCTTGGCGAGGCATGGGATCTCCCAGTCTTGTGTTGACTGCTAGTCAGTTACTGGTGTTTGATAGAAGAACTTGTATAGCCTTGGGAATTCTTTCTCAAACACCTGTTACTTTGGGTGGGAAGACCATCTTAGTTGAATTCATGGTGATAGAATACCCCTTGGAATTTAATACGCTCCTCGGACGTGATTATGTCTATGCCATGCAAGCTGTGGTGTCAACATTTTTTCGTGTGATGTACTTTAATCATGGCGAAGAAATTGTCACTATCGATCAGTTGGATTTTCTTGATCCTTCTCCTGACCCAACTAGATACCAGGTCTTTCCTTTATTGGTTCCCAATGTTTCTGTAGACACTAACCCGCCATAGGTGAACTATGTGGCCTCTTGTCCTTTGTGTTCAATTGCTACTGAGAAGCAGCCTCTGTTTTCATGCTTACCTTCTCGGGACTTGGTCCCAGCAATTGACGAGGTGAGTCATCCTATACATACTGTGGGGTCTAATCTTCACTCTATCAATCCATTTGAAAGTTTAGACATGTGTCCTATCTTGGATGATCTCCTTCCTTTAGATGAAGTCTTCCTAGAGTCTTTGATACAGTCTGACCTTCTTTCAGATGTTGGTTCAGTTGTGACTAAGTCTAACCCTGATTTGCCTAGTAAGCTAGATCATCATCAAGGCTAGATCATCACTGGATCATCATCAAAGCTAGATAATCACTAGATCAACATCAAAGGTAGATCATCACTAGATCATTATCAAATATGGATCATCATTGGATCATCATCATCATCACTGCTTCAGCTATCTCAATTAACTGGTGCTATCTCTCAATTCTACTCGTCACAGGAAGTTCTACAGAGCCAACCCTTTTTCATGCTGGTTGTAGGCCTAGCCTCCATGTAGGTCTTCATCTTCTTTAGCACTTATATCTGACCATTGGAGGAGCACATCCCACAACCATGTCAGAAAGGATCTCCTATCACTCACATATGACCATGGGAGGAACACATCCCTCAACCATGTCAAAAAGGCTCTACACTTACATCTGACCATGCGAGGAACACACCCAACATACATGTCAGATAGGCTCTACACTTACATTTGACCATGCGAGGAACACATCAAACATACAGATAAAAAAGGCTCTGTACTTACATCTGACCATGTGAGGAACACATCCAGGATACATGTCAGAAAGGCTCTACACTTACATCTCACCATGCAAGGAACACATCCAACATACATGTCAGAAAGGATCTGCACTTACATCTGACCATGCGACGAACACATCCAACATACATGTCAGAAAGGCTCTGCACTTACGTCTAACCATGAGAGGAACACATCCAACATACATGTCAGAAATGATTTGCACTTACGTCTAACCATGTGAGGAACACATCGAGCATACATGTCAGAAAGGCTATGCACTTACGTTTGACCATGCGAGGAACACATCCAATATACATATCAGAAAGGATATGCACTTACATCTGACCATACGAGGAACACATCCAACATACATGTTAGAAATGCTCTGCACTTACATCTGACCATGAGAGGAACACATCCAACATACATGTGAGAAAGGCTCTGCACTTACATCTGTCTATGCGAAGAACACATCTAGCATACATGTCAGAAAGGATCTATACTTACATCTAACCATGTGAGGAACACATCTATCATACATGTTAGAAAGGCTCTACACTTACATCTGACCATGCGAGGATCACATCCAACATACATGTTAGAAAGTATCACGGAATCATCACTTCCCTTTGGAGGGAACCTTGATCTGGAGAACACCAAGATTCTCCCTGAAGTACTCAAAATTCACTTTGGCCATTTCTAGCATAGAATCACATCAGGGATGATTATGTCCAAGGATAACCTGTGAGCTTCAATAGGACCAATTACATCTAATTACAACCTACAAGAGCCTTTACATCTTAGCAACCTACAAGCTTCACCAGGATTTTATGCTCAGACAACTTGTCTCACCGGTTATGCTAGAACTCCCTTTTTCGAGAGATCTTGATTTGGATCATAAACTGGAGCTTCACTACTCCTCTCTTGGCTATACTCAATGCCATGTAGGACTACTTCTTGCTAAACCAAGAGATCACCACTGATCTCATACTAAAGCAGAACCCTGAAGTGCTCTTCCTATCAATGGAATTGCCTTCCCAATTCGAATCCACATAACCCTCCAGGTTAATCTTCTGGTTCGCCTCATACTTGAGCCCATAATCAACTATACTCTTCAGATAGCTTAGAATATGCTTTGTAGAAATCAGGTCAACATGTCTCAATGTGTTCACAACAAAGCAAATATCTGGTCTCATATATGTTAGGTACATCAAGGAACAAATCATCTGATGATACATCGTGGAATCAACCAACTCTGATGAAGCAACACTTAATAGATTTACGTTTTATGGCATAGTTGTGGTCATGGCCTTGCATTCCATCATCCCAAACCTCTTCAGGATCTCCACTGCATACTTCCCTTGTGCTAGGGGGATTCCATCTGCATACACCGCCATGCCTAGAAAGTAGTGCATCATCCCCAAGTCCTTCATCTCAAACTCGACAACAAGTCTCCTTCTTGCAAATTTAATGAGTTCCTCTTTTCTGTTAGGAACAAGTCATCGACATAAAACAAGAACATCACTAGTCTTCCGCCTTCAACCTTGAAGAAAAGGTTGAAATCTACTTTACTCTCAGTAAATACTAGAGTCATCAGTAATTTTTTCATCCCGTTGTACCATGTCGAACCTCAGGATCTTCTGCAGTCACTCCCTTTGAAGTGGAGCATCATTCTCCCTCTACCTTTCATAGTTAATGCATTGAAACATTCTATACAGGAGTGACAAGTATCTTCCTCTGCTACTAATATTTTATGTATCCATATAAGGTCACTGGATACCAAGATCCTCTATCTTGAACCTTTTCAAAAATTCTTCTCACACACATCTATGAGCTTGTCATCCTCTATAGGATTTCATCTTCAACCTTGTAGCAAAGGTTAAGATCTTCATCACTCTAGGTGATCTTCAAGCTCTTAATGTATGTGTTATCCCATGGGTGTCTTCTGAGCTTGTACAAGGACTTCTTTATTTTGCACACATGATTATTCCTTTCATGTGTCTTATCTTCTAGTGGATGCAAATGTCTTTTCGTATTCTATGCCTTCTTTCTGTGAGAAGCATAATGCTACGAATCTTGCCTTGTATCCCACGATGTTTTCATAACTGCATGCTGGATCTTGTAGATCCATTTGGAAGACATTACAGACTTCCCTTCTGGTCTTGATACTGCATCCTAGACATCATTCTTCTTGAACTGGTAATCTCCTTCCCTTTCTTCTTGGCTACTTCTTCATAGCTGGAAGGCTTTGTATCAATTATAACTGTGTCTGAGACCTCTTCTTTCTTTGAAAGTATCGTCATATTATTCTTCATCTTGGATTATTTCTTGAATTGTTGTCACTTGTTCTTCAGAAGAAGTCTCATCCTTCTTTTCTTGTTGGCAATTGTACGCGATCTTTCCTACAAGTCAAATGCATTAGTTGTATGGTTAGAAACATTTCATAAGGTATATTCATAATGAAAAATTATTTTTCATTAAGATATAATCATGCAACTATTTAAGCCAATAAAACATTCATCCATATCTTACAGAAACTTTCTAGATTCCTTCCATCTCTACCAGGACAACATTGAGATTATGCACTAATCCAATATGTCAGCAAAGAGGTTTCTTTCTAGATAAGTAGCAATGGAGAGTTATGTAGCACCATGATATACTTACCCATCACATGCATATTAGTAGTATAATGTAATTAATGCAAACATTCTATCATGAATAACACATCAACTGAATATAAACAAATGCATAACAAAACAATATCATGAAATGAAAATTGAATACTTAGCTTTATTTGTTTCTTGGGTAGAGTCCTTCTTTCAGCTTCATCATATTCTTCATTCATAACAACATCGTTTCTTATCCAAATTATTAAGAGGTTTCTTCAATAATTGAGTTCTTCATATTCCTCGTTGCTTGAGGGATATTCTTTGAATCGTGAGCACTTGATCTTCAGTTGCTCCCATCTTCTCTTCTCTTATTATGGGTCGAGCTTCTTCTTGTGTGTGTTTTTTCTAGAGTATGTGGAAAGTAATCACTTCCTTCTGGCACACATTACTCTAATGAATGAATCCCATGATTCTAGGAGGAAATTCAAGGTGGTTATCACAACTTCTACATTATCCACTTCTTCTTTTACCACTTCAAGATGTTCTTTGATTTGAGAGACCCTCGTAAAGTATGACTGTATGGTCTCTGCATTCTGGATATTCACATTCTTCAACTGGTTTCTCAAAGTCATATTTTGATTTCTATTCTTCCTTTCAAATAGCTTGGTCAAGGAATCCAACATATCCTTAGGTGTATTTAGGTAAGACACTTGTGGTATAAGGTGATCCTTGATTGAATCAACAATGATCTTCTTGGCCTTGACCAAGTTCTTGTGTGAGGCCTTAGCCTCATCTCTCTTTAGAACTGGAACCTCTCCACTTATGTAGGTGTCCAATTCATTTTCTTCAAGAGCCAGTGAAAACTTATACTTCCATGCTCATAAGTTTTCATCTTCACCAATCTTGTCATCAATATGGTGTGATAGGTCATTTTGAAATGAGAACCTCAAATGTAAATAGAAAAAGATTAGATCTTACTGATTTGAGGTGTCCATCCTCATTCCAGATCTGGCTGATTTAGGGTTTTTTCAGATAAACCCTAATTTTAAAAACTTAGAATATTTTAGATCTTATTATATAGAAATATGCACCTCTTCAAGGTGAGTTTTCCAATGCACCCCTTTTATGAAAACAATGGAGGGAAGCCCTCGGAGCAGGAAGCCCTAGTTTTCCAATTTTATCTATAGAAATGCCTAATACTGTTTCTACAGTATCTCCAAACGTACTGCTCCTCTGTTTCTGAAATTTTTTACTGAGGTAACCTCATCTTTCCTCTTTCCAACCCCAATTGGAACTTATGAGATTTTTCCCAAGGTGACTTGTTTTAGGACTGTTCATAATAACAAACTTGTACGGACTGCCACGTGTCACTGTTTCATGTTCAAGATCTAAACATTTTACCACAAAAAGTACAGTTCATTCCATATCTATAACATCTTGTAGAATTTCATTAGGACCTCCGCAGCCCAAGATATAGCAATTCTCCCTAGGTGTCCTGTTTAGGGATGAATCCTGGAAAAGGTTGGAACCCTGATTTGGAGGAATCATATATATTAGAATATAGAGAATATGAGGCCAAAATTTTTACATAGAGTACATCAGGATTTTATCTTCGGTCTATGAAAATTTCATCCCTTGATACTTCTTCAATCTCGATAAATAACGAATGTACTAAAACTACCAGTTTTAGTATTTTAGGGTTTTTCAGGCCCGGGGTTAAACTAGGGTTTGAATTTCTTGGAGTTTTACCAAACCAAAAATATCAACCTTGGTCTCTAAATTACTATTTTCATGAAGAGACAAATCCTATGCTGGGCTCACTCAAAAATTCCTCTTCTGTAAAAAGGACTAATTTCCTGCAACAAAAACTGAAAATTCCCGGAATCAAATTATGCTTCAACAGAAAGATGTGCCCTTCAATGGAGAGTTATCCTAGCCTCATTTTGCTGATGGATTGTGGACAAAGACACAAAAAAATAAGAATCCATAGCTTCTGTAGCTGCACTGTGTCTTCTTCTCAGGTTAGCTCTGATACCATGTTAGATATTTATCAATTTGACAATATGATCTAGGATATTATCTGAGAGAATAACATACACAACAATAATCACAAGAGACAAGAGACACAAATATTTTCCTCGGGGAAACCATAAAGGAGAAAACCTCGCAACTTCCTCAGAGATATAATGAGCACCAATGGCAGTAGTAAAACTCAAAGAAAAAAAGATTATCTCTAACATCTCTCTCTCTCTCTCTCTCTCTCTCTCACTTGTGTGAGCAATTCCTCTCTCACTCATGTACCGCAGTTGAGTGAGTGTGTCTCGAATAGAGAGGCTAACTCTCTATTTATATTCTTTCATTCACTTAACATTTGACTCAGTTACATAGGCTCGAGTAATCCTAACTTAGTTATGTAGGCTCGAGTAACCACAACTAGGGTACTAATGACCCAACTTACAATGGAGGGGACTACCTCATGAATTTTAGTAATTCTACGATAGGAACATCAGGGTACAATAAAATACAACTGATTCTCCATATAGGAGCATCGGGGATCAATGAAATACAATATATACAAGTGAATACATTTCGAAGTTACAAATACATCAACATATTTATGTGTATTGTCGATAACCTTGTAATCTAAGGGATTAAAAAAATGGTTCCATTTTCGGTAGTACATATATGGATGAAATGACCATGAGAAGATGATCTCAGAGAAATATATTAAGGACTGGTGGGAGCATAATATCGTGAAATATTTGCAGAATTACGCTCGGAGAAACAAACTGACTATTGCCTAATCCAAGGATAAATTCTTCTCCGAGACACATGAGAAGTTTGTAGAATTGGTACCTCAGTCTCTGAAGAAGTCTCTGGATGAAAAATACAGTAGACACTAAAGAGAAAGAGTTTCTCCAGAGGCTGATGAGAGGTGGATGTACAAATTTGTTGGAGTGGTTTGAAAAAATCATAGACTAGTTTTGTGAAGAAAGCACCATGGAAGAAAGAGTCTTTTTCGAGAGTATCGAAAAGAGGTTCTATAACGATTTCACTGGGAATTTTATTTACTCACTACCAATTATTTTGTTTAAGTTTTTGATCGACAAGGGATCATTCCACATTGTTGAGCCTCATCTATCATTAATTGAACCTCCATCGAAAACCAACTGGGTGGAAAATAAAAAAACGTGGGAGAAGTTTATTGCAAAAAGAGAGTGGGAATAATTTTTGAGCAAATAGATAGAACCACTTGAGATTACTAAAGCGTCAGGTAGTCTATGGGGGATAAATTGGTCATGTGTAGGGGTAGAGTAGAAGGATTCTAGTATACTATGAAAGCAACTACTGGCAATGAAAAGTTGGTCCAAGAAAGAAATAATTCAGACAGTGACTCACAAAAGCACTCCAGATTTACATAAAATAGAAAGAGATAAGAGGAAGAAGAGAAGGGAGGAACTTAGAAGAAGGCCATCATGCTCCAGAGAAGAAAGGCCACCAGGGTGATAGAACATGAAGAAAATTTTCCAAAGTAGGGTCATGATCGACATGAAGATGACGTAGATGAAGAAGTGTCACCAATGGAGGAGGATTTGTGGATAGAGCAGTGTGAAGCTCTCCAAATCAAGATACCCGAAGATATAAGACCTCTATCTCCAATAAATTCAAACCTGAGTGCTAGAGTGTAGGCCATTGTCGAAGAATACCTAAGTCTATGAGCTAGTGATTTTGGTGTATGGATCCGACTAAACGATGAAGGAAATGATGTCGACCATCTTGTAATTATTCGACCAAAGGAAGGAAACTAGGTCACATTCCAATCGTACCCATCTAACTGAAGTATCCACCTACTCTACCCAAAATATGAAGGATCACCCCCCTAGCCAAATACAACTTTAGAGGAAACTGGTTAGTCAGACTCACAAGGAAGGATATCCCAGCCACACCAGTTTATGTGGATATCGACAGAAGGAGTTGAACTAGACCGACAACTTGTCATGGAAGAAGCAAAAAAAAAAGCTTACGACAGGAATGAGAGTTTTGTCGAAAATAGATGTGAACAACATGAGGTTACAGAGAGAGAGTATCCCACCACCCCCTCCACCCCCTCCACCACCATCCAAAAGAGACGAAAACACTGACGACATGGGGTATGATGTCGCACACATCTCCCTCTATGAGGGCGATGAGGATCCTAGACCACACTGGTTCGTCTATGAATTGACATGGGAAGAAAACACAATAACAAACAGAGATTGTCAGATGGCACATTTCGCCAGTGCTTTGCGAAAGCGAGCACTAACTTGGTACATGACATACACTGAGAAAATGTCCAATGCAACCAAATAAGAAATTAAGAGGTAGTTTCTTTCATTCTTCAAAACACCAAATGCAAAGCATATGGATGCAAAACAAAATTAAAAACAACAGTCCAGAAATCGATGGAGACTGTTCGAAAGTACGATAAAAGGATGACAAACCTATTTAGCCAACTGGATTATAACATAGATGAACACTTATTAATAAAATGGTTTCTTATAGGACTCTCACAGAAAATATGAAGGAACAATAGTCTAGACACCTATAAAACATACAAATATGCACTCACAAAGGCGTTACAAGTCAAGATGGATGAGGACTATCTAGCACACCCTATGGATAGCCGTATTGAAGTGTTATAATTTCATCATTAAGTTAGCAATACATTAGGATCTTTAACTGAGAGAATAATAAGCACAACAATCAAACACAAGAGACAATGAACACAGTGTTTATCCTCGGGGAAACCATAAATGGTTAAAACCCCGCAACTTCCTTAGAGATAGAATCAGTACCAAAAGTAGAACCTAAAATAGTACGTGATCTCCCAACAGCAGTAACCTTCTTTCTATCTAGCCCCAGTGTCTTCTCCTTTTTCAACTATGCACTACACTTGAGTGTGTATGAGATGTGTGATAAATAGAGAGGCCAACTATCTATTTATACTAATTCCCGACTTGACTAAACCCTACTAGGGCTGACCTCACTAGGAGAGTCTAATAACCCTAGTGCCCTGGAACCGTGGGGACTTTAACCCTTAGCCAATAGGTGGGTTACCCACAATGACTTGACATGACTTGCTTACTTTATAGATCTTCCTAATAAAAACATTGGGGCATGACATGACTCAAGTACATCCCAGAATAAACATCGGGTTACAATATATAAGAAATACAAGTGAAATACATTCCGAAGTTACATATACATCAACACTCCCTCTTAAATAGGAAGGTATTATTTCGACACAATTTTCAGCACAAGTCTTCTTCTCTGTATATTCTGGATCATCATAGAGTCATCGTCATCTTCAAGTTTTCTTCATCTTCAAGTCATCTTCATCTTCAAGTCATCTTCATTATCAGATCTAGATCATCACTCGATCTAGATCATCACTGGACATCATCACTGGATCTGGATCATCACTTGATTTGGATCATCATTGGACATCATCACGGGTGCTATCTCTTGATTATTCTCGTCATAGGAATCTCTACAGAGCCAGCCCTTTTTCATGCTGGATGTACATCTACAAAGCCAGTCCTTTTTCATACTGGATGTATCATCACAGAGCTAGTCCTTTTTCATACTAGATGTGGAACACCCATAGAGCCAGTCTTTTTTCATACTAGATGAGTCTTCACAGAGCTAGTTCTTTTTCATACTAGATGTGGAACACAATCAGAGCTAGTCATTTTTCATACTAGATGAGTCTTCATAGAGCTAGTCCTTTTTCATACTAGATGTGGCACACACTCAGAGCTATTCCTTTTTCATACTAATTGAGTCTTCACAGAGCTACTCCTTTTTCACACTAGATGTGGAACACACACAGAGCCAGTCCTTTTTCATACTGGATGAGTCTTCACAGAGCTAGTCTTTTCTCATAGTAGATGTGGCACACACTCATAGTTAGTCCTTTTTCGTACTATATGAGTCTTCATAGAGCTAGTCCTTTTTCATACTAGATGTGACATCTACACAAAGCTAGTCCTTTTTCATACTAGATGTGTCTTCATAGAGCCATCCCTTTTTCATGATGGATGTGGAATCCACACAGAGCTAGTCCTTTTTCATACTAGATGTGTCTTCACAGAGCCAGCCCTTTTTCATGTTGGATGTGGCATCCACATAGAGCTAGTCCTTTTTCATACTAGATGTATCTTCACAGAGCCAACCCTTTTTCATGCTGGATGTGGCATCCACACAGAGCTAGTTCTTTTTCATACTAGATGTTTCTTCACAGAGCCAGCCCTTTTTCATGCTGGATGTGCCATCCACATACACCTGACAATGGAAGGAACCAATCCTCTCACCATGTTGAAAAGGCACAACACTTATATATGACCATGGAAGGAACCAATCCTCTCACCATGTCAGAATGGCTCCTTACGGACTCATCACTTCCTCTTGGGAGGAATCTCGATTTGGAGAACACCAAGATTCTCCCTGAAGTACTCAAACTTCACCCTAGCCAATGGCTTAGTAAACACATCAACTATCTATTCGTCTGTTGCAACATACTGGAGCTCCATTGCTCCTCTCTATACCATATCCTTGATATAGTGATACTTGATCTCGATATGCTTTGACTTGTCATGGAATACTGGATTCTATGAAAACTTTACACAACTCTAGTTGTCAGAGTATATACAAGTAGCATCTAACTAGAGATCAAATAAATCAGACAGTAGCTTCCTCAACCATACTGCCTCACAACTAGTTGAACAAGCTGCGACATACTCTGCTTTAGTTTTTTCTCAGTGCCACACAGGATTTATTCCTGCTAAACCACAAGATCACACCCAATCCCATACTAAAGAAACACCTTGAAGTACTCCTCCTATCGATGGCACTGCCTGCCCAATCTGAATCAGCATAACCCTCCAGGTTAATCCTTTTATCAGTCTTATACTTGAGCCCATAATCAACCATACCCTTCAGGTACCTCAAAATATGCTTTGCAGCAGTCAAGTGAACATGTCTCAGATCTGTCAAGTATTGGCTCAAGGTGTTCATAGCAAAGCAAATATCTGGTCTCGTGTTCATCAGGTACATCAAGGACCCAATCATTTGATGATACATCGTGGCATCAATTGATTCTGATGAAGCATCACTCAATAGTTTCAGATTCGATGCCATAGGTGTGGTTAATTCCTTGCAGTACACCATCCCAAATCTCTTCAGGATCTCTACTGCATACTTCCCTTGTCCAAGGAAGATTCCATCTGTAGTCTGCCACACCTCTATACCTAAGAAATAATGCATCATTCCCAAGGCCTTCATTTCGAACTCGGCAGCAAGATTTCTCTTTGTATCAGCAATTAACCCATCCATACCTGTCATAAACAGATCATCTACATATAGTAGAAGCATCATTGGGTTGCCATCTTCAACCTTGTAGGAAAGGTTGGAATCTGCTTTACTCTTGGTAAAGCCCAAACTGGATAGAAAGCTGTCAATTCTACTGTACCATGTCATGGGTGCCTGTTTCAAACTGTATAGGGCATTCTTCAATTTTCACACATGATATTCTCTGTCATGCATCTCAAAACCGAGTGGCTGCTCCACATACACTTCATCTTCTACTACACCATTCAAGAAAGCAGTCTTGACATCCATTTGGTGTATATTCCATTTCATCACTGTAGCCATAGCAAGTACTGATCTATGGAAATGTATTTGGCTATAGGTGCAAAGGTTTCTTTATATTCTATTCCTTCTTTTAGTGAGAAACCACAAGCAACAAATCTTGTTTTATATTTTTCTATGCTACTATCTGCAGCATGCTTAATCTTGTAGATCCGTTTGGAAGTTACAACTGAATTCCATTCTAGTCTTGGGACAACATCCCAAACATCATTCTTCATGATCAATTAATACTCTTTGATCATAGCATCCTTCCATTCTTTCCATTATGCCGCTTCTTCATATTTGGAAGGTTCTTTATCAATGAAATCTCATAGTAAAGCTACATAACTGGAATAGGATCTAGTCCTCTTTCTTTCTCTGATATTCTCTTCTAGAACCCCATATCTTTCTACACCTTGGATAACTCTCATACCCAAGAGGCTTCCTCTTGTGAGGATTCTTCTCCTGTGGTGGATCTACAGGTCTTTGTGGTTCTTCAAATTCTCGATCTTCTTCTTGAGTTTCTTCGTTCATGATTGTATCATGAATTTTCTGAGAGCTTCTGCTTCTTCAGGTTCTTCAGTAGGTTTCTTTTTGGATTTGATGTAGGCTGAATCTTCGTCAAATGTTACATCCCTTCTAATGTCAATCTTCTTGAACCCTAGGAAGTATATTCTGTAAGCCTTTAAGCTTTCAGAGTATACAACAAATATACCCTTCTTTCCTGAAGGATCTAATTTTTTCCTCTTCTCTTTGGGAATGTGTATGTACACTGGACAACCGAATATTATGAGATGGCTGAATTCTGGCTTCTTTCTGGAGAATACTTCTTCAGGAGTCTTGTTCTTGAGTACTCTGTGTGGAGTATGGTTCTGTACATACACTACTATTCTGGCTGATTCTGCCCAAAGATGCATAGGAAGATCTTGATCATGAACCATAGCTCTTACAGCTTCCATGACAGTTCTATTCTTCCTTTCTACAATCCCATTCTGTTGTGGATTATAAGGGGTGGACAACTCCCTCTTAATCCTTGAGTCTTTACATAGTTCCTTGAACTCATTCGAAGTGAATTCTCCGCCATTGTTTGATCGAAAAATCTTGATCTTCTTTTTAGTGTGGTTCTCGATCAAGGCTTTGAATTCCTTGAACTTTCTGAACACTTCATATTTTTTCTTCATGAAGTAAATCATGTCTTCCTAGAAAATTCATCAATAAAAGAAACATAGTACACATACCCGCTTAGTGAGCTTGATGACATTGGTCCACATACATCGGAGTGGATGATTTCTAAGATTCCTTTTGCTTTGCTCTCGCTACTTGGAAATGTCTTCTTTGTGTTCTTTCCTTTCGCACATGCTTTGCAGGCCCATTCATGTTTTTATTTAATTTCTAGAAGAACTTCAACAACTTTGCTTGCAAGTGGTAGTACTCTGTAATGCACATGTGCAAGCCTTCTATGCCAAATTTCATTTGGTTCTACTGAATCATGAACCGAAGCTTGTTCTGGTTGGCCCTTCAGCTTGTATAGACCTCCTTCTTGTTCCCCAATCACTATTGCATCATCAAAAGTCTTTCCTTTTGGCCACATAAGAACTTGGCCATCTATGAAAGAAACCCTCATTCCTTTTGCATCCAATGCAGATATGGAGAGGAGGTTTTTATTTAGTCCTGGAACAAATAATACATTCTTCATCTTCATAGACTTTCCAGAGTCTAGTATATAGGAGGATTCACCGCTACCTTTTATTGGATACTGGTAGTCATCCCCAAGTTTCACCTTGTGAGGTGACTCATGTTCAGATAGCTTCACAAATGATTCTTTGAATCCTGTCATATGCTTGGAAGCACCACTGTCTATGAGCCAATAATTGCTTCCATGTGAAATATTTCCCGTAAGAGTAGATATCAACACATATTCTTCATCACTTGAAGAATCACTTTCTTGTCCGATTCTCTTTGTGGAAGGTTCATCATCTTCTACAGCATGAGCATGATGTATTCTCTTGTTTTCCTTCTTATTATTTAAGTTCCCTTTATTAGGGTAGAATATGGATATGTGACCTTTCTCATGATCACATGTGTAACATCTAATGGTATACATATTTCTTTTAGGGTGTGAGATCTTACCTTTGGAGTGATGATGGTTCCTTCTGGTTCTCTTGGAGTGAACAGTGAGAGCTTGATATTCATTTCCCATGTTCTCTTCTCGAGCTGCTATCTGAGCTTCTTCTTGAGAGCATTCTTCCCATAGTCTGCTGAACTTGACTAACTTCTTCTTGGCACAGATCCCTTGAATGAAAGAGTCCCATGATCTAGGGAGGCCATTCACTGGTGGTCATCACAATCATTGCATTTTCCACTTCTTCATCTACTGCTTCCAGCTGTTCCTTGATCTGAGATACCCTTGTAAAGTAAGACTGAATAGTCTCATCATTCTAGATCTTTACATTCTTCAATTGGTTTCTCAGAGTCATCTTCCTGTTTATGTTCTTCCCTTCAAACAATTTGGTTAGGGCATCAAACATAGCTTTAGGTGTCTTGAGGGAGGACACCAGTGGTATGAGGTGATCCTTGATAGAATCAACAATGATTCTCTTTTCCATAACCAACTTATTCTTATGTAAGGCCTTAGCCTCATCTCCCTCTAGAACTGGAACCTCCTCATTGATATAGGAGTCCAACTCAGTTTCTTCCAGGACCAGGGAGATCCTGTACTTCCAGGCTTAGAAGTTATTAGCGCCCTCAATCTTTTCATCAAGCTTGGTATGATGAGAAATATTAAACTGAGAACCTCAAATGGAAATAAAAAAGATTTATATCTTACTAGGTCAAGATGTCAAATCTAGATTTGGAGTTGAAATCTTGCAGTGCTAGTTCAGTAGCAAATTAGGGTTTTGCTTTTTCGGAGTTCTGTCCAACCAAATGCTTTGAATTTGATCCCTAACTTCAATTTTTGGGAGGAGATCAATCTAGGCCTAGGATCACTGAAAAATTCCTCTTTTGTGAAAATCCCTAATTTCCAGCAGCAGTGTCGGGTCCAAAACTAAAAAACCTCAGAATTGGATTCTGCTTCGTAAAAAGATGCGCCCCAAGGAGGAGAGTTAATACAACCTTATTTTTCTGAAAATATGTGGAGGAAGATCCACTAACTAGGAATCCCTAGTTCCCGCAGCTGCATAGTGTCTTCTTCTCAAGTTAGCTCTGATACCATGTTAGAATTTCATCATTAAGCTAGCAATACATTATGATCTTTAACTGAGAGAATAACAAGCACATCAATCAAACACAAGAGACAATGAACACAGTCTTTATCCTTGGGGAAACCATAAATGGTGAAAACCCCACAAATTCCTTAGAGATAGAATCAACACCAGAATCCAAAACAATAAGTGATCACTTGACAGTAGTAACCTTCTTTCTATCTAGCCCTAGTGTCTTCTCCTTCCTCAACTATGCGCTACACTTGAGTGTGTATGAGATGTGTGATAAATAGAGAGGCCAGATCTCTATTTATACTAATTCCCAACTTGAATAAACCCTACTAGGGCCAACCTCACTGGGAGAGTCTAATAACCCTAGTGCCCCAGAACTGCGGGGACTTTAACCCTTATAGAATAGGTGGGTTACCCACAATGACTTGACATGACTTGTTTACATTATAGATCTTCCTGATAGGAACATCGGGGCATGACATGACTCAAGTACATCCCGGAATAAACATTGGGTTACAATATATAAGAAATACAAGTGAAATACATTCCAAAGTTACATATACATCAACATGAAGAACAATTAGAAATAATGAAGAAATCATTAAGGGAACTTAACCTCAAATGGAAACACATCTGGTGTACGAAATACTCAACAACCAGGCATACTAAAGACAATTTCTGAAAATACATCAGTTGACAAGATGTACACTTTGTTCAAACAAAATGATTCTGTGGCATCTTCCAGGAACATGAGCAACACATGACAAAAGATTGTCTATTTAATATGAAAAATGAAAAATCTTCCCGGTGTGCAATTTGTGAAGTCAAGAGTCACGTAACAGTTGAATTTCACTTAAACTTGAAGAACTGACATAACTATCATGCAGTTTATCAAACTAACGTTGTTGAAAATAACAACAATAATAGTGAACATAATGAGCAAAGCAACCAAAGATACGAAGGCCAAAGATATGAGCACCAGTACGACAATAATTGTCATGGGGGTTATGCAGGTCGAGGACGATTCTTCAGAAGTCAAGAAAACAGACCATGATGACCAACCCAGTGCTTCACGTGCTAGAAAGAAGGTCATTGATATGCAGACTATCCATCCAAAGACTGGATCGACCTAAAATTTTGTACCAGTTGTGGTTGGGGTGATCACTCTTTAGAGGATTGTCCCACCATGCTTGGAAAAATAAATAAAAATAAAAAGGTTAATGTCTTGTCGTGTGTTCAAAATTCTGATGTAATTCATACAAAGAATTTTCAAATAGTCACTAGACAAGGAACACAAACTGGCAATGATAATCCAAGAATAAGTAAGATAAAACACAAATATGACTATCCTGACCCTATAAAGAAAAACCAATTATATAACGATGCATCAAATATGTTTCAATAATTCTCTAGACAAGAAGCAAGCAATGACAGTCAACAAAATATATCGCAAGAACTACTTAACTTAATACATAATGATAACTCTATAGCACAATTTATTGATTTATTATACACTATTAAGAACAAATCTGGCGTGGATAAACAAACCAAGAATATTTGTATCCTAAATAAAAAATATAAGAGTGATGTTGACCCACTTGTCGACTTAGATATCGAAGGATATCATGTCCGACAAGTTGTTCTTGACTTTGGATCTCAAGTGAGAATTATGACAAGAGATACTTGGGAACAATTGGGCAAACCCCATCTAAATGAATTAGGTATATATTTACAATTATCCGACCAAGGACTCATTGAACCTATTGGGGTATGGAGAAATGTCGACACAACCATAAAGAGAATTACCACAAAAGTCGACTTTGAAATCATTGACCCTAAAGAAAGATCCAGCTCCTTCCCAGTCTTAGTGGGCTAATCATGGGGTCGGAATATGAAGGCACTGATCTCATTAGATAAAGAAAGAATACAGCTAAAAGGGAATGTGAAGAAAGTAATTGTTCCTATTTATCTAAGAAGCCAAGAAGGATCAGCTAATCGCTATACAACACGAGTATGTGTTGCGACCAGTTGGGATGATTTGTCGGGATTTCTTACAAATGATGATTTAATAACTACCATAATTTTTGGTTTTGGGTATCTTTTTGTGGTTGGTCAGGGCGATGGGTGATTGTGAGAAGTTCTTGTGAAGATCTTGTCTCAGTAACTGGTCGTTTGATATTCATTTGTTGAGTATTGCAGAAAAGGTTGGGAAGATTGTTGATAAATTGTTGCAAGTTAGCATCTTTATCTAATTTTTCTTTGATATTTTTAGATAATGCATCTTTGTAAGGGTTTGATGAGGAAACAGAGGCTAGGTTTGGTATTTCTTCTTGAACTATTCGAGTTGGGGATGGACGTGGTGGAGTGGAAGTTAAATCAACAGAGTCAAATTTAGGAGGGGTGGAAACTCTTACCTTTTTTATTTTTCTTTATTTTCTTCTTCTTCTATGAATAATTTGAACTGCTTTTTGATGGATACCTTGTTCTTAGCGGAATCCTCCAAGATCTTAGCAGCTCTGGAAAGTAACTCATCATCTGACTCCTCTTGAAGAATGAGTGCGCGCTTTCCTTTCCATTTTTATGGACTATTTTTCTTCTTCTGTGATTTAGATATTTCCAAAGTTAGTTGTTGGAGATTCTACTTCGACATAGCATACTCTGGTTTCTTGGACTGCATCTTCATCTAACTATTCACCCTCCTCTTATTGTTGTGTCAATACAATGGATTTCTGTGTCTATGGTACTATTACTATTTGACGAGTATTAGCCTCTTCTATTGGGGTGTCTTCCAAAGTGAAAGTGTTGATATGAAGGTGTACTTCATAATCTTCCTCTTTCTCCTGGTCAGTTAGAGGCCCGAAAATATGTTGATCAGTATTCTTTGCAATCGCTGGTATGGATATTTTAGTGTTGGATAATCAGGCCAGCTCTATGAATATCTCCTCGAATGTTGGATAATAATCGATATTTTTAGCTTTTGCTGCAGCTCCTTGGATGTACTAGACCATAGTATGATCTAATTCAAGCTAGGTGTGTGCTGTCAGTGGCAGACTTCTTCGGATGTTTTGGGGCACCCTCCATCTAGCCGTTTTGACCTTTATATTTTGGAACCAGTTGTCTAATAACACTTTGGATTTTTCTAGTTCCTACGATTTCCCAGCCATTGATAATCGATTGAAGTGCCACATATGGAATCTTGTCGGTTCGAGGAACTGTGGGTCTCCGATAGGACACATGTGGTACATCACAATCCATATGATTAATGATGGGAATCTGATCATTTTGACTTCCTCCTGACATTTTATGTAGATATTTTTTACCATGTCGGCTAGGTATTAATCCCAACAATAATTTTTTCCTGAGTCTTCTATACAGTTGACAGCTTCCAACAAGTTGAGCCTCATATCGCAACCACATCCTGTGACATTTAGGCCTATAGAAATGATTTTCATGACCATCTTGGGTTTTGTGGCCTTAATTTGAATGATTATAAGCCCTTTAGATTTATTTCTGGTTGGTGTACCTGTTATTTTTTCAACCAAACCAGGATTTGAACCGATAGGAACAGGCTTGCCTTTGTTAGATAATCCTGTGAGTTTTTAAATAACCTCGTTGGATATCTCAATAGGTTTATCAAAGTAGAACTTTCCATTGTGATATCGACTAATGATAAATTTTTCTATTATTTCCTTTGTCCCACCAAAGCTTTCCATGATAGGTGCATTGATATAACTCATGATCGTATTAGCGTTTACTTTCTGTCCTTCTTTTGTCATTTTACTATCTATATATGCCAATTTTTTAATTTATTTCCATAGTTGTGACCATGAATTTTTTTGTACTTTTTCTTTACTATTGTTCTCCAATATTTTTATCAATGGGGTTGCAACAGACTGTAACTCCTTTTCTTTGGTGGTTACAGATATGGTCTTCTTTGGTGCCATTTTGTTGGTAGAAGGTTTGAGTTTTTGAACAGGCATTTTGCTCTTAGGAGTTTGATAGCTCTGTCTGTCTAGTTCTTCATAAAATGATGTGAAGTCTTCATCTGATGTGGTATTTGTAGGTGGAGTGAGTGGAGATATTTCCAATGGAGGTATTGGCAGATCTGATTGTGAAGGACGCTCTATTAATAGCTCTTTTAATACGATTTGGTTTTGGCACTCCCTCTTTCAATCGTCATGATTGTTTGATTGGACCGTTTGATCCTCTTGTCGATGTACATCATGATGATGAAAATTTCGGTAGAATGGTCGGTATTTGGTATGTCGATGGTTGTGATATCGGTTGTCATTTCTGTCGGTTTGTATTCTGCTACTTCCTTCATGATGTCATGTCATTTTGAGCTTGTTGAATTTTTTCTCTTTATTCCTTTTTTCTAGGATTTTATGGTTTTTATAGGTTTTGTTTAATAGTTATGAAACAGTTATTATATATATATGTTGTTTTTTAGAATTTCCCTTAGTTTTCATACCGCTTTAGTTGGGCACCGTTAACAAGCTTCCTAAATACTTTTCCTTGTAACGTTCTTAGTTGGACTGATCTGTTGGCATTGATTTCTTCAACTATATAGGGTCCAATCCACTCTGTATGTAGTTTATTTGGCTTTCCTTTTACCTGACTCTTATATAGCGATGCCAGATCTCCAATCGACAAGTTCTTGTTTTTGATATTTCGGTCATGCCATGCTTTCTGTTGTTGTTTTTGGATTTCCTGTTGTAGTATAGTGATTATTCGGTGTTCCTATAACTTCATCGGTGTTCATAAATTATACCATCTACTGGAAATACTCCCCTTCATATTAATCAAGTAGACGAAGGAGCCATATCAAGTGATCTTGATGCAAATGATCAAATTGAAATATGGACAATAGATTAAGAAATATTTGACCTCCTCATTTCTGTCGAAACTAATGAACATGTCGACTTGCAACCTAAATTCAAAGATACTATGCCAACAGATGACATTTGGAACCCTCTGTCGACCTCAGAATGCCTACCTTCACCTACACCACCTTCAAACTTACCTCCTTTGTGTTTAGCCACACTTCCTTCATCTAAACCACCTCCTCTATCACCATCATGTATTTTTCCTCCACCTAAAACTCAGTTAACCAATCATGAATTACCAAGTAGTATAATAGTACAAATACAAACATAACCACTATCGACAGGAGCAGACAATACACAGACTAGACACCATGCACGACATAAAAATAGAAGAAAATAGAAAAAGAGAAAAGAGAAGGAACAATAGCATACACAATCAACACTACAATAGGTACTGACATTCATCCACCTATATCAGCTAGGATCGACGACTGCAGTCAAAACATCAAAACTCAGGTATGGAGAATTGGATCAATTGTTGGAAGCCCTCAATAAGGAAGCAAATATAAGAAAAGAAAGAAGACATGAACAAATTTAGAAACTCAAATCATAGCAACTAGAATTTATGACAAGATGTAGTATTTTGGCACAAAAATTCATACCAGGAGCAGAAGCAATCGACACCAAAAAACCACTGGAAAGAGCTTACTAGTTTTTTGAAAGTGTCACATCTAGCCTTCAGACACAATTACAGACAAAGAAGTGTTGATGTATTTGTAACTTCAGAATGTTTTCACTTGTATATATTAAGTATTGTACCCCGATGTTTATTCCGGGAAGTATCTGTATTGTAATTGAGTCATGTCATAGCCCGAAGTTCTGATCGGGAGATTCAATAATGTAAATAAGTCATGTGAATTCATTGAGGTTAACCCTCCATTGTAAGTAGGGGCAATAGTCCCCACAATTGAGTCAAGGTTAACCCTCCTTGTTGATCGGAGGGAAAAGTACCCACAGTTGTGGGGCACTAGGGTTATTAGACTCTCCTACAGATGTTGTCCCTAGTAAGTAATTGTTAAGTGGGGCCAACATGTTTAAGTGAACATTAAGTGAATGAAAGAATATAAATAGAGAGTGAGTATCTCTATTTATCACACACACACTCACTCACTGGGGTGTATGAGTGAGACAGGAGAATCTCTCTCAAGTGTGACAAAGAGAACAAGCTATGGATATCATCTTTTATGTTTTTGGGTTTTACTGTTGCCATTGGTGCTCATTCTATCTCTGATAAAGTTGTGGGGTTTTATCCTTTATTGTTTCCCCGAGGAAAATCCTTTGTGTCTCATGACTCTTTTGTTTATTGATGTGCATGTTATTCTCTCAGATAAGATCCTAATATTATACTGCCTAAATGATAAAAATATAACAAGAACGATGAACAAGAAGAAGATACTTTTGTTCTACTGAGACAACAATACACAACATTCTTGTAAGCTCACAAGGTACTAAAAGATCATTTTGAGGAGTCTACTACAGAGGAAGTCTTGAGAAACCAATATACTTATTATGGTCAAGTATTCCAATAAGTCCGAGAGACTTGTGAGAAAATCAAAACACAGTAGAACCAACAGGGACTCCCAAAAGAAATGGAAAACACAGTAGAAGATCAGATAGTATTGGAATTCACAAAGCTATAAAAATTAGAAAAACAACTGCCTTAGTAGATAAATCAGGAAATCCCTAGTCTCAACACACTTGACAAGATTTGTCCACACATGAAGAGGCTAATCGAGACTAAAAATGAGAGAGAAAAGATGTTAGGACCAGACATGAGAAATATTGTGGACTTGTTGATACAATAAACGATGTCGAACTTGTCAAGCCTGACCACAATGACCATAGATATCTAGAAAGCACTCTGCAATTGGGAATAATTTCAGCACCAACTAGCATTCACAACTGAAGCCATTATGGATATATGCATCTAGAAAGGACCATCTATTCGACAACATAGTCCATGAAACAAAGCAATTCAAAAAACTACTTGAGGCAATCAATTTTGTTACCTCCCCTATTTCTTTGGGACGAAAAAATATTTTGTTCCTAGGGAAGACGTTGGAGGAGCTAGTTGGTTAGTTGACTAATTAGAGATTAGGTCGGCCTCATCGGTCATGTCAGTTGACTAAACCAATACATAGTTATTTGTAATTGTTTTGTAATCATATATATAGGTTGTTGAGCCAGATAACTTGGTTCGGTTTTGATGTATGTATGAACCCACATGTGTTATTGTGTAATATAAGTTTCTATTCTATGCACTATTCTTGTCTCTTGTCTTTGTTATGATTATATGATTTTTTATGTGTATTGTCAGTAACCTTGAAATATGAGTGATTACAACAAATACTATGTAAATCAGTGTCCTTTAGCATATCAATGATGAAACTCTACTAAACCATATTATTAGTAGCAATACCTAAACATGCATGTATCAGGGTAACTAGAAGTTTCGGGGAGAAATTGTATTGCAATTTTCAATGAAGGTATTTTGCATTCTATAGGTGTGACTGCTTATACCCCATGAACGAGTTGGAAAGATGAAGAACCCATGGAATCCTTGACCGTAGTTCAGTATGAACAAAGCACCAAATAGAGCATGACGTTCCAATATAATATTCTTGCATTAATAGTCCACTTTAGAATGGTTTTCAAAGTTTTATTTACGTCTTCTACTTGTCCATTTTCCTGTGGGTAAAAAGAAGATGAGTGATCTTGTTTAAATATAATATAATTAGCGAATTTAGTCATCATCTTGTTCAAGAAATGAATGCCATCGTTTGTGATAATCTACTTTGGGATTGTGAATCTAGAGATAATTTAGTTGAATATGAAATAGGTTGTAGTTTCACCATCGGCTTTAAAGTTAGGAATTCCCTCTTCCCACTTAGTGAAGTAGTTAACATCAACAATGATGTACTTATTCCCCACCGTACAAATTGGATTATGGGTCATGAAATATACCCACCACTTAGTGAAGGGCCCTACCATGATGATGGGATAAATTGGAACATGATGTGATCACATCTTTCTGGTATAAAGTTGACAAGGACGAAAGCGTTTAACAACTTCTGCATAATCTTTGAAGATGGTGGGTAGGAAATAATCAACACACAATATTTTCTTGGCCATTGTTATTATGGAGAGAAAATTCTTATGGATTGGGGTAGACCACAATAGACTAAATGACACCAAAAATCAATCCATTCCAATATGCAAGAGAAATAAATACATCTAATAGTAAGGGATATTAAGTGTACCTTATTCTGGACTATTGACGTAGATCCCTCATTGAGATTTTCCAACATGCTTGTATTCACAATTTTCTCTCAACAACAACAAACAAGACAAGCATGATATATATTAAAGTGTTAGGATTACTCTAGGGTATAAAAACCATCATGTTTAAGCAAACAACTACATCCATGGATACAATATTCATAGTTAGGCACATGTATTGGACATGAAATTGATATTTCTATTAATGAAAACATAGATAGAATAGTGAAAAACTCTGTTGGCACTTCTACAAACTGGAGAAATCGAGTCCTCCACGTGGTCCTCCACCACTTCAATCCTCCATCTCAATGGCAAGATTACAAAGAAAATTCAAGCTTGGGAAGAGTAGCACGATGTGCTCCAAAGGGACAAAGAGATGCATAATCAAGCATAAACAAGTGAGGAAATAATGAACTATAGTTTCATTGCTCTCCAAATTCTCCTCCTTCAATGTATCCAAGAGGCTCAATTTATAGCATTCCAAATAGCCAATGGAGGGCCGATTCTGAGAATTCTCAAGGAATATGGAAGGCAAAGAGTCAAGTTATTCGAGACTCTATTAGGAAAACTCCAAAAATGTTTGTCTTTGTGCACATTTCTTGATGTATGCGGGCATTGGCTCAAACATTGTGTGTACACGCGGATATTGCATTAAAAGTCGCATATACACATAAACATGTGTTTTGGGGGGAATTTATTGGGACATCAAAGTATAACTTGAGCAAAGGGGGTCCAAGGAGTCTATAGAGGGACACGGAAGGCCATAAATATGTGATCTACCAAGTGCATTAAAATCATCTATAACATATGCCCCCTAATGTGTGAGATCATAGGGGTAACATGATGGCCGGAATACATTATATCCATCCCAGAAGTGGAGTAATTAAGACCCAGGTGGAAGAACCAGCCACTCATCAGTACAATACAATGATAAATCTTTGTATGTGACTGCAAATATATATGTAGTAGTCCTGGATACATAAGAGTACAATGGCCATGAATATGCATGATATAAAAATGTCATGTGTGGTCATTGCCACATACAATATACAATGAAAAAGATCTCCATAGAGGATGAAGATACCTGGTAACATACCAAAATATGTTCATGAGAGTTGACATCTCATAAATATTGGCATGATTAAGGAGGTAGCATATATGGAATGCCACCAATATCAAAAGTCTTCTATGCAAACTGCTACAAGTACATGTCCCATCATGTGAATAAAGGTGTCGAGGTTGAACATGATGATCCATCGTCTGATTACCAGTCATTGATGTATACCATTAACATATGAGATATATCCCACTGACAATGATAATGGAAATTAAGGTACAAAGTGCAATCTAACAAGTGTGAATAGATTTTTTGAGTTCAAACACTTGAAAGAATCCATCAATCAAGGGACATTAATGTATTCCCAAAACCGTCGATGGAGAGAGAACCTACCACTGATGACTGTAAGTATCAAGGAACTCAAATGGACTCTAGACTCCTATTCCAGAATAAATGATCTAAAGTCGATGGAATGGAATCTGTTGGCATGAGGGAATTAGGGAATCCCCCATCAACCAACATGAGGTACTCAACAATGTTGGATAATGTGTAAGAACTCAAATGAACAAGATGTGAATGAACCAGTAACTGTACCGGCAATGGACAACATGCAAATTCAATATAACTGAGGAATGGTTGACTCAGGATAAAATTCCTTTGAACAAGAGAATAAGGAAAATGGTGACCTAAGATAGGAAGCATAGAATCAACATGCAAACTGGGATATCTTTGTGACATACGAGGCATCAATAGAGGCTCCATAGGGACTGAAAGTATAACTAGTCGGTGGAGAAAAATCAAAGTAACGAGTACAACTCCTAAATTCACACTAACAACCCAACCAATGGATGTGATATATAGTGCTCCGTTCGAAGGCGACATGACTCGATAGCTTCCAAAGATAATATCATTTCCCGTCTGGATTTTTATGTTTTTTATTGGACTTTTTCAGATTTTGAAAAGCTTGAAAAAGAATAAAATTTCTTATAGTATAAAACTAGGAGGAGACAAGTGTCACGGGAAATCAAACTAGTTCCAAGTAGTGGAACATACCTATGCTCAATGCAAGGAAGCATGTACAGGATGAGGACACTCAGGGGAAGGTATCCTCTCGGTAAGGGATGATTAAGCTGTAAAGGATATGTAAAAGTCTCTTCTTGTCTAGGATTGAGAGAAGCTCGGGCTACATGGATTATAAATCTAAAGCATGGAGCTGGCATAAAGCTCAATAAGGAACGAAAAACGCATGAAATGCAATTACAACTTGATGTATAAGGGATTCCATGTGGGTGATGGACAACATAAAGTTCAAGAGGAGTATGAAGCTCTTTCTATAGGACATGGCGGGACTACAAGAGACTCCCAAACCTAAAGGAGAAATCTTAACATGGGTACCAAATTGCAAAATGGGATCTAAATAGGGCACCCATGTATAGGAAATCTCTACCACATACATAATGCCACTTCTAATAGAAGTATGAAGGTTCCATGGCATCACGAAGTGGGTTCATTCCTAGAGTTAAGGTGAAATAGTCATAAGGCAATGCATAATGCAAGCGGATATGGAGTCCTAACCTATATGCCAGTTAAAAATTATACCTGTCATGGGCATGGACGAGTCAAAGACTTGGAGAGAGTGTACAAAAAATGGACCCTACATGACAACAAAATTAGTAAAAAACATATGGAAATAGTCAGTAGAGAGTCCAAACTATAGGGTATAGGGAGGAATGATCATGAAAACTGCATTAAAAAAAAATAGTGCCGTGGACGATGGGACATATGAATGAATGTAAGGTGTAGGCCCAATGTTCATGTATCCACTACCACCCCCATGAGGGTGAAAAATAGTGTTAATATCGAAGAAAGGAAGTGAAAATTCTCCACAAATGGAGTAGAGGATGGAATATGACCACTTCCCCCCAGTCAAACACCAAGGTTCGCACTAGGACTTGGAGGGGGTAACGGGATACAAGTAGTGATATCATGCATGTTGAACATAAAAGGACCTGAAATCAAGTGAAAATAAATATAATCAAGTAACCGTGATCTCTAAATCCAACTAGTGCACAAAGAGCATAATCCTAAGAAAATATACAACCAGATGTAGACAAGCCAGAGTGAGGATAAATGAGCTCCTAAATGTAGCAGGTATGTCTCTCTTAGGAGAGGCCTGAAACTCCCATACACTACAAGAAGAGGTATGTAACCAATTATAGTGGCCCTTATCTTCATCATGTAAAGAAACTGTGTTGTCTGACCCCTACCTGGCTAGGACACTCACATAATAACCTTTGCAAGTACCCCCTACGATAGCTAGGTAAGGAAACTAAGGTCACTCCAATATAACCAATGCTTAGGAGGGTAGTTGCAGGAGGGATCTACCGTATGGGCAGGGTAACAAATCTCAGAGCTCGAAAGCACCAACTGGTACCTCAAAATCCCCCAGATACGAATAAGATCCTAGAAATATATCTAGTGCTCCACAAAGAGTGGAAAGGGATATCCCAACAATAAAAATGTACGATGCGTCGTGCTTAACTCCTGTGTAAGAGAATCCTCTTGAGAGTAGTATTTATATGAAGGATTTCATTCTCTCACTTGGATAGAAAATTACTTGTTTTGTTTAGTAGTCTTGGAGAATTTACTCACAATGAATTATTTCAAGACTATAAAACCCAAGCTTGTTGATGTACCCTATCAAATAAAAATGTGTAATTCATTTTAAATTAAGAGTTGATTTAGGGGCTGTGATTACCTAAAATAAATGATCGTGCAACCAATGATTTTATGACTCAGCAATGAAAGTAAATATTCACGCCTAACAAACAATGCCAAGTGCAATTTAGTCTTTAAATGAGAAAATGAGGTATGCCAATACATGAGATGCATAAATATTCATTCCCTTCTGAATGCCAATGTAATCCTTCCTATATGAAATCCTAAACACAAATATCATCCAAGCAATCCAATGTAAGTACCTCCTTAAATCCAAATGTGAGATGCAAGTAACAATGTAGCTATATAAATATTTTGTATTTTCAATATAAAAGAGTGAAAATGCAATAAAAGTCACTAAAATTCTCAGTCTCTGCAGCAAGCATCAAACACAATCCAAGCAAGACATTGAGACAAAAAGACTAATGTGCTAAAGGAAAAAAAAGGATATAAGTGACTAGAACTACTTTCAAAGAAAAATCAATGAAAAAGTGGTCTCTGGTCATAAAATAAATAGCCAACAGACAACATTAGTACCCAGGAAGACCCAGCCACACTCACAACCCACCCAACAACTTCCCACTTCAAACTCAACCAAAAAGGGAGAATGTACGCAACTGTTCACAGAACAGTAGCATATGTACGCGACTTTTGGCCAAAAACCTACATGTATATGTGACGTTTAGCTAAAAACCTGCATGTATATGTGACTTTTGGCCAAAAACCTGTGTATGTACGTGACTTTTAGCCAAAAACGTGCATATAGAGGCAAGAAAGTTGTAAAAAACAGGCCAAGGGTCAAACCACTCTAGGGGAGTGTCAATGGATGAACATACTACTAAATGAGACATAGAAACAAGGAGAAACAAAGAGAAATTCAAGCACATTGTGCCCCCAAACCCCAAAGAAAAACAAGGAACACCCCAATTCTATTACGAAGAGAAACTTCCTATGGCTTGGGGTAGACCACAACAAACTGAATGACACCAGAAATCAATCCATTCTAATACACAAGAGAAATAAATACATCTAACACTAAGGGATATGAAGTGTACCTTATTTCGGATGGTTGATGTAGATCCCCCGTTGAGATTTTCCAACACTCTTGTATTCAAAATTCACTCTCAACAATAGTAAACAAGACAAGCATGCTATATATCAAAGTGTTAGGCGCACTCTAGCATATATAAACCATCATGTATAAGCAAAAAACTACATTCATGGATAGAATATTCATAGTTATGCACATGTATTGGACAGGAAATGGATATTTCTATTAATAAAAACAAACATAGAACAGTGACAAACTCTGTCGGCACTTCTGCAAACCGGAGAAACTGAGTCCTCCACCCGGGCCTCCACCACTTCAATCCCCCATCTCAATGGAAAGCTTACAAAGCAAAGGAAAGATTGGCAATAGTAGCACTATTTGCTCCAAAGGGACAAAGGGATGCATACTCAAGCATAAACAAGTGAGGAAACAATGAACTATAGTGTCCTTCCTCTCCAAATTATCCTCCTTCAATGTATCTAAGAGGTTCAATATATAGCACTCCAAATAGGAAATGGAGGTTCGAGTGTGAGCATTCTCAAGGCATATGGAAGGCCAAGAGTAAATTTATTTGGGACTCTATGAGGAAAACTCTAAATTTTTTTGTCTTCATGCACATTTGCTGATGTACGTGGGTATTGGCTCAAAAGTTGGGTCTACACGTGGATATTACTTTAAAAGTCGTGTATACACACAAACATATTTTTTGGGGGGACTTTCTCGGGACATCAAAGTATAACTTGAGCAAAGGGGGTCCAAGGAGTCTACAAAGAGACATGGAAGGCCATAAATATGTGATCTACCAAGTGTGATAAAATCAGCTATAACAATTTCTAACCCAGATAAATGACCCCCACATGCTCCACCATGGGAATCATTTAGTAAAAAATAGTCCTCTCATGATTAATACATCGACGAAGGATTTAATCCACCCCTCCTCTATAGAGAATATCAGTGATGATGAGGTATTTTTGGGCATTCATTCGTAACTTACGTCGTTCTTCTCATGAGAAGGTTGTTGGACACTTCAAAGTCTAAAGATATATTGCAATATCTAAAAACCAAGAATTGGGGATTCATATCAAGAAGATGTGTTCATCTAACAATGATTCATACTTTATGAGTGTACTCTTGTCATCTAAAAACTTAGATATGAGTTCTGCAAACATCAAGGACATTTTGGATTTAGCGAATTGGAAATCCATGTCAATATCTTGGAGTATGACAATCCATTTATTGAATTTTCCATCGATTATCCATTGGGATAAAGAATAATAGAAAGGATTCACATCTGCAACCATAGTGGTTGTCTTGAGTAGGATATAATGACGCAACCTTTGAGTGGAACACACTTCCGCTAAAGCAAATTTCTCGACATGTGAATATCATAGTTCATTACCAGCCAAATCTAGACTAAGGTAATAGATTATATGCTCTTGGATTTATTCATCTTCCTAAACCAACAACTTGCTAACTGTATACTTTGATGCAGCTAGATATAGTATAAATTCTTTCATGTAATCTGGTGGACGCAAAAGAGGAGTTGACAATAATTTCTTCTTTAATGTGTCGAATGACTATTGCACTATTTCACCCCATATAAATGGAGTTTCTTTCATGATAAATTGCATGGATCCTTTCATTATATTTTCATATTCACTATAAAAAATATGAGAAAGTTAGTTTTTTCTTATAGACTCTGAAGTTGTCGAATGGTTTGAGGAGGAGGTAGATTAACAATCACCTAAGCATTCAAAGGTTTGGCCCTAATTCCCTTGTTGGAAACAATGAAACCTATAGATCATCCTAATTCGATGTAGGAGATGCATTTATGAGGTTTTAAATGAATATTTTAGTGTTGACATCTCTCAAATAATAAACAAAGATGATGTGGATGATATTTTCTCTTTCGAGAATGCACCGAATGGCCATATAAGTAGGGCTCGACAATGTTTTTAATGTCATGGAAAGGGAAATTCATTTCCCATTGAAAAGTATCCCCAACATTCTTTAATCCAAAAGGAATAATTTTGTATATAAAAGTACCCCATGGAAAAATAAAAGCAGTCTTATGCTAGTCCTCAAGTTTGATTTGGATTTGGTTGTATCCTAAGAAACCATCCATAAAGGACAATATCTCGCTACCCGCACACACATCCATTATTTGGTCAATGAATGGTGTGGATTAGTTGTCTTTTAGACATGATTTATTCAGGTATCTAAAATTAGTATAGACACATATAGTTCCTTGTTTGTTTTATTGGGATTGGTTTGGATACCCATTTTGTAAAATAAATGGAGTATATGAAACTAGGCTTTAGCATTTTTTCAACTTCATCCTTAACAATTGCCACCTTCCATGGGTTTACAAAACGTAGCTTTTTTCGAAAAAGTCTAACATTAAGGTACATTTTTATTTCATGTTCCACAATATATGGGTCTATGCCTGGCATCTCCTTGTAATACGAGGAAAACATATTGTGAAGTTCCTTGAACATAAATGTGTAAATGGAAATTTCTTCGGACGAAATTTTTTCTCCAATATAGACATTTTCCATGATGTCGAGTTTCATGGAGATGTTGATCGGTATAGTCATAGAAATTTTCACCATGTTACCCTCTGCAAACACTCCTTCCTTAGGGAAAGTATTTATAGTTTGGTCAACACCTTCACTCATTCTCACATGGAACTCAGAATTCTCAATTTTGCTTATTTTTTGTAAGATGTAGGACTTATGATGCAAATCTTCACATATATTATCAAGCCCTATCATAGCCTCCATAATGGATTCATCAGATGGTAAAAACATATCCAAGTAATCGTATGAGTAATTTGAGTTCACTTCCCATGCGGGAAAGTACTATTCATCTGGCTCCTCCAAGATGGAAGGATTCAAGATGGAATCGATAAGAGTATCATATATAGATTGATAATCTACTTCTACTATAGACAATGGAACATCAGGTTGGACCTATGATGGGAGGACCCATGGATCGGTCATATCTGTAACTCAAGAAAATTCTCTAGATATACAAACTATATTCCCTACACTAGTGGTTCCCAGATATTTTATCGGAGCGGGAAAATCAAAGGTTCCCATAAGTGACGTGTACATCCCAACTCCTAAACTTTCATTCATCGGGTGCATTTGGTAAATAAAAGGTACATTGGACTCTGATTTGTCTGTAGTATTCTTATTTGTATAGAATAGTTTATTAATAATAACTTTCTTTTTATGATGGAACATAAGGACTCAAAATACTAATGATGGAACAACACAAATGGTGTAAGTCCAACTCCTACCGAACAATAAGTTATAGTCCAAAGGAGTGTCTATGACCTCTACTTCAACTAAAATCATTTTCCCTTCCAATTGTATGTCGAGAGAAGGCAAGATACCATGTGGACAGAAAGACCTTTCGTCAAAAGTCCTCAGTAAAGTGTTCAACGGGACCAACCCAGGGGATCCTAAATATTTCCAACAAGAAATAGCCTTGACACATGTGGATGTACCTTCATAAATAACGGTTTGTCCAATGGTTTCTTTGTCATGGGATACCTCAATTTGAAAGATGACATGGTAAGGAATAAAAGGTTTTAAATTAGATAATTAAAAATTGGCCATCAATCCCGCATAATCTAAACTTCATATAGCTTATATAAGTGCATTACGATGTGAAGGAGAACTTTGTAACACTTCTAAAGAGGACATAACACAAGGATTCTGGGTCAATTCCTCCACAACCAAGTAGTTAGGAGAAACCCTCACATTAGGGTTTTGAAATGTATTCTTGAAGACACCTTTCGATATCTAGAGCATGGGATCGGTCATTTTTTCAATAGAAAGTGGGGTTGCTGTTGGAGCTTCAGTAGGTTGTTTATATTTCTGCGATGATTCAGACTCATATTTTTTGTCTCTAGTTTGCAATAAAGAATGGGATCACAACATATTAATGTATGATTGATCAATAGAGGAAACATTTTGAGTTCCATCAACGTCTTTAGGATCACTTGAAGTTGGATTTCATCCCTGTGGGAAAGGGTCCTTGAGGATGGAAAGTTTTTGCTTCAACAAATTTTGAGCTTGCTCCATAAGGGGACATTGATAAGTTAAGTGGTATTCCTTACAAATATTGCAAGTAAACTTTACTTTTTCTTCCTCTTTATTTCCCCCATAAACTTTATCCATGGGATTTGGTTTGTTTTTATTTCCCTCTCCCTTCTTTCGTTTGTTTTTCTACCCATCATACTGCTAAGTGCCCTTTAAATTGGATTGTGTTTGAGGGGAGGGGGTAACAACATTAGTTTATCATGATGTAGATTACTTGACAGATAAATCATGTATTTGTTTCGCAAGAGATTCCATAGTAGGTGAATCAACTGAACCAACGATTCCATCAGGATGTGGTATAGGCTTAGGTTTTCCAAAGTATGTGTTAGACCTCGATGCGTCGAGTATAATTTTATAGAGGATACCATATTGAGAATAGACCATATCAAGTTGTTAGGCCCTGAGTATGGATTCCTCTTTGGTAGTCACTCCTCAAGTTGAAATGTATTTCGAAATATATGGAAATGGGGATTTCAAAAACCATTCCAACAAAAACTCATGAGGTTTATTGACTTTAATTAGCCTATTTCGTATTCTGTAGTCCTGAATGTGATCAGAAATATGTGTTGCATTATTTTTTCTGAAAGGTTGAAAAAAGGTCTGTACTAGCATCATACCAGACAAGAAGTTGAAAGTCGTTAAGAAAAATCATGGCTAGAATAAGGAAATTGTCATAAGTAGTAGATGAAATTCCAATGTACCACTTGGATGCTACACTAGTTAAGGTCCTTTGAAAAATACTCATCTAAATTGAATCATTCTTAAATGAGTTCGAGGAGCACCACAAATGAAAAGTATTGACATGGTCACAAGGATCCTCTCCAGTTTTCCCTTCAAATTTCGGAATACCTGAATGTAGTTTAATGGGAAATGTTGTCAAAGTCGCGTCATGCTCATAGGTTCGTTCATCATTTTTGACAGATATGGAAAGTTTAAATTTTCCATAAAAGGAATTCGTGGCCTAGACATATTTTGATATTGAGTAACTTGGTGCAAGGAAGTTCATGAACTTATGTTCCTATGAGGTTTGTTGGGTTTGTCCCCATCCACGGGATATGAACTTATAATAATGTAGAAATGATTGAATGCAAAAGCCAAGGTATTACTAGCCTAAGGTGCACTATATTTGATTTGGATGCTTTCAACTAAGAAGGGTTCCATAGACACTGGAGCAATAGTTCTTACACCAAAAAGTGAAAAAGAAAAAATTTCAATTGGTGCACTCAAAACCTAGCCAAAAGTTCAAAATATGAATCCCAAAAAGGGATTTTGACTTCCTGAGGATACACCTAAATAAGTAGGTACATCACCTACAAAAGGAGAGGATGGAGTGATATGCCCCACATACCAAGGATACCCTTGAACGAAATAAGTGGAACTACTAGGTTTGTTATAAAAGCTCTAAAATAGAGGAGAGGATGCAAAGGGTACACTAGGTATCCCAGTGACTACTACATTAGATGGACCAATGGTAGAAATCACAGGTATTGGAGGACTATTGACTCTAGTATTGGGTGAAGAAGGAGTTGAATATTTAAAGTTTAATGACACCACTGGTGGCTCATGTGTGCTATATATATTAAATTTTTTCCCAACAATCTTGAGACAAAGCATAGACTTACAAGATATTCAAGACAATTTAGGCATGAAATGACATAACGGTACTCCAATAGGAGGTTGCAGTTGTGTATAATCAATGATAGAATGAAAATAAATAATACAATGTCATGCGAACTTGCATGAATACAAGCCAATTTGAATTCACTAGAGGTAATTCGAATTGAATGGATGGGTGCATCTTAACTATCTGTTTGCCACATTGAACACACCAGTTAACCACTAATCTAGCCATGATTGACTCGAATTGAGTCCTAACTGAATCAGAGTGCAATAAATTACTGAGTCTAACTAAATGTAACTCAAGTAAATGTCATTTCATGTCAATCAGTAGGTGGTAGCACATCAATAACTCCAGTAAGCTCTGATGAAGTGAACTAAACTGATACTGGTCATCAGAAGTTGTTGGAGGAGCATTAAATCACTCCAGTTCACACAAATCATCCCAAAATAGACAATGACATGAGGCAGGCGCCTTTACAACTCAGCTTAACTGATTTCTAGGTGGAAAAAAAATCTAGTTAACTATTTGGTGCACTTATGACACTCATATCAACCCAGAATTGCTCCTTGATTAAAGGAGGAAGCCTAGTTAGCCTCCCTAATTGAAGGAGAAGGACTAGTTGTCCTCCCTGATTGAAGGAGGGCATGTGTGTGCTCATGTTTATGTCATGGTGTGTTGATGATGATTCCAATTCGATTCAACAAATTTAGGATAGTGGTTAATTAAACCAAATTGACCAAATACGTGTGAGGGTTGGATAATGACTCCAACACCCCCCTTTAAGCTATACTTGGGAGGAAAAAATAAAATGCATGAAATGATAGGGCCCTGACAACAAAGGCCATAGGTCACCCTATACAATATAGTAACTCTAAAATGCTAAAATAAAATGATAACTGAGGAAAGAGGGAAAAACCAGTGGGAACCCCCCCCCCCCCCCCAAGCTGAACACTGAAGAAGTAACTAATCACCCTGATGAAATCACCCCCAATAGTGAATGGAGGCAAGTGAACTTTTTCTTTGTAAATTTCTTGGTGAATATATATGCAATCTGCTCATCTGTAGGGCAGTATTGCAGAACAATGGTCATGTCATGCACCAACTCCCTGATGTAGTGCATGTGTATCTCAACATGTTTTGTCCTCTTCCACTGAAATGGATCTATGGAGATATTGATATAACTTTGGTTGTCACAAAATATGACTGTGGACAAAGCACTACCAGTCTCAAATTCTGAAAGAATTCCTTGCAACCAAATAGCTTGGATGCAAGCCTTCACTGCTCCCTTGTACTCGGCCTCTGCTGAAGATAATGAAATGGAAGCCTTATTTTTTCTGTAACAGAAAATGGGGCCACCACCAAAAATAAATATATACCCAGAAGTGGACTTCTGATCTATGGAATCCCCTACCCAATCTGAATCTGTATAATTGACCAACTCTAGCTCATAATTGGCAGCATAGTGAATGTCGTAGGATCTTGTGCCTTGAATGTAATGAAGGATCCTCTTGGATTCCTTCCAATGGAGCTCATGATTCTTATGAATTATCTTGATATAAAATTCATATAATAACAAATATCAGGTCATGAATGTGTCAAGTATAGCAAGCTTCTGATCAGCTGGTGGTAAATATTGCAATCCATGGGTGGAGTGGATTTTCCCTCTTCAAGGTTGATCCTTGAGAGGAAAGGAAATGGTGCATCCTTGAAATAAGACATGTTAAAATTAATTAATAGGTATGCAATATATTTTTATTGAGTTACCATTATCCCATCAAAATCTTGTGAGATCTCAAGCCCCAAAAATTGCTTTAGGAGCCCCAAATCGCTCATTTCAAATGCATCAAGAAGAGCAGTTTTTATGAAATCAATCAAAGCAAGTGTGACTCTTGTTATAAAAATATCACCAAAATATAATACTATGATAATAATATTACCATCATACTGCTTCAAATATACATTAGGATCATATTTTCATCTCTGGAAGTTTTGTGAAAGCAGAAAAGGCATCCATCTTGGCATAACATGATCTTGGGGCCTGTTTCAAGCCATAAGAAGTATCTGATGTATACCCCTCATACTGATTCATGTATATTTCCTCATTCAGGTATCAATGAATAAAACCACTCTTGACATCCATGTGATGCACCTCCTAGTGCTTGGATGTGGCAATGGCCAAAACTAGCCTGATGGAGTCCATCTTTGCCATCGGTGCAAAGGTCTCATGATAGTCCACTCCTTGGACCCAGGAGAAACATTTTGAAACCATAATTTATTTGTATTTGGATTTTGTGCCATCATCACCAAAATTTTACCAAAACACCCACTTGCATTGAACTAATTTCCTCCCAGGTGGAAGAGAAACTAGCTCCCAAGTAGCATTTTTTCGAAGAGAATTAAACTCTTCGTCCATAGCAACATGCCATCTCGGATATTTATGAGAATGGTAGTAGGAATTAGGATCTGACCCAATAATTAAATAAAATTTCTTGGACAACAATGAATCATGACAAGAGAGAGCAATACTTTCTCTTTGAAAAATAGATCGGGTTCTTCTTGGATCAGCAGGATTTCCAATGTTTGGCCCGACGGAAGAGAGTGTCTTTTTGGCCCAAGTTGGGAGATGAGTTTGCACTCCAGAATATGATTTTGAACCTGATATTTTTTTCTCACTGATATAATATATCATATCTTTAAAATCATAGCCTTCACTCCCACTTCCATCACCCAAATAATCATTAGAATAGGAGGGAATTTCAGTAGGATTTTCATCAACTAGTTCTACCTCTTGGAGAGGCTCTTCAAAACGGACACTTATTTCAATGAATATCTGTTTGGTTATTATATTAAGAAGTTTGAATCCATTATATTCTTCTGGATATCCAATGAATGAATATTCAATAATTTATGGTTGCAAATATTTCTTCTTGTCAAGCAAAATTCGAGCCCATGCAGTGGACCTCAAAACCTTGAAATTTGACACATCCGGATTGTGTCCAAAATAGGCTTCGAAAGTAGTATTTCCTTTCACAGAAGAGTGAGGTAATCTATTCTGAATGTGTGCAGAAACATTCATGGCCTCATCCCATAGGTTATCATATAAACCTTTGGATTCTAGCATGCAGGTAGTCATCTCTTTGAGGGCCTGATTTTTCCTTTCCGCAACACCATTTTGTTGTGGTGTGTAAGGAAAGAAGTGTTGGATTTGGATCCCACTGTCAGCACATATCTGCATAAATTTAGAAATTATATACTACCCTCCATTATTATATATGATATATTTTATCTTTCTCCCAAATAAATTCTCAACCAATGCTTTGAACTCAGTAAATCTTTCCAAAACTTCAGATTTTTTCTTTAGAAAGAAAACCCAAGTGTATCTAGATAAATCGTCAATGAAGGAAAGTATATACTATGAACCAATCATGGATTTAGTAGGAATGGGTGTGCTGATATCAGAATGAATCATCCCCAAAATACTTTTTGCATGTCTTTCCTTTCCCCAATCAAACTTGTGCTCGGGGTGTTTGCTGACAATACAACCTTTGCAAATTCCACTAGAATTTTTGATGGATGGGAGGCCCTCAACCATGTAATTTTTCTGTAGTTTCTGAATTATTTGAAGTTCAAATGACCAAATAGCTCATGCCATAGTATACTGACCTCATTCCCATGAGTCAGAAGAGAATTGGGCTTTGCATCCGCAACAAACTGGGAAAACTCATAGGCCTTAGCATGATGGTTTGCTCTGCCTATTGCAACAAGTTTCCCGGATGCAATCTCAGTGATTTCAACATCATTCAGGCTGAAAGTAACTCTCTTGGGAACTCTGGTATGAGTCATTGGATATACACTCAAAATATTGGAGGCTATGGAGGGTACATACAGAACATAAACAAAGCTGCCATATTCAATTTTTACAGTAACTTTGCCTTTCGAAATGATCTGAGAATCGTCTCCCATGTGGATGGGAATGATTTTGTCGGTGTCCAGGGATGAGAAGGAATCTCTACTTGCCATCATGTGATTCGAAGCTCTAGAGTCTATTAGGAGAGATTTGGGCTTTGAGGTTTTTTCCATGAGAGCATGTCATCCTTCTTGCTGGGTATCCCGATATTGGTTATCTCTCTTCCCAACACTCTCTGGAATATTGATATTGTTTCTCTCAAGGAGAGAAGTCATTTCATCAAGATTCTTCTTCATGCAAGCATGTTCAGGGTGAAATCCCTTCCCGCAATAGGAACACTTGACTTTCTATTTGGCTTGGTTTCCTTTGTTCTTGTGTTTCTTTGAGCCAGAAGGCTCTTCTTGTTGCTGGTTCTTTTCTTTAGGATTTGGAGCATAAAATTTAGCCTTTTGATTCTTCTTCTTTCCTTTACCCTTCAAATATTTAGGCCCTGAAGAAAACAGTGCTTGATCTTTTGAGGATCTGCTGATCCCCATCTGCACAAGCTTGTCATGCTCATTTGTGAGGGACTTAATGAAAGCATTTTCCAATTTGGGATTGTCAGCTTCCCAGTATGGAATGTGAAAACAAAGACTGAATAATTTGAACCAAGTTTTGAGAGGATATCTAGGATGAGATGATCATCATCCTTCTCAACCTTGCAATTCTTTAACTGGAGGACCAAGTGCTTGAATTTTTTGAAAAATTCATTCATAGTTTCATAGCTTCCTAGATTCAGGGAAATCAACTCATTCTCTAGTTTATAGATCCATATATCATATTGTTTATCAAACAAGGAAGTGAGCTGAGGCCAAATATCCTTCAGAGTCTTCAATCCCGTGATGTGGAAAACAAGATCTTTGGAGATAGACAAAAACAAGAAGCCATAAGCTTCATCCAACTTATTCCAGATGATTTTATCCTCTCAGCAACAACATTTGGCTATGTTTTTATGTTCATTGTGACTCGGTAGAGACCATTTAAATGGAGTTGAATCACCATATCCTCCTTCCATTGGTGGTAATTGAAAGGAGTAAGAGGATCCAAAGTAGAAGACATGAAGCTCAAGTAGAGAATGAAGTGAAGGACCTGTAAAAACCTGGAATCAACACAAAAAGGGAGTCGTAAGGTTGAACATCCTTCACATTTTAGGTTTTCATCACACCCAGCTTAATTGATCAAGAAAGCTTGATAAAAATTTCCTTTTATTAAGAATTATGTGGTAAAACTTCAACTTCTGGTGCAGTGCTGGAATTTTTGAGCTTTTTTGCTCAATTTTGCATGCTAGATCAGCCAAAAATCATGTTTTTTTAAGAAAGAGCTTCGTCCCAACGTGGCTCTGATACCATATTAAATTCTGTCATAGCAATATTGAGAAAAAACACATACTTACAATAGATTCAAGACAATGTAGGTATGAAATGACATAACGGTACTGCAATAGGAGGTTGCATTTGTGTATAATCAATTACAAAATGAAAATCAATAATACAATTTCATGCAAACTTACATGAATACAAGCCAATTCTAATTCACTAGAGGTGATTCGAATTGCATAAATGGGTGTAGCTTAATTGTTTGTTTTCCACACTGAACACACCAGTTAACCACTAATATAGCCATGTGTTGGGAAACATATTGTCTTGAATAATTCACCTAATATTTAATTATTGACTGGGGTTGGTAGGATTATAGTTGCTACAAAATATATGTGAATGTAGAGGGATTCTTATGGTATCATGGTAATACTTTAGTAAAAAAAAGATTGAAAGGTATTTTAAAATGAAAAACTGAGTTGAACTCCTAAGAAATCAACTTCTTAAGATAACAGAAGCAGAGGACTAGGGCGGAGTGGTATCAAGTTATACTACTCTACTCTATAAAAAACTATTAAAAGACAAAGATGTGGGCAGTGTAATGAAAATGAATTATCCTTTATAAGAAGGTCTATTTTACTGATAAACAAATTTTAAGAACTGGTTTCACAAAGAATAATTTACAATAAGTAATTATGGTTCCTAAAAACTATACATCCAACTAATAGATGGCCACTAATTTTATTCTCCTTGATTATTTTGAGGATAAGGGTTTACTGTAATTGGGACAGGAGCAGGAGATGTATCAAAATGGATTTCAAATGAGGTGAAGAAATTAAAGGGAATCAAATCTAACTTAATATCTACAAAAATATGTAGACTAAGAAACATCCAATTATAGGCTATAGTAAACATGATGATCTCTAAACAAATAACTCTTATTTGCAAAAGATAAAATAATACTACAAGAAGGAAGACATGATTTATGAACAAGCATAAACCTTATGAAAATGATCTAAATTCTATTCTATAGATTCCTTTAATAACCATATGATTAAGAGAACAAATTGTATTATTATGATCAATGACACTTAATCTATTAATGCATTTAAAACTTCACGTGCGAAGGAACAATTCAAATTTTAATTACAAATCAATACAAGGGATCAAAACACATGACATAATTCTTAGGCATAAGGTGAGAAGAAAAGAGAAATAAGAATGAGGTTTAACAAAAAAATCTCATCTAAGGGTCTTAAGAGAAAATAAAATCACTATATAACTACCACTATCAAAATAGAATCATAAAACTAAAGAGATAAGCTCAAAATAGATTAAAGACACACAGGGTTGAACAAAATACTGGACAACAAGTTGAAACAAAGGTCTGTATGAAAGGCAAAACAAACTGTTTGAATGACAGTCTGTCTGAATAAAATACTAAAATTTCAAGAAAAGAGTGAATTTAAATGATTGGTTGAGAATAGCTGACTCATGCATATGCTAATGAAATGTGAAAGAGAAAAAAGTAAATCTACTTACTGATTGAATCTTATGGAAACATAATCTAAACTAACTCATAATTTAAAAAGGAAATTACATTATTGAACGAACTAATATATACTTAAGCAAAAACAAAAATAAATAAAGTTAAATTTATTGTGACTTAACCAAAGGAATATAGTCTAAAAATCAAGAAATGAACTGTAAACACTTTGAAAATAAATTTAGAAACTATTCTAGGCGCAATTGGTTGCTAACTTGTAAAGGAAAACTACATAATCAGCATGATAAAAATGAAATCTATGCTACAGAAAGTAACTAACATCAACGATTACAGGAATGAAATGGCATAAACAACTTATAAATAAGACTATGGTAGTTACAAAGAAAAGGAAATAACGAAGCATACAGAACAATGAAAAACTCTGGTTGTCAGGGGGGCCTCCCAACAAACAGAGTGATGCTTTGCTAATGGAACATGATCATTCACAACATAAGAGAGATTTCATTAAATAGAAAGGTAGCATTACATAGTTTTGTGATCAACTGATAAGATGGCTAACTATATCACTATCCTTACTAACTCCATTGATCCTATTCACTATTAACCATGAGCTATCACTGTATTAACATTCAACGATTAACTATTTCTCGCATGAGATCATCTATATATATAGTGTTTTTACAGAAGGCAAGCAATTCGACCCTTTCAGTGGTCGACTACTCTTAAGATAAGGCATTCATTATGACAAGTAACTACATTGATAACCAACAGATGACATTTCCTTCTTCTTCGCAAATCTGGTTCCTCTTTGTCGTGCGGTGTGGCATACAAACTTAGTTTTGATCGGAGCTGGCATCAAGGTGTCACACAGAGAAATTATATGAGCGCTCTTCTAGAAGGAGGATTATGCTAAGATCTTGTAATGTGGTCACAACAGTTTACGACCATTACATCCCTTTAACCCACAGAAATATACTATCAGCAATGCGCAGTTGTTTCGGTTGTTTGAACAGTGAGCTAGATGATATGTTGGATACACTCTGTGCGCATCTAGGATGAATGAAATGCTGCTCGCTGGTTCGCTAAAGACAAATATTTTGTACAAAAATTTCATACATTATAATATCACTACATATTATTGAATTTAAACAAGAAAATCATTAAATGATGCAGAGTAAAACATAACTTGCATAAATTAAAATATGACCATACCTGCTGGTAAATGGCAAACTGTATGGTAGAAAAGATGCCAAAAGATAACAAAACACTTGTTAATATGTAAAATATTTAGCCAAAAATGGTGAAAAAATGAGGACCAACATTCCCCCAAACCAGAAGAATGCCAAGTACCACTGGTCAGTAATAGAAGATAGCATTAGGAAGGAGGCAAAGCTGCATTAGCAGCTGCCTCCGACTTGGATGGTTTGAACATTAATTTCCTAGCCCGTGCTTTCAAAAGGGCATGCCTTGCTTGCCGATTCCTCTATGATAAACTAATGGTCTTGCGGAGGTCCTCCATATTTTTAATCTGTAACCACATTTCTTTGTTCTCCTCCTAAAGATCTGAAATAAATTTAACATATCCTTCATTCTTCTTTGTTGATTGAGTCAACTCATAAGTGAACTGGTCTATTGTTGGTTGTGGTGGCATCGATGGCTCTGCAGACTGGTTAGAATCTCGTGGACGACTCATTTATTTTGATGGTGGGTCTAAATCAACAGTAGGAATGTGTTCTTCAGGGCTAATATCCTGGGAAAATGCAGGAATGTTTGCTTAATCACCATCCTTCAGTAATTTGGCAGAAAGATTGGTTAATGCTAATAGGGATGAATTTGGGTCGATTTTCTCCAATTCGGCCACATCGTCTGTATGACCAGTCTGCACATCAAACTGAACTATAGTCTCGGTACTGGGCCGGAGCATATGCTTAACATTTTTATCCTTTTGTTTCCTGGTGCGAGGCCATGAGAAAGGTTCAAATTCGGTGGACATAGGACTAGCAGGGGTATTTCGTGTAGATGAGTTAGGTTCTGAGATAGCTTCGTCAAGGTGGACAATGTTGGGGTTTTCTTCTTCTATAGGTGAGGTTTGACTAGTTCCACGGTGAAAATGATGAGATCATTTACGGATATTAAGATGGGGATTAAGCACCTTGAATACAAAGGTCTCCCAAAGTTGTTTTTTCTCCTTGAGTTGGTCCAGGATTAAAATTTTGATCAAGATGTGCTGGTATAAGCTACTTTTGGGGTGAAGGGTATTTTTGCGAACCAGGTTCAACATTTTTTCTAGACTTCGAAGGAAAAAGAAAGGAAAATTAAAACTTCTATTATCGACTAAATGGGCCAATAAATGGAGATGACATGATTTGAAAACACTAAACTTAGCTTCACATGTAACTAGATGAATAATGACTGTCAGCGGATTGATGTATCCAGGATTTATCCAACTATGGTGATAACCTTTTGCACTTGTCACATGTTGGAATTCGATCTTGAGGGAAAATTTATACGATGCCCTTGGAACAAACTAGTGTTTATGCCATCATTCACCTTCTCGGGGAAGCTTAGTGGCATGCGAAATCGATTCCTCTGTAACTTGGAAGGAAAGATGTCCTACCCTCGCCATTATCCCATCGAACCCCATTGCAAAAAGAAATGAGATTTCCTCATCATATCCTTGTAGTAGATGGAGGAACGGGTTCCAACCAGCGTGGAAGAATACTTCCCATCATTATCTAAACTCTATCATTTGGAACAAATCTTCGTAAGTTTTCAGCTCGAATTGGTTCGACATGGTTTAAACGGAGGGGAGAATACAGGGTTTGCAGATAAAGGTGGCTAAAATTCTCTACAGTGATAATGGTCAGTGAAAGCGATGGAATGGGAGAAGGTTCACACAGTGTTGGTTGAAAATATGTTACATTCAACCTACCAAATGATCATGCAAACAACTCGGCATGCTTAGACGATCGTGCCATTATGAAAATTTTTGAAACGTGTTCCATAAAAAACGCCTAATTAAATGAGTTTCTAAAGTTTAGTTGGTTCAACCATGTCCAAAGCGAGCTTTGGACAAGTTTAACATGCAACTTAATATGGATGTATAACCAAATTCATAACCATATCCTTAGTTCAACAAGAAGGTCGACTTATCTGATAGTTTATGCATGCGAGCAGAGAAAGAGGATAATGGTGATGGTAGAGTCATGATGACTAGACGGTACCCTAAGGTCGTATCATATCCATATGGAGGTGAAATAAAATCATATTCGTACTATCATGAATCATAATTAGTCATAATATCCTATGGATGTGACCCCAATGATATGACTCATCTTTTTACCCAACCAAATTTAAGCTAATACTTAACCATAGATACGAAAATATCATAATTTTTATTCAGCTTGTCATTTGAAATTTTATTCATACTAACATTCAACTCTTCATATGATCCTTCATACAGATTTCTATAAAAATGAGCTTGCTGGATCAGACTGTTGCTAATTGTGGCTTTTCCTAAGCTGCCAGGTCACAAGGAATTCATATGAAATAATTCTCTAGCACTCTTCCTTATTCATCCAAGATTTTAAAACCAATTTCTCTATTTTCATTATCCTGCTGACACTTTATCATTTGGCAAGGAGTCTCTTATAAGTAAAAATAAAGACAAACTGTCAAGCTAATCCTCCCCCAAATGAAGAAAATACTAAAATTTCAAGAAAACAGTGAATTTAAATGATTTGTTGAGAACAATTGACTCATGCATATGCTAATAAAATGTGAAAGAGAAAAAAGTAAATCTACTTACTGATCGAATCTTATGGAAACATATTCTAAACTAACTCATAAATCAAAAAGGAAATTACATTATTGAACAAACTGAAATATACTTAAGCAAAAAAAATAAAAATAAAGCTAAATTTATTGTGACTTAACCAAAGGATTCTAGTCTAAAAATCAAGCAATGAACTGTAAAAACTTTGAAAATAAATTTAGAAACTATTCTAGGCGCAACTAGTTGCTAACTTGTAAAGGAAAACTATATAACCAACATCATAAAAATGAAATCTATGCTACAGAAAGTAATTAACATCAATGATTGCACGAATGAAATTGCATAAACAACTTATAAATAAGATTATACTAGTTACAGAGAAAAGGAAATAACGAAGCATACACAACAATGTAAAACTCTGGTTGTCAGGGGCCCTCCCAACAAACAGAGTGATGCTTTGCTAATGGAACATGATCATTCACATAATAATAGAGCTTTCATTAAATAAAAAGGTAGAATTACAGAATTTTGTGATCAACTGATAAGATGGCTAACTATCTCGCTATCCTTACTAAGTCCATTGATCCTATTCACTACTAACCACGAGCTATCAACTATTAACATTCAACGATTAACTATTTCTCGCATGAGATCATCTATATATATAGTATTTTTACAGAAGGTGAGCAAGTCGACCCTTTAAGTGGTCGACTACTCTTAAGATAAGGCAGTCATTATGACAAGTAACTACATTTATAACGAACATATGACACTTCTTTCTTCTTCACAAATCTGGTTCCTCTCTGCTGTGTGGTGTGGCATACGAACTTAGTCCTGATCAAATCTGGCATCAGGGTGTCAAACCGAGACATTATATGAGTGCTCTTCCAGAAGGAGGCTTATGCTAAGATGCTGGCACGTGGTCACAACAGTTTATGGATGGTACATGCCTTTAACACACAAAAATATACTATCAGCAATGCCTGGTTGATTCAGTGGTTCGAACAGTGAGCTGGACGATGTGCTGGATACACTCTGCACACATCTAGGATGAATGCAATGCTGCTCACTGGTTCACTTAAGACCAATATTTTGCAAGAAATTTTCATACATTAGAATATCACTACATATTATTGAATTTAAACAATAAAATCATGAAATGATGCAAAATAAAACATAACTTGCATAAATTAAAATATGACCGTACCTGCTGCTAAATGGTGAACTGTATGGTAGAAAAGATACCAAAAGATAACAAAACATGTTATAATTTGTAAAATATATAGGCAAAAATGGTGACAAAGTGAGGACCAACACCATGATTGACTCTAATTGAGTCCTAACTCAATCAAAGTGCAATAAATGACTGAGTCTAACTGAATGTAACTACAGTACATGTCATTGCATGTCAATCAGTAGTTGGTAGCACATCACTAACTTTAGTCAGCTCCGATGAAGTGAACTGAACTAATAATAGTCACCAGAAGTTGTTGGAGGTGCATTAAATCACTCCAGTTCACCCAAATTAGCCCAAAATAGACACTGACATGAGGGAGGCACCTTTACAACTCATCTCAACTAATTGTTAGGTGAAACAACATTTAGTTAACTATTTGGTGCACTTATGACACTTTGATCACCCCAAGATTGGCCTCTGATTGAAGGAGGAAGCCTAGTTATCCTCCCTGATTGAAGGAGAAGCCTTAGTTGTCCTCCCTGATTGAAGGACGATATGGGTGTGCTCATGATTATTTCATGGTGTGCTGATGATGATGCCAATTCGAGTAAGTAAACTTAGGATAGTGGTTAATTAGGACAAAATTGACCAAATAGTTGTGTTGGTTGGATAATGACTCCAACAATATATCTGTGTACTAACATGTGGAGGAGATACTCCATTGACTAATATAACAGAGGTATGGGTATAAATAACCATTGATCCTTCTACTAAACTTGGCATCACGACACATAGAGGGACACCAAACCTAGGTTGACTGAACAGTCAAATTTGTACAAGGATTGGATCCACTACATTAGTGAGAGGCGAGTTATAATTCCTTGCAAGCTCTTCGTCTTGCAAATATTTGATCTCTACTTACATAGGGTCAAGTTGAATATATCTTATTTCAGGTTCTCCTCAATTTTCACTAATACCAATTAATTCAAATGAACCACTTGTGTAAATTCTCCACCTTAGATGTTGTGGTGGCGACTCCACAGTTGAAAGTGGGGGAAGTTTTTGCAACCTTCTCGACCTACAAAGAGGGTGATCCTACACAACTAGATATTTTTTTTACACACACATAGAGGTTTACCTATAACAAAAGCAAACCAAACATCATGCCACTAGAAAATTTCCTAAGTATACCAGGAAGATAAAGCTACCTTCCAAAGGAAATTCTAGGATGATCAGGGCCCAGGAAAAAACCAGTGAAGGGTCGAAGAACACTAACCCGGGGTCTCAATACAAATTTTATAGGGAAAGTGTTTGAATCACCAACCTATTTTCCAAATTGTTGCATGGGTTTTTCTCCCACGTCTATCCTAGGTACACTTGAAATATCCTTCCACCATCACCTGGGTAGGAATCCTAGTTCAAGATACGAAGGATACCAAATATAGAATGAAGTTATGGCGAAACAACCTTCATTCCAACTAGTGTGCATGATCAAGGTAACATATTCTGGAAATAAAAGAACACTAGCACCACACGGGGCCAAGGTTGGTACTGAGTGAATTTCTAAATGCACAACAATTCGGGTGTATGCTAAACTAAGTGTTGGAGGGGTATCTCCACAACCTAATATTCAAACAACCTCGTTCTTGACTTAGTGTTAGAGGATAGATCCGATTCATTTCCTTGTAAAAATGGATTTCCTAAGTGAAAGGCCATTATGTCAGATTTTAAATGGTTTTCAATAATTTAAGATAATCCTAACCAAAAACCCTCTCTTAAGCTACTAAGTGCCATCCCTACAAAACAAAATGTTAGTAATCAATTTTAAGGGATAAGTGTTCTTTTAAGGTTGTTGTTTACTCAAGATAATGGTCATGAAACTTATGGTGTTTTGAATCAACAGTAAAGTGAAAATGAATGATGTACAATGCTTCAGTTTTAAACTTACACTTATATTTTTCTTTTTATAAAACTAATGAAAGATACCTAATTAAATTTGGAAATAAACATTTTTTTTTTTTGAAAATTGAAAGAACAATGCATATGCAACTACCTAAGATTGATATGCACCTAATGGTTTTGTTTTTTATTTTGTTTTTAAAAAATGAAATGAAAAAATGTACAATTATACAAAAATGTAATCTATAACAATGAAAAATTGGACAAATAGGACTCATACCTAATATCTCATAAACACAAAACCTCCAAGACCACTAGAAGTTTGACAATACCCTACCTAGAAAAATTACCAGAATCCTATAATACAAGGTTGTTTCAAGATTGAAAAAGAAGCAATCAAGTTAACTTAAAAAGTAGCTATACGGTAATGGGGATCAAACATCATCAAACAATGAAATACACAGACCCTGGCTACTCTTAGTTCAATAAAAAACCAAGCAGGGAGACCTAGAAAGTATTTTGAAAAGTTTCAAATGAACCTAATGAAGGAGATTCACAATTCAAGCAAATAGAGACTTAAAACAAGTCATAGACCAATGAAAAATCTAGGTGAATCCTACAAGAATCTAGATATTTAAAAAGTAGACTCATGGAGACCAAACCCTAGCTTCTAAACATATACCTACATGAAATACATGATTGTGTAGTGAGTAGGGTGTGTATGATGCACGACTGTGGAGTGTAAATCCCGTGTAATTTTAGGGAATATGTTACTGTAAGTACTCAATACCTGCAAATTATTCACAAATTAAAAACATAAATAAGATCATACTTAGGAACCTAACAATTCAAAATGGACTGACAGAATACTAATTTTGCAAGCCACACAAAGGACCAGAATGAACAAAATGGAAGAAAACATACAACAAAGAGACCCGAAAACAAAAGAACATCCCCAACAAAGTCAACAATTATGTTGTTAGGGAATTCATCCTATGTCTAGGGTTTGAGGCCATCGACATACTAAATATTCTATTGATAGATATATGAGATTATACAAGCATATATTAAAGAAAAATATTATTGGAACAGAGAATGCACCTTATTCTGAAGGTTGATCCTATTTTGATCATCTCTTTTGTTTGCAAAGGCCTTCGGGCAAGTGAGTTGCGCAGTGTCGTGGCAACTGCGCAAGATCACGCGGGTACCACGCAAGGGTGAATCGACATGATAAGCAGAAGAATAAGATCCTTTTGAATATGTTATGTATATTTTGACCAAGTTTTGTTGCAATAGGTCAGTAGCGGTTAGAAGTCAGTTAATAGTGGACCCTCAATGAAAAGGTTTAAGCCTATTTATAGATCTATTTTGAGGAGATATGGGGCGATTGTGCATGATTGTATGGATAAGATCTGATGCGATATGTTTTATGGAGAATTTTATGTCTTAAATGTGATTTTATCTAGGTTTCTTCCTGATGTATGTAGTCTCCGGTTTTGGAGAAGACTTGTGTAACGTGGTACATTTGTGCAAGGTTAATATGATGCAATGAGTATGGCTCAATTCTTGTCTACTATTATAGATATGTTATGATGCTGCGACTCTGTTTTGTTATAACGGGATAATATAGATGTGATTCAGTCTTTTTCTACTATATCAATGCAATCTATTGCTTTTATGTCGATGGAATCTATGTTTCTGTAATTGGTTGATGTGCTATGAGTAATGATTTTCTATGAATAATGCTGCGATATTGTGATACTGTGTGATGGTTGCATAAGTTATGGTGTCCCTCCATTGGATCCCCATATCCTCCTCTCCCTCTATCAAAAACTCAGTTCTAAAATATCTCCCTTGAATGCCTCGGGTGAGACCTTGTCTGCTCCGCAGATGTTGCTGGACAGGTAAAACCTATCTGGGCTGGTGCTCAGGGAGGTTGTGTTGTAGGGCATTGACAGAGTGGGAACCCATGTCAATGAAGCTTTGTTGGTGGGTTTTTCCAACAAATGGTTCCCTTGCTGAGAGATAGTTGCAAATAAGAGGGGGATATGTTCTGGCATATGACTCAATTAGAGATCGAGGGATGGTTTGATCTACAGTTGCGGTATTTTGCTTAAGCCGAAAACTAGAATATAAGTTGTCGATGAGCCAATGGTTGGATAGATATATCCACGATGGTCCCCATGAATGGTTATTTTGTGAATTCCCTATACTCTTGCATGAATGGTTGGCAAAGTTTGCTAAGTGGAAGACAAACGTTAAAGGAGGAGAGCCGACGTCCTAGACCCCAGAATTGATCCAGGAGTTACAAGAAACCAGTAATAAGGCATCACAGACAATCGAGGTATGGTTGGATAGTATATTATAGGGATACATAATTGAGTCTGACATTGATACTAATAAATATTTTAGTGAAGTAGAAAGGGAGTTTTTCAGTGGACCACGTGGAAGATTTTTATTGTCGCTACAACTGTTGATTAAGAAACTAGTATGTGAAAAGGGTATCCTAAATATAGACCAAGATTAGTGGAACTCTGGTGCATGGGGGATGTAGGCACTGCAATAGAAAGGGGGGAAATGCATAAGGAAGTAAGGGGTAGATGGGCATGAGTTCTGATGAGAATGTAAAGGTCTCCTAAGAAATAAGTGGTTGTATGAGGGGAGGAGAAAGGTTTCAAGAAAAGAGGCAGAGGATGGGAGAAGGTCCTGATGAAGTCGAAGTGCAATACCGTGAATAACAACCACATGGGATGAAGCAACCTTTTGTGATGACGAGGACATATAGGCCCAGGATACACCCAGAAGAACGATAGGATCAAACCCCAGTAGTAACGTGTCTACTCCTCCGCGCACTGCTCCACCACAAGGAAGGAACACACATTCTACGTCGACTTGCCCGACGTGTCAGCAATAGTCTAGTAATAGAACACCATTAGGAGGAAGAAGGTTCAGAATGGCAGGAGATGAAATGAAGTTGCCGATATTCAATAGAAATGGCACCGATGATCCAGAATAGCACTGGTTCTTATGTGAAGCGATCTGGACTACTCGACAAACTCTCGATGATGATGTCAGGAAACTTCAGCTAGCCATTACTCTGAGAGGCCGCGTGTTGGAATGGTTTATGAGATTCACATGGGTGCATTAGGGAGGTACTGCAAAAATATTGGACGAGATCAGAATAGGACTATTTGAGGAATTTAAGAAGCCGAAATCCGAAGCTCGGTACATTACTGAATTAAAAGAGATCAAACAATTCCCCAATGAAATGATTTGGGATTTTGATTAGCGATTCAAGACATTGATGGCTCGGGTTAGCTTTCAGATGAGCGACGTTGAAAATAAAGAATGGTTTATCACGCTGCTTGTCCCTCATATCCGACAACCATTAATGCAACAAAAGATTGTGATGCAGAGCAAGGCTCTAGAGACTGTGATGAAATTGGAGGCATCGCTAGTAGGGGAAACCACTGTTGGAATAAATCAGATTCAGGTACAGTAGGCCAATTTGATGCTACAATTGCAAGACATCAAAAAGGCCAAGGAATATCATGATGATCTTTGGTGCACCCATTGCCATGCAAGTGGACATACCAAGGATACCTGGCCGACGTTTCAAAATTATTTTCTATCAGGAGCCCCCAATCCATTGAGTGGTGCTGGTGCACCATGGTGTCACATCTGTCAGGTCTATGGGAATCGACACAAGAACTGTGATTACATGCAGAAGATGATTACCAAAGTAGAAAATTTGCACTATACATTTTGTTGGTCAGTTGGATATGACGACAAAAACTGTCGCACTTATGATTTTCTCCTGGAAAGGACATATGATTCATACTTTGTGAAATGGAAGGACCCTCAAAAAGTGCAAGCACATCCACAAGTAGTACAACCAGTAGCACAAGTACCATATACACCACTACCTCCATTGCAGTTTGTCCCTGCGCAACCACAGCAACAGTTTATAGCACAACTGCAGTTCGCACCACAACCACAAATGGTGGTACAACCACAGTATAACCAAGCATCGTGACTACAATATAATCAGCCACAATATGTTCAAGCCACACAATACATTCAGCAGCAACCTAACCCACCGCAGCAACAAATGTCCCAACCACAATTTCAGCAAGGAGGAGTCCAAGGAGGATTCTGTAGAGGGTTCAGAGGTCGAGGAAGAGGATTTGGCCGAGGAGGAGGATGAGGTCGTGAATCAATCTAGTGCTACAACTGCGGGGTATTTTGTCATTACCAAAGGGAGTGCCCTCATGCGTAGTTCACATACTATGCAGCGAGCGATCATAATGTTGAAATTTTCCCTCAGTTGATTGCAAAATGGCAGGAAAGACAAATTCCTCAGTTACAGAATGCGCAGAATCAGAATCAACTTGCATTCCTATTAAAGAACCAGTCGATAATGCAGAACCAGGTCCCACCACAAAATCAAACACAAAACCAATCGATGAATCAACCATTTAATCAAAACCCACCTTTGAACCAGGGATCGATAGTTGCCACTATTCAGGCTGAGCTGCGAATGAAGGATGCCGACATTGGGATTGTCACTTGCACTGGTGCAACAACCGAAGATGATGGACTATGGCTACAAGTTTGGATCACTGTTAAGAAGAAGGTCGCATTTGATATTGTGAAAGAGAAAGATACCATATTTGACGCAAAGAATGAAATCAGGAGAAATCCAGGTAAGTTACCAATTATTGATATGTCTTCTGCTTTCGACCCCTCCATAGAAGCAGGACCATCATGAAAACATGGTATCCTACGCAAGTTCTTTGAGAGTTTTCTATCGCTGGTGAGGGACTTGGATGCCCTTGTTGAGCTTGAGACAAATCTATACCTCCCGAATAAGATAGTGAAGGATTCTGCTATGAATTCCTTGTAAAAAGGGAAGACCAACAAGGAGATGAGGATGAATATCCAGATTGGAGATTATGAGGTTGACTCGGTCATTTTGGACCTTGGATCAGATGTAAACATCCTAATGAAGCAAACCTAGCAATTTATGGGAAATCCAACATTGGGATGGTCACCGGTACAACTACGTTTAGCAAACCAGGTGAAGGTTCAATCCATTGGTCGTGTTTCAAAATTGGTTGTCGACATTTAAGGTATGAAAACACATGCTAACTTTGACATGATAGAAGTTGTAGGAGATGGTGGTTCCTATCCCACGCTGCTAGGAATCAGATGGGCTAATGATAGCATGGTAGTTATCAACTTCAAAAACCATGTTATGACATTTGAAAACCAGGATGTTAGGGTCATTGCTCCTATGGACCCTCAGGAAGGATGACAATATATTGAACCTATAAAGGATGAAGTCGAGAGAACTTGGGACCATGCTTATAACATCTCTGAGGACTATATCCATCCTACCATTGATGGTGAACTTGGATGGCAAAGCGCAAGTTCTGCATCCTATGTTATGAATATTCTCTAGAAAACTGGTAGAATCGATTGCATGAAATATCATTCAAAAAATGTGGGTTGATTACATAGTCTCTTCGATATGTTGCGACTGAGACAGTTGAGTTTCCTGTTTATGAAGGACTATTGGGGCTGTCAAAGTTCTTTCAAGTATTTGAAGACAAGGTGTTTGAACCGTAAAGGATACTGGCTCTTGATGTAGCACTGAAGGCTACTCCAGCTCGATGGTGGGTGACACACAAACAGACAATCCATGACTGGGAGCAGTGCCGCAGGTTGATGATGGTCTGCTTTGGCGATGTAGAGGTCTATCATGCTGGGAGATATGATGGATTAAATGACCCCACTAGTCATTTGATTGAGTGTTAGATGTTATGGAAATCGCGACCCAGAGATGATTGGGTTCACGCTTTTGTTCATACTCTAGAAGAGATGCCAAGATCCTGGTATGTGGCAGCAGAAATGCGCAGAACCATTACCACTTGGGAGGAGTTGTTAGTTTGCTTTGTGCAAACGTTTAGCTTCTAGGATGCCAACCCCGAGGTATGTAATTATTTACACATTATCTGTGACATAGTACTAAAATTCATCCCTGTTGCATACCCCATTGATCCTCATGCAAATTGCTCCATCCAATCCATGATGACGTGCTACAATATGTCTGGGGAACCTGAAGATGATTACGAGCTGTAGAATGTTAATATTCTAGAGTCTGAAGGAAGTCATGGTGTCACAGCTCCTGACATACTGACGGACTCGCTGAATCAGCTACTAAGGATCTGGAAATTTAACATTGGGTTGACAGAGAATCCAAAATTTGCTAATGTCAAAGACTATTGGGGCGAAGAGACGATGGCCAAAATCACAGATCTACTGCATGAATTCCAGAACCTTTTCCAAATGCAATTTTCAGAAATGAAGGGGACACTCGATGACTTGGGGGAAATGAAGATTCCACTCAAGCTAGATGCAAAACTAGTACGCCAAAGGCTATATAGACTAAACCTGTGATATAAGGATTGCATGAAAGCTGAGATTGATAGGATGCTTGATGCTAGGATCATTAAACCTGTAGAAGAATCAGAGTGGATAATCCTGATGGTGGTCCAAGACAAGAATACTGGTAAATCCGCATTTGTGTCAATCTAATAAAATTGAATGATGCATGTGTACATGATTCGTTCTCGACCCCTTTTACAGATGAAGTCCTGGAAGGTGTAGGTGGCTAGGAGATATATTCCTTCATAGATTGCTTTTCAAGATACCACTAAATCTAGATTGCAAAGGAGGATTGCCATAAGACTACGTTTGTCACCGAGTGGGGTTGTTTCCAGTACACCATCATGCCATTTGGGCTGAAGAATGCACCCGCTATATTCGCCCATGTAGTTGTCACTGTATTCAAATATTTTATTCAAAAATTCCTACAGGTCTATATGGATGATTGGACCATCTATGGCCTGATTAGAGACCATCTGGACAATCTATGATTGAATTTGGAATGGTGTAAACAACATCAAATTGCATTGAATTCCAAAATTTTTATTTTTTGTGCACCCTTTGGCATGCTACTTGGGCACATCCTATGCAAAGCAGGTATGTTGGTAGATCTGATGAAGATTGTGCTGATCCTTAGTTTACCACCGCTAATGAATGAAAAGATGCTCTGGGCAACACTGGGACATATGGGCTACTATTGCAAGTTTATCAGAGGATACATTACTATTATTGCTCCCATGGAAAAAATGTTAAAGAAAGACGCTGCATTTGAATGGACTCCGGAATGTCAAGGAAGCTTCAACACCCTGAAGGCCAAGATGGCCTCTGCACCAATACTGGTTTTCCTTGATTAGAATAAATAATTCCATGTGCATATTGATGCCTCTTCTACTACATTGGGGGTTGTTCTTGTGTATCCAGGCGAAGGTGACTTGGATCATCCAATAGCATATGCCAGTAGAAAGATATCATTTGCTGAACGAAATTATACCACTACCAAAAGGGAAGGCCTGGCGATGGTTTATGCTCTGCAAAATTTTAGGCACTATTTGTTGGGAGGACATTTCAAGATGTTCACTGATCATTCTTCTTTACAATACCTACTCAATAAGCATGTGTTGGGGGGAATAATCTGTAGGTGGTTACTTTTGTTCCAAGAGTTTGATATTGAAATAGTGGTAAAGCCGAGACGGTTGAATGCTGGCTTAGATCATCTATCATGTGTTGTGAATGGTGAAGAACCAACCAATATTGATGATGGCTTTCCAGATGCGTAATTGTTCCGATTTGACGTTGAAGATGATCACTATGCACCAATTATTCAGTTTTTGTCTACTGGTGTCCCCCCAGCAGACATGTCGACTAGCCAAAAGAAGCAGTTGGTCGTAAAAGGCTCTGATTTTCAACTAATTGCTGGATAGTTATATAAACTTGGATCGGCTGAAATATTGTGACGGTGCATCTTATCGCATGAGCAGGGTCCCATTCTATAAGAAGCACATGCAGGAATCGCGGGAGGTCAATATGGAGGCCGTGCTACTACACGAAAAGTGTTGCGTGATGGGCTATGGTGGCCCACGTTGCATAATGATGTTGTAGACTATGCAAGGAGCTGTGATGTCTGCCAATGGGTTGGTAAACCATCGCGAAGGGATGAGATGCCACTAGTGCCACAAGTGACTCTGCAACTATTTGATATATGGGTTTTAGACTTTGTGGGTCCTATCAATCCACCAGGTAAGCGCACTAGAGCCCTCTATATTATTACTGCAACTGACTACCTGACTCGGTGGGAGGAAGCTACACCCATCGCTGATTGTACCGCTGCGACAACAGTACTGTTTATTTTTGAGAACATTGTGATGCGATTTGGGTGTCCTAGAATCCTAATGAGTGACCAGGGAAGTCACTTTGTTAACCGGATGGTAAAAGCGCTAATTGAGGAGCTCCAGATATAACATAAGAGGAGTATACCATACCACTCACAAGCAAATGGTAATGTTGAGGCCTTCAACAAAATTTTGGAGACAATGCTGACCAAGGTATGTAACGATAACCAAAATGACTGGGATTTAAAAATTCCTGCATTTCTATGGGCCTATCGCACTACTTGCAAATGACTAACAGGTCAAACACCATTTAAGTTGGTTTATGGGCAAGAGACAGTCATGCCTATGGAGTATATTGTTCCCAACTTGTGCATTGCCATAGCGACGGGCATGGATGATGTAGAGGCATTAGATGAACGTGCTACGTAATTGATTCAACTTGAAGAAGATCATTTCATCACAAGCTTCCAGCAACAGGTTTCAAAGGATCGACAGAGGGCATGGCATGATCACCATATTAAGCAAAAATAGTTTGCAACAGGAGATTTGGTGCTGTAATATGATAGTAAGTTCTTCAAGCATCCAGGTATGTTACAAATTCACTGGTTAGGTCCCTATCTTGTTCAGTGCATTACATCTGGCGGTTCAGTTGAGTTACAACAATTAGATGGCGCAATGTTGCTAAAGCTCATTAACAGGAGTCGCTTGAAGCCCTATAGAATAAGGCTGACGGTGCACACCACTTGAAGTGTTGAAAAAAATAAAGAGATGAAGATTTTAGTTTAGCACAGCAGGGAGAGCCCCAGGGAAGAGGCTGCACGAGGTTAAAATTGTTAGCGGTAATCGGTTGATCAGTTGCGACAGTTGTAGGGCTATGGGATGGTCAAATCAAGTAATAAACGTAGGTAGTTAAACTAGTTGGCTAGAAGTGCTTGTTGAAGTGACCAATATTAATGGGTGATATGACTGTTAGAAGAATAAGATCGTCGGCAGATTTGGCATCATTAATACCTGATTTAACAATAATGGTGAAGTTAGATTTGGTAATGATGAATTTGTATTGGAGGTGGCTATAAAACACTGCGCGGGATGCATCGGATGGCATTCTTCAATTATGCAAGAAGAAGTAGAAGGTGAATTCTGTGCAGAGTGTTGAGTGAAGTGCAGTTTGAGCTGTTGAGTATATTTTCATATTTTGAGGGGTAAGGGATGCTGAGCGGCCTTGATGCCATAGAAATTTCCAGTGATTACAAGTCCCCCGTTCAACCCACGATTGTGGAAGAGGAAATCATGAGTATGACAGTGGGTTTGTCATCCATTCCCAAGAGGAAGTAGTAGATTCAGAGACCCAGTCCTATGCCAACCGAAAAAAGGAAAACTCGTACGTCTATGAAGATGCGGGGAGAAGGCACTGCATAGACTGGGTTGTTGAGCTCAGAGGCTATTGAATCTGTGGCACCCCGAGGAGTCTTGGTGCATGATATTTTTGGATACATCACTCCTATGCATCTAGGAGCCAAGCCATGATAGCCATCAAAGAATCAAAACTACCCCCCCAAGTTACTAGCGCTTCCCGAAGGGATGACGCAATCGATCGATATCATCCCTACGTTGAACAGGCTCAAGTTTGACAATCATGACCTTCTCTTACTTAAAGATGTTTGGGATGATCCATATGAATCCATTCCTACAACAACTGGTGGCCCCATTCAGTGAATTCTGAAACCATGGGCTAGTGGGTTAGACAAGTCTAGGTTATTGGGGCTCATCAATATGCCCCATTTTGGCCACTTGAATGAATCCCATGTGTGTGTGAAGCAATTGCTGGTGTGTTTCCATGGAGGGATGCTTTGGCTGAATATGTCGATCCCTGTCATAGTCGACTTGATTGCAAACATTACTGGTTTGTCGAAGGCTGCATAGGACCCAGTGCAGTATATTCATGGAAGAGATACGGACAAGAAACTTGCGAAGCAACTGAAGGAGCGCTTTGGTTTACAATGGGATGGTCGCACTTATCACATTAACAGTATTAAATCACAGATGGTGCGCATTGGTGCAAGCATTCTGGCCAGCAAGGTTGTTCACTACAATTGACCAGTCCAATGCAATTTGGGTGTTGTCACCTGTTCCCAAAAATGTGCTGAGGGGGTACAAATGAATTGGTCTCTATTTTTGTAAAATCAGTTGCTTGAAGATGTGCTTGCTACTTAGACCGGGTGGCCCTTTTCCTATAGTTGGTTGTTGATTCTTATTGCTCTCGTTGCTTGAATGGAACCTAAATACTATCAAACAATGGTGGTTGAGGCAGTCAATGCTTGTCGCGGTTCCTTCTATCAGAACCTATGGTGGGTCTAAGAGCTCAGTCAACAAATGGACTGTGCCATTCATTTCTATATCTATTGGGTAGCGTTGCAAGCTGCCTCCGTTGCCATTCCTATAGTTTCTCCCTACGCTGTGGCCAAGTATTAGCGGATCCTTCAGTTTTCTATTAGACCCCACTCCATTCATATTCAGGCCAGGCGGGACCTTGATCGATAGTGGCTATCATTGCCTAATAAAGTCACCACGAAATATTTGGATACTATTCTACAAGACCGTTCGGGGGGCTGGAACATCTCGGTGAGTCAGGAGGAGTTAGCTAAGGATATGCCCCTGGATGTCCTTGAAGAACCTGCCTTGCAAGAATTGAGCACCCATGACTCTAACAATGAGTCATCGATGGATCCTGAATATGCAACACAACGTATGTGGGAGGAGACTCACACCAAATGACATCAGGAGTATGAGGCAGGAAGTGGTATCAAATTGACGATGGAAGACCAACTGCATCAGCTTATCAAAGCCATCACGGATTCATCTACGGCTACAACTACAGTAATCTGTGAGTCCAAACATGAATAATTTGGCATGTTAATATATAGACTAGAGTCCATTTTTTATATTATTTCCAAACAAACATTGGCAAGACCTCTGCTACAAGATAGCTCGTCGATCATCATTGAGCCTTGGGCTAGGAATGTACAAGTTCCCCTGAGTGCGATCGACACCAGCAATGAAGAAGTTCACCAGCAGCTGCACCCAATCTAGAGCATGACTTTGGATCTGAACAAACTGTCAGCTATAGCATTGGTTGAGTTGTAGCATGGTGCCACACTGGAATTGGCAACATGGAAACAAGATTTGACTAAGGGCTGTGTCTAGTCCCAGAATACCGCTGAGCAGCTACAAAAGGAAGCATAGGAGTTGGATCAGGTCCGTGTATAGTTAACAGAGGAAAATTTATGAGAAATCAAGCAATTGAAGGTGACACAGGACAAATTGTAGTGGAAGGCTACTGAAGAGACTACCAACCTTAAGAAGGTGCAAGAGTGCCTGATTGTTGAGCAGGTGCAGCTATGTGCCCGGTGCAGTGAAATTGAGTAGGTTATTTCGGGTGCCTACCAGAACATTTTTGACAACACCACAGGGCTCACCCTAGTCAAAAAGGCCAAGTGATTGGGGAAAACTATGGTTCAACTTCAAGATAATAACTTGCTACTCCAGGTCCAGGTACAACCCACAACGACACCATAGTAGGCTGCGGAGCGCAAGACCTCCATTGAAGAAATTTCCACTATGTTTGGCACCATGGAGTAAGAGGATAAAACTATTATGGAAGCAACCACACAGTTTTGGTAAAGTATTGTTTAGGATGAGGAACTTGATCAACTGATTACACAGGTGCAAAAGGCAGAGGGATAATTGACAACCCTGAAGACGTCACTAAGGCCTTACCACTTATGGTGTAGATCACGTGGGCCATAGAATTGAAGGATCTACACCAGAGAGCTGCCCGAGTACAAGAACACCAACAAAAGCGTCGCGAGTAGCTTGATGAATTCCAAGAAATCGGTGGCCAGTTGGCTATTAAGGTCGTTTCCATGCTCCAGGTCGTTTAAGAGAATCGACAAATGGTTGATAGCAAGGCTAGTGAAGAAAACCCGATCCAATAAACTTTGACTAATTGTTAGAGTATCACCAGTAACGTTCAACTTCAGGTTCAGGAAATTGCGTAGCAATTTGAAGATTTTAAGGACAAGACTTTGGCATACACCCTGTCAACTTGACGTGGCTCGAGGGCGAGCCACAAAAATGTGTTGGGGGATTGTTGGAAAGGGATTTGGGGAAAGTGAGTTGCATAGCACCGTGAGAGTTGTGCAAGCTCACGTGGTACCATGCAAGGGCGGATCGACACGATAAGTGGAAGAATAACCACTTTTTGAATATTTTATGTATATTTTGACCAAGTTTTGTTGTAATAGGTCAGTAGCGGTTAGAATTCAGTTAATAGTGGACCCTCAATGTAAAGGTTTAAGCCTATTTATATATCTATTTTGAGGAGATTTGGGGCGATTGTGCGTGATTGTATGGATAAGATCTGGTGCGATCTGTTTTATGGAGAATTTTATGTCTTAACTATAATTTTATCTGGATTTCTTCCTGATGTATGTAGTCTTCGGTTTTGGAGAAGACTTGTGTAACATGGTACATTTGCACAAGGTTGATATGATGCAATGAGTATGGCTCAATTATTTTATTTTTTTATTGATCTGTTATGATGTTGCGACTCTGTTTTGTTATAATGGCATAATATAGATGCGATTCAATCATTTTCTGCTATATCAATGCAATCTATTGCTTTTATGTCGATGCAATCTATGTTTATGTAACTGGTTGATGCACTATGCATAATTATCTTCCATGAATAATACTGCGATATTTTTATACTGTGTGATGATTGCATAAGTTATGGTGTCCCTCCATCAGATCCCCATATCCTCCTCTCCCTCTGTCAAAAACTCAGTGCTGATAGCTCTCCCTTGAACACCTTGGGTGAGACCTCGTATGCTCTGTAGACATTGTTGGGCATGGTAAAAATTGTCTAGGCTGGTACTCAAGGAGGTTGCACTGTAGGGAATCAACAGAGTGGGAACCCCTATTGACGAATATTTGTTGGTGGGTTTCTCCAACATCTCCAAATGCTCTTTTTCTCCAAAGGTCCAATACATGCGATAAAGAAATAAAATTCCTCAAAGCACCTTCAACCGTTATAAAATATGAAATATGAACATATATCGTGACTGCAACCTAAATCCAAATCAAAATATAGATTATTTCCATAAACCATTGAAACATGCATTACAATAGAGATGCAAGAAAAATAATTTATTTAATCATGAAGTGTTTGGAACAATTACATATATCTTAGCATGCTAAATATTCTTTGAAACCTAGATCTGAGCTCTCTTGCTTCTCTTCTTTGAAAGAAATACTCCATAAATTTTCCTCCCAAGTGCCCCCCTCTCCTCTAGCCCCTCTCACCTTTTTATATTTCATTAGGAGGAGAAGTTGCAATGTCATGGTGGTTAGGGGAGTTGGGGTAGTTTCCACATCGGCTCCAGTTTCTTTGTAAACTATTTACTTTTTATTTTTAATGAGTTTTAATGGAATACAAGGGGTTACAAGAAGGAAAATTGTGTATGGTACATGATTTTCCTTAAGGAAACTCAGGTATTCAAATTTTGGGATCAATACGCAGGTTGCATGTGTGGAACTCACATACGATACATAGTTTATCAAGAGGAACGCCATGTATTCAAGTTAAAATCATGATAGAAATTTGTTGATATTGGAGTAAACATTGTGTATTTAGGGTCCATATCTATTATAATGTTAAGGCTCTTCTACCCATTAAGTCCTTTTGTGTGACGACGGATTTTGTGTCATCACCTGAAGGAAGAAGTTTCATTTCGAGGTATAAAAATTATGGATACATGTCATTCTCCAAAAAAACACATGATATTGGCCTCCTTGTGTGGACACACTAAAGGAAACATAGCAATATGTATCACCAAAGATAAACATGGATCGATGAAGAGGTTGTTTGAGGAGAATACGGTGTTGTGTGGGGACGATATTGTGGGATAGAAGGTTGTGGTAGATGAGTGAGATCCCTATAGATATATGTATGATCATTTGGTTGATCATAGAGTGCATAATGGGTTTTGGTATGAGAGAGAGAATCCTCTAGGTGTTTCCTTTTCCCTGGTGGAATCATAGCCCAAATTTGTGGTGTCCTCTCAGCAAAAATAGTATATGTTGGACAAAGTTCCTACAGTTTGGTGGAAATCGCTCTTACACAACCAGTTGCTTTGATCTGCATTAGATAAAGCGAAGTAATTTTTGTTTTGTTTCAATTTGCAATGTTTTTAATTAATGCATGTAATGATTATGTTGGTATTTGCATGCTAGATGTGTCTGGATAGAGTTTATTTCAAATATGTATATTTATATTCATATGCACACATCTTTTAAATATTGTGAAATTGTGATTTGTCTATAAGGAAACATTTGGAATTCTGAATTTGCTTAATTTCCCCTCCCATTGGAAATATTGGTTGAAGGGGAAATTACAACCCTTTAAAATTTATTTAACCCTAACTGTATGACCATTCAATTTAAATGTCCTCCTCATCCAAATATAAGCTCCATAATCCTATATTTTCAGGTGACGAATATATATATGACCATACCATAAATATTTTTGACACTATAGTCATATCCTATGATCTACTCACCACAACCATAAAATCTAAACACCTTTCCATGGATGTATAATACCCATGAAAAGAAACATATCAAGTGAAATATTCCCCCATGTAGTGTACTTCGCTAAATTTAGAACCTGGTGCTCCATTACATATTTTCCCAACAAAAGAGTTGTACTCTCCTTAGATTACAACAAAAAACCATGCATGATAAATGTTGATGCACTCCAGAAAATGTTATGATTGAATTCAACTACTATATCTACAAACCTTCAATTAAAATAACTTTTCCACCACCTATTAGTCATTAAATCCTCTGGAAAGAAGCAAATTTGTATCCCTACTTCCCCTTCACCTTATGACACAATGGTACTCTATGAAATATCTAAAACACCATATCATTAATAAAGATAGTGCTATGAAATGAAAATGATAGCACGGTATATGACACCATCCTAGAATTCCTACAAAGTTTAACCCATGCCTATAGGTTCATGCCCCTAAAGTTTGACTTCTACAATTATTTGGACCAGTCAATTCATTCCCATCTTGAAGAGCTTCCTATAATAGAATAATTCAGATACCCATATTATTTGTTATATATGTTACTCTATCATAATTTTGAGCACTATAAAAGTGTAAATTTAAAAACTAGAGATGAGAGTGGGAACCACTTTCCGGTGTATGAATGGAGTCACTTAATTTTGAGAAATCATGGAAATACCATCTATAAAGAGTTGACCAAAAAAAATATAATGACCATCACTTACATATTGATACATGGATTATCTCATCCAAGGATATTCCCAGTAAATAAGAAGATATTGTAGATGATTCACATCCTGAAGGTAAGATATTGGTTCCTATATGAAGATTTCAATGTATGAAAAGTTTATGGTTTTGAGGAAGATATTTATAATCTACCAACTTTCCTCACACCTAGAGTGTTTTCTATGGAGTATGTAAGGAAAATATTAATCTCTAATTAGATGCTTTTCCTACATTTCAAATACCAAAGGAATTTCCCGTTATCAAAAGAGATGGGACCGTTTTATGTAAGAGAATTAAATTCCCTATAGTATATGGAATATTATTTGAAGAATCTCAATATAGAAAAACAATAGAAGGGACCTTATGATCCCCATCAAATTACCTCCCAATTAAGGATATCAGACAAACATTCTCCTTACTATTATGTTCCTTATCTTGAATGGGAAGTATTGCAACAATGGAAGGTTGGGAGTAGGTGTTAGTGATTCAGAACAATTTAGAAGGGAGGAATGGAAAAACTACACAGATAGGAAAAAATAGATAAGCTAAAGAGCTCTAAATTGATATGGAAATTGATGGATATGAATAGGGACCCGAAAATAAAAAGGATAGAACATAGGAAGGAGAATGGGAATATCATTCATTTGTGGAGAAGTGTGATCAAATGCCAATGGAATTAGTAGAGCTCATGGAGCAACCACTAGTAAGAAAATATGTGTCATAAATTACCTTTAGACACTGAACTTCCATTGAATTTTTAGAATCTTAAAATCTAAATGTATCACCCTCACAAGGCTCGAAACCATTCAAATCTAATCTCTAGAGAAGATATATGAATATAAGAGAAAACAATATATATTTTCTCAAGGAGATCATAAAGCAGGTACAACCAATAGAGAAGAGAATGTTGATAGTGAAAGACCACTGTAATGATACCTTGAGAATATAAATTATACAACCCAAAGGGGCTATTCACACCAAATTCAATGATTCGAGGGATAATGAATATTGTGTAGACTTCTAGTAGTTGGGGATGTTTGATAAATAACACTTTTTATAAATTGGATAGTGAAATTATGTGTAAGGATGTAGTGCGGGAAATTAATGTTAGTTTTTCAACATTAATCTAGCATTATTAGGATCTTTAACTGAGAGAATAACAAGAACAACAATCAAACATAAGAGACAATGAACACAGTGTTTTTCCTCGAGGAAACTATAAATGGAGAAAACCCCGCAACTTCCTTAGAGATAGAATCAGCACCAAAATAGAAAAGCCCAAAACAATAAATGATCTCTTGATAGCAGTAACCTTCTTCTTATCTAGCCCCAGTGTCTTCTCCTTCCTCAACTATGCGCTACACTTGAGTGTGTATGAGATTTGTGTTAAATAGAGAAGTCACTTCTCTATTTATACTGCTTCCTGGCATGACTAAAACCCTACTAGGGCCGACTTCACTAGGTGAGTCTAATAGCCCTAGTGCCCCAGAACTGCGGGGACTTTAACCCTTAGACAATAGGAGGGTTACCCACAATGACTTGACATGACTTATTTACATTATAGATCCTCCTGATTGTAACATCGGGGCATGAAATCATGACTCAATTACATTACAAACACATCCCGAAATAAACATCGGGTTACAAGACATAAGATACATAGATGAATACATTCCAAAGTTACAAATACATCAACACTCCCTCTTAACTAGGAAGGTATTATTTTGTCACAATTTTCAGCACTGGTCTTCTTCTCTGCATCGACTGGATCATCTTGTCATCTTCATGTTCAAGTCTTCTTCATATTCAAGTCTTCTTTGTCTTCAAGTATTCTTCATCTTCTTCGTCTTCTTCATCTTTGAGTCTTCTTCGTCTTCAATTCATCTTCTACTTCAAGTCTTTCTTCATCACCGGATCTACATCATCACGACTACTAGATCATCACTACTAGATCATCATCACATCTACATCATCACTTGATCTGCATCATCATCAAGTCTAGATCATCATCACATCTGGATCGTCACTTGATTTAGATCATCATCAATTCTGGATCATCATCACATCTGGATCGTCACTTGATCTAGATCATCATCAATTCTGGATCATCATCACATGCTATCTCAGAATGGTGCTATCTCGATTCTTCTCATCACAGGAAGTTCTACAGAGTCAATCCTGTAGGCCTACCCTTCATGTAGGTCTTCATCAATGCTTATATATGACACTTAAGTTAGAATTTCCTGCCCAGCTCTTACATATGACCTCATCTTGTTAGAAAGGCATGCCTAGCACTCACATTTGACCTCATCTTGTCAGAAAGGCCCAGCACTCACATCTGACCATGTGTAAACACATCACACCAGAATGGCTCAACACTTATATATTATCATGTGCAAGCACATCGCATCGGAAAGGCTCTGCACTTACATCTGACCCAATCTTGTTATAAAGGCACAACAATCACATCTTACCATGTGTAAACACATCACGCCAGAATGGCTCAGCACTTATATCCGACCTCATCCTATCAGAAAGGCTATGCACTTACATTCGACCATGTGTAAACACATCGCATCGAAAAGGCGTGCACTCACATCTGATCATGAAGGAACTAATCCTACCATCACATCAGAATGGCCCCTCGTCCCAGATTGAGCTACCTGGTAACTGACCAGGTGCCTCCATTCTCCCAGAGAATGGCAGTTGCCCTTACATCTAACCTACTTGTCAGAATGGCCAACACTCACATTTGACATGAGAGGAACTTAATCCTTTAGCCATGACATAATGGTTCAGCCCTTACATCTGATCAAGTGGGAACACATCCCTCTCTCACATTAGAATGGCTTCTCAGTCCTAGACTAAGTTTTCCTGGTAACTGACTAGGAACCTCCATTCCCAGAATGGAAATAGTAGGCATATCTGACATGGAAGGAACCTAAATACTCTCACCATGACAGAATGGCTCATCCCTTACATCTGACTATGCAAGGAACTTAATCCTCTCCCATGTCAGAATGGCTCATGCACTCATCACTTCCCTTTGGAGGGAACCTCGATCTGGAGAACACCAAGCTTCTCCATGAAGTACTCAAACTTCACCCTAGCCAATGGCTTCATCAACACATCAACTATTTGATCATCCGTCGCAACATACTGGAGCTTCACTGCTCCCCTCTGCACCATATCCCTGATATAGTGATACTTGATCTTGATATGCTTCGACTTGTCATGGAACACTGGATTCTTCAACAACTTTACAAAACTCTGGTTGTCGCAATGTATACAAGTAGCATCCAACTGGATATCAAATAAATCAAACATTAGTTTCCTCAGCCATACTGCCTCACAACTAGATGAATAAGCTGCAACATACTCTGCTTCAGCTGTACTCAGTGCCACACAGGATTGCTTCCTGCTAAACCAAGAGATCACACTTGATCCCATACTGAAGCAAAACCCTGAAGTGCTCTTCCTATCAATGGAATTTTTTGTCCAATCTGAATCAACATAACCCTCCAGGTTAATCTTCTGATTTGACTCATACTTGAGCCCATAGTCAACTATACCCCTTAGGTACCTCAGAATATGCTTTGCAGCAATCAAGTGAACATTTCTCAGATTTGTCAAGAACTGGCTCAAGGTGTTCACAGTAAAGTAAATGTCTAGTCTCATGTTCATCAGGTACATCAAGGACCCAATCATCTGACGATACATCATAGCATCAACCGACTCTGATGAAGAATCACTCAATAGCTTCAGGTTCAATGCCATAGGTGTGGCCATGGCTTTGTAGTCCATCATCCCAAACCTCTTCAGGATCTCTATTGATATACTTCCCTTGTCCAAGGGAGATTCCATATACACTTTGCCACACCTCCATACCTATAAAATAATGCTTCATACCCAAGTCCTTCATTTCGAACTCAACATCGAGATTTCTCTTCATATCAGCAATGAACCCATCCATACATGTCACAAACAGATCATCTACATATAGTACGAGCATCATTGGGTTGCCATATTCAACCTTGTAGTAAAGGTTGGAATCTTCTTTACTCTTGGTAAAGCCCAAGCTAGATAGAAAGCTATCAATTTTTCCGTACCAAGTCCTGGGTGCCTGTTTCAAACCCTACAGGGATTTCTTCAATCTACACACATGAGACTCTCTATCATATGTCTCAAAACCGAGTGGTTGTTCCTCTTCTACTACACCATTCAAGAAATCAGCCTTGACATCCATTTGGTGTATCTTCCATTTCATCACTGTAGCCAGAGCGAGTACTGATCAGATGGAAGTGTATCTGACTACAGGTGCAAAGGTCTCTTCATAATCTATTCCTTCTTTATGAGAGAAACCCTGAGCCACAAATCTTGCTTTATATTTTTCAATGCTACACTCTGCAGCATGCTTTATCTTATAGATCCATTTGGAAGTCACAACTGAATTCCCTTCTGGTCTTGGGACAACATCCCAACCATCATGTTATTGCTCAAAATGACACATATCTTCCTATGACCACTTCCCCGGTATGGTCGCTAGTTCTGTTGTAAAGGAAAGTTTCCTATGGCTAGGGTTTAAGAGGCCATCAACATACTGGGGTTGAAAGGTGGATGCAAATGGTTTATGATCTCAGTTTTGGTCGATCCCACTCTTCTTTCAGAGAGTGATCCTGATGTGATTGAACCAATGTCACATTTGTTCAATCCCACTCTCCCTTCAGAGAGTGACTTTCTTGAAGCAGTTGAATCGATTCCATTATCAATCAATCCCACTCTTCCTTTGGAGATTGAAGTGTCTACTAGTAACATTTTCTTCACTTCCAGTTCAGAACTTACTAAACAAGGGGGAATTAAACTTGGTTTGGATCAACCCCCACCAAGCTCTTGGATTGCTTCCTTTGATTGGGATAGCCTAGTTGAGCCGTGCCTTCCTTCTTATGAACCTTTCTAGATAAAGGTCAAAGTTGAACCATACACGATTTCTCCTTGTATTGTTGATGAAGGAGCCTCAGTTAGTATTTTGTCTGCTTGTTCTTGGTGAGGCTTGGGATCTCCCTGCCTTGTGTCAACTTCTAGTCAGTTACTATAGTTTGATAGAAGAACTTGTATAGCCTTGAGAATTATTGCTCAAACACCTATTACTTTGGGTGGGAAGACCATCTTAGTTGGCTTCATGGTGATAGAATACCCCTTGGACTTCAATATGCTCCTTGGACATGATTATGTCTATACCATGCAAGTTGTGGTGTCAAAATTCTTTCATGTGATGTACTTTAATCATGGCGAAGAAATTGTCACTATTGATCAGTTGTATTTTCTTGATCCGTCTCCTGAACCAACTATAGACCAGGTCTTTCCTTTTTCGATTCCCAGTGTTTCTGTAGACACTACCTTGCCATAGGTGAGCTATGTGGCCTCATGTCCTTTGCGTTCAATTGCTATTGAGAAGTAGCCTTTGTTTTCATGCTTACCTTCTTGGGACTTGGTCCCAGCAGTTGACCAGGTGAGTCATTCTATACAGACTGTGGGGCCTAATCTCCACTCTGTTGATCCATTTGAAAGTTTAGACATGTGTCCTATCTTGGATGATCTCCTTCCTTTGGATGAAGTCTTCCTAGAGTCTTTGATACAATCTAATCTTATATTGGATGTTGGTTCAATTGTGACTAAGTCTAACCCTGATTTTCCTAGTGAGCATGTCCTTTCTTCTTATGTTGGTCTTGTTGAGTCTTTCGACTCTTCCTTTGAACAGAAAGCCAGTGATCCTAATGAGTTTGTTTTTTCTTATGAATTTTTGAACTCTCGTGATACTCAGTTTGTTCCTGCAGACTCTATATCCCTTGTTGATTTTTTCTCTCCTTTTGAGGTTGATATTATTGATTATAAACCCTCAGATATTTGCACTATAGAGTCCTCTTTCATTGATTCTTCCTTGACTACATCTTTTGTAGAAGATAGCAAAGCCACACGTGTTTCTGCCAAAATGACCTGCATTAGATATTTTCTTCTGAATATGATTCTGATGTTGTTGTTTCTTGGATACAGGATTTTTAGTTGGATTAACAACTATTTAATGGTCTTGTCTTATTGTTCAAGCTATAACTGCATTTGCATGTGCCCTGCTCGTGCTTATGAGCCTGATGCCGGCTTTCATGATTTTAGCTCATTGTATAAGCCCTCATCTTTGTTCTCATCGTCGCTAAGCCTTGTATCATTTTTCCTTTGCAACTTGACACCCTTTACCTTGAAGAGACATTCCCCAAGTTTCTTTACCTAGCTCTTTTTCATTGCATTATGCATAGGTTTGTTCCTCGTGCTTGGAACTAGTTTTGCTTTCCCTTGACACTCGTCTCCTTGCATTTAGAGCATTCTTTTTGCTCTCCTTTGAGCTCGTTAAAAACAGTAAGGAGGTTGTGAGTTGAATTTTCTGGACTCCTTAAAACTTCACAGGAAATATATTGAGTTTCTTTAGGCCCAAGTCTGAATCCTCAAAATAAACTTGACTGCCGAGTAAACTTGTCCATTTGGGCTCGTTAAGAATATGTGAATGGGCATCCACATTGGTGCTAGGATATCTCTTTCTCGGACCATGTGGAATAATACGAGAAATAAACACTCTCTTTTCTTCGAAATTGAGAAGAGTATTCTCAGGCATAGGTTTATCACTTTTCCAGACCCGAGGGACTAAATTTACGGAAAAGGAACCCCTAGTATGAGCTTAGTTTTCACTTTTTAGTGCTCTGGACCTAAACATGAAAAATATTTCGAGTGTACTTTATGTCTTTGTCATGCTTGTTAAAACCTAAATAACAAAGCATCAAGTTTATTGTTGTAAGCCCCATTTCTCATAATCAAATGGATATTTCTGAGTGATCTTGCCTTCCTTCACACTCATAAAACTCAAGCTATATGTTGCTTTTGAAGGAGCGTTGGGTAGGTGGTAATTTAACATTTTCAGACCTTCCTGACTAAATACAAAAAAAGGTGTGCCTTAATTCTTCGGAAGCTAAGAGAGTTCTTATGTGGTTTGTTTTATACTTTTCCATCCTCAAGAGACTAAATTGGACAAAAAAGGACCCCCCCAGAGTCTTCTTTGGAGTTTTCAAACTCGCTAAACTATGAAAACACCATCGAGCATGTACTAGTTTGGGCTCGTAAAATCCACGAATCAGAGCTTTATCAAGCATTCTTCTATCTTTTCTTCAAGCTTGCAAAAAATGAAGATGGTCTTGAGTTTGATTTCTTGGACTCATTAAACCTTTACAAGAAACAGGGGAAGGGAAGTTCATTCACATGTATTTTAAATCATGGTAGCAAGTCTTGTTTCCTTGAACAAAGCACTAGTTTTGAGTCTATCAATAGTTGGGTCCTAGTATTTTGACCTTATCCTGATTCAGAGTTTCTTACTCCTCCATTTGGTCTCTTTTCCAATTATATGGGGAATCTGTCAATGTCTCCTACATTGTAGATTTGTTTTGTTGGTCCTTTTGTGTCAAAAGCTGCCTAAGTCACTTTTGTGTCATGCTCACTATTCAAGGATTAAAAACTTTGTCAACCATTCTGCATTTGCCTTGACCTTTTGTGTCGGCCATTCACCAGTATTAGTTCATTACATCATGTCGTCATCATTTCTTGTCGTGAAATTAAGTACCAATTCGATATCCAATTAGTCTTTGACTTACCTCATGTTGGATGATGAAGGATGCCTTAATTCCTTCCTTCCAACGGATCTCTTCCTATCGACTGCAACACATCTTGCTCTAGGAAAGAGATTTAGAGTTTTATGATAGTACCTTGGGAATTGTAGTCGTCAGTGGCAATTTCCATCACTATTGGGTAGTGGGAATACCTTAATGCCTCCTTCTCAATGGATTCTTCAAGTGTTCGACTTTAAGTCCTTGTAATCACACTTGTTAGAATGTACTAGGTACCTTGGGGACCATTTTCGTTAATGGTGGTTTCCCTCATGTTTGTTAACGGTTCTCATTATTGACCGGTAATCAAACAGTTTCCTCCATGTTCGACTTCAACTCCTTTATTCACATGGTTAGGATTCATACATTTTGGGTGGTTTGGATTGAAGACTTTGGGATGACAGTAGCATCGTCATTTTTCTATTGCCCAAGTTGCGAAATACCTTGTTACATTTTATATTATATTTTGTTGAGACATAGATCCACCTTGTATTTTTGTGGCTATGATCGATTATCGAGTATGGATCCACCTTGTTCCTTTGTGGCCATGACTCCTTTAGATTTGATATGTCACATTTTTGCATATTGAGCGACCATGATAGTTTCATCAGTTATACATATGTTGGATCCGCCTGTATATTTATGGCGATGTTTTGTATATGGACTTGTATGTCCTAGAGATCATTTTTTTTTCTGACATTTATCTCTCTTTCAGGTACCTTTGTTCGAGCCTTTTGATCTTGGATTCTCTGTTCTCTCCATACTCAGCTGTTTCCTTTATAATGCATTTTGGCTATTGCCTTACCCTCTAACCTCATACATTAGGAGGAATCTTTTATAGCTCAAAATGACACATCACTGCCTATGACCACTTTCCCATGATTCCATTGCATGTCGACACTTCCATGATGACACTTCATGAAAAGTCACTAAAAAAACACCTAAATTGGAGGACCCATATATTGAATTTTGTAACTCTATTTGACCTCATCTTTGCACCGTTGGAAAGGTATTTTTGTTATCTCAAACTTTCTAGAAGACACCAAAGTTTGAAAATGCTCAAAAATACCCTAAAAATGATTTTATCATGTGTACACGACTTTCCTTAAAGAAACCCACGTACGTACGCGAGTTGCTATATATAATAGTTGCGTACACCTTAAATACACAAATTTTTTCACTGCAACCCATTTATACCTCCTCGTGTACATGATTGCTGTCTCTGCAACTCATGTGCGCCTCTTGAAAATGTCAAAAAAATACGTATTTTGAAATTCGGGTAGTTTGGGTAGTTATGCAACTGACTCCTTTAGTTGTAACTTCTTTGTATTCGCCCCTAACTCTTCTTTAAGCATATAAATAGAGGTAGGGAGGTCCATGAGAGGGGACTTGAATCTTTGCATTGTTATGCTGGAGGATTTGGAGCTCTCTTTTCCCACACCTTTGCCCTAGAAGCTTTCTCCTTGTGTTGCAGAGCTTGGAGGCTGAGTTCCTTGGAGAAGAGAAGCAGCAGAACCAGATCAAGGTTTCGTGAGGTGCCGAACTTGAATAGAAGGTATAGTTGTACTTGTTTTTAAGCTTAATAAAGATGTGATGTCCTTCTTATTCCCAAATCATTGTTCAATGTGCGATTGAATCTCTGTTTATGATCGTATTATGATGTTAATCAGATTAGTATTTTAGGTTTATTTTGATTATCATTTCTTTATATGTGGTCATATTGGTTTGAGGAAGGTATAATTCATTTTGCAGGTCTCTTGGAGAAAGAGGAGCGAGAGGAGCAAGAAGAGGATTGAAGGGCTGCTTGGATCAACCTTCGTTTGTCAAGGTATGAACCATTCTAATCTCTGAAACTTGCTTATATATACTTGCATAGCCATTTGCATCCACCTTTCAACCCTAGTACATTGATGGCCTCTTAAACCTTAGCCATAGGAAACTTTCCTTTACAACACATCATTCTTCATGATTGATTGGTACTCTTTAATCACAGCATCCTTCTATTCTTTCCATTCTGCTGCTTCTTCGTAACTGGAAGGTTCTTTATCAATGAAATCACATAGTAATGCTACATACCCAGAGCAGTATCTGGTCCTCTTTCTTTCTCTATCATTCTCTTCTAGAGCCCCATATCTTTCTGTACCTTGGATCTACAGGTCTTTGTGGTTCTTCAAATTCTCGATCTTCTACTTGAGTTTCTTCGTTCATGGTTGTATCATGAATTTTGGGTGCTCTCGCTTCTTCAGGTTCTTCAGCAAGGCTCTTTCTGGATTTGTTGCAAGTTGTGTCTTCATCAAATGTCACATCCCTACTGATGCCAATATTCTTGTATCCTGGGAAATAGATTCTGTAAGCCTTCGAGCTTTCAGAGTATCCCACAAACATACCCTTCTTCCTTGAAGGATCTAATTTTGTTCTCTTCTATTTTGGAATGTGTATGTACACATGATAGCTGAATATTTTGAGATGGCTGACTTTTAGTTTCTTTCTGGAGAATACTTCTTCAGGATTCTTATTCTCTAGTACTCTATGTGGATTATAGTTCTATACATACACCGTTGTTCTGAAAGCTTCCACCCAAAGATGCATAGGAAGATCTTGATCATGAAGCATTGCTCTTGCAGCTTCCATGATAGTTCTATTCTTCCTTTTTGCAATCCCATTTTGTTGGGGATTATAAGGAGTGGACAACTCCCTCTTAATCCTTGATTCTTTAAATAGCTCTTTGAACTCATTCAAAATGAATTCTCCACCATTATTTGATTGAAATATATTGATCTTATTTTCAGTGTGATTCTTGATCAAGGATTTGAATTCCTTGAACTTGCTGAATAATTCGTCTTTGTTCTTCATGAAGGAAGCCCATGTCTTCCTAGAAAATTCATCAATGAAAGAAACATAGTATACATACCCTCTTAGTGAGCTTGATGACATAGGACCGCATACATCGGAGTGGATGATTTCCAAGATTCCTTTTTCTTTGCTTTCGCTACTTGGAAATGTCTTCTTTGTGTTCTTTCCTTTCACGCATCCTTTGCAGAACCCATCATGTTTTGCTTGTCTTTCTAGAAGACCTTCAACAGCTTTACTTGCAAGAGGTAGTGTTCTGTAATGCACATGTGCAATCCTTCTATGCCAAAGCTCATTTGTCTCTACTATTTCATGGACCAAGGCTTGTTCTGGATGTCCCTTCAATTTGTACAAACCTCCTTCTTGTTCACCAATCACTATTGCATCATCAATAGTCTTTCCTTTTGGCCACATGATGAATTGACCATCTATGAATGCAACCCTCATTCCTTTTGCATCTAATTCCGATATGGAGAGGATGTTATTCTTGAGTCCTGGCACAAATAATACTTCCCTCATAGTCATATACTTTCCATAGTCTAGCGTATAGGAAGATTCCCCACTACCCTTTATTGGATATTGGTAGTCATATCCTAGCTTCACCTTGTGAGGTGATTCATGTTTTGAAAGTCTCACAAAGGATTCCTTGAATCCAGTCATATGTTTGGAAGCCCCACTATCTATAAGCCAATGATTGCTTCCATGAGTAATGTTTCCTGTGAGAGCAGAAATCAAAACATATTCATCCTCGCTTGAAGAATCTTCATTTTCATATCTGGTTCTCTTTGATGAAGGTTCATCATCCTCTGCAGCATGAGCATGATGTATTCTTTTGTTTCCCTTCTTCTTGTGAGAGCTAATTTTGTTCTTAGGAAAATATCTAGCAAAGTGTCCTCTTTCATCACATGTATAGCAAATGAACTTAGACTTATCTCTAGGATTTCTAGAATTATTCCTTTGATGAGAGTACTTACTTCTGTGATGGCTGGATCTGGGTTTCTTGGATTGTACTGTGAGAGCTTAATCTTCACTTCCCATCTTCTCTTCTTGAGCTGCTATCCAAGCTTCTTCTTAAGAAAATTCTTCCCACAGTTTGTTGAACTTGACTAACTTCTTTCTAGCACAAATCCCTTGAATGAAGGAGTCCCATGTCCTAGGGAGACCATTCAAGGTGGTCATCACAATTTCTGCATTCTCCACTTCTTCATATATTGCTTCTATTTGTTCCTTGATCTAAGAAAACCTTGTGAAGTAAGACTGGATGGTCTCTGCATTCTGGATCTTCACATTATTTAGTTGATTCCTCAAATTCATCTTCTGGTTTATGTTCTTCCCTTCAAACAATTTGGTTAGGGAATCAAACATAGCTTTAGGTGTCTTCAGAGAGGACACCTGTGGGATAAGGTGATCCTTGATAGAATCAGCAATGATTCTATTTTCCATAACCAACTTCTTCTTATGCAAGGCCTTAGCCTCATCTCCCTCTAAAACTGGAACCTCCTCATTGATGTAGGAGTCCAACTCATTCTCTCCTAGGACCAGGGAGATCCTATACTTATAGGCTTGGAAGTTATCAGCTCCCTCCATATTTTAATCAAGATTGGTATGATGAGACATCTTAACTGAGAAACTCAAATGGAAATACAAAAGAATTAGATCTTACCAGGTCAAGATGTCAGATCTGGATTTGGAGCTGAAATCCTACAGTACTGGTTCAGGAGTAGATTAGGGTTTTGATTTTCTAGATTTATATCCAACCAAATGATTTGAAATTGATCCCTAACTTAGATTTTGGGGAGGATATCAATCCAAGGTTGGGCTCACTGAAAAATTCCTCTTCTATGAAAAGCCCTAATTTCTAGCAGCAGTGTCGGGTCCAAAACTGAAAAACCTCAAAAGTGGATTCTGCTTCAATAGGAAGATGTGCCCTAAGGAGGAGAGTTATTCCACCTTAATTTTTCTGAAAATATGTGGAGGAAGATCCACAAACTAGCAATCCATAGTTCCCGCAGATGCACAGTGTCTTCTTCTCAGGTTAGCTCTGATACCATGTTAGTTTTTCAACATCAAGCTAGCATTATTATGATCTTTAACTGAGAGAATAACAAGCACAGCAATCAAACACAAGAGAAAATGAACATAGTGTTTTTCCTTAGGGAAACCATAAATGGAGAAAACCCCACAACTTCCTCAGAGATAGAATCAACACCAAAATAGAAAAGCCCAAAACAGTAAGTGATCTCCCGAAAGTAGTAACCTTCTTCTAATCTAGCCCCGGTGTCTTCTCCTTCCTCAACTATGCGCTACACTTGAGTGTGTATGAGATGTGTGTTAAATAGAGAATTCACTTCTCTATTTATACTGCTTCCCAATATGAGTAAAACCCTACTAGGGTCAACTTCACTAGGTGAGTCTAATAACCCTAGTGCCCCGGAACTGTGGGGAATTTAACCCTTAGACAATAGGAGGGTTACCCACAATGACTTGACATGACTTTTTACATTATAGATCCTCCCGATCGGAACATTGAGGCATGACATCATGACTCAATTACACTACAGACACATCCCGGAATAAACATCGGGTTAGAAGACATAAGATACATAGATGTATACATTCCGAAGTTACAAATACATCAATAGTTAATACTGAGAAGAAGCTATTATCATCCTTAAACAAATTTGAATATTTATTGGAAGTTGAAAAATTGACTATCAAAGTGAAACAGGTCACGATCAATTAACTAAAAAGTAATATCATAGCTCTACGGGTGGACCATGTAGCAATGTTTCATGCCAACTCGGTATTATAGCAAAATGACAATCAGATTGCACATTTCAAGAAGTAGTTGAAGATTTCTGGAGCATAAACTGTTCATACTCCTGAACTAATAAAATCATAATATTAAAAGGAGAAAATATATCAAATATTGATGAAATAGAGGAGATTGTCAGAAGAGTATGAAAATAAGATAAATTATTTGCAAATGCAAATTTCTACTCTGAATCTACAAAATACCTCTCTAGATCCTGATCCTAGTCCTCCAATATAATCTCCAAGTTTGGAAGAGATAAATAATCCCACTAAGGGGAAAGAACAAGGTCAAAGGGAAGCAAAGAAGAAATATACAACAAAAACAATATTGGTTCAATGGAAGAATATACTCCAATTCAAAAAACACACTAAAACAAAACACCCTTTTGGGGGTAGTTTTGGCTTGAGGTGGTTTTGCTAAAACCCCCCTTATTTTTGTTTAGGTGTTTGGGGGAGGTTCATAAACACTCCTCCCCCCACCAAGTTCCTGAGAATTGGACTTTTGGGGGCATTTTTTCAAAAAAAACCCCAAAAGTTGAGTTCCAAGGAATTTTAACGGGGGAGGTGTAGTAAGATCTCCCCTAAAGGTGTGTTTGAAGGCAGTTTGTAGAGACCCCCCCAGCCAACCCAAAAAAATATAGAAAAACAATAAAAAAAATCATGAGAATTAGAATTTTGGTGGCAGTGTTTTCAGATCTCCCCCAAAATTTCAATTCTCATGTCTTTTGGAGGGGTTTTTTTAAAGACCCCCCTAAATATATTTTCAGAGTGTTTTTAAAAAAAACCCCTCCAAAATTCTTGAGAATTCAACTTTTGGCGGAGGTTTGTAAAAGCCCGCCTCTAGTTGTTAAATTCTCATGATTTTTAGAGGGGGTTTTAGAAAGATCACCCCTAAATATATGTTTCAAAGAAGTTTTCTAAAATTCCACGGAATTTTACTTTTGGAGGTGGTGTTTTGAAGACCATTGCCAAAAGTTCAATTCTCATGGCATTTGTTTGTTGGGGAAGGCATAGAAGGAACAATCCTAAATATATTTTTCAAGTATGTTCTCAATATCCATCCTTTTGAAGAGTACTGCAATTTACCACTAATTACCCTAAAATTTAACCCTAATTAACCTCACACTTGACCCATAATTACCCCTAATTAACCCATAATTGACCCCTAATTACCACTAATTAACCCTTGAATACCCCCTAGTTAACCACTAACAACCCCCTAATTGACCCCTTATTAACCCCTAATTACCACAACTCATTACCTAATAATGGACCCTAAATGACACTATTGAGTCTCCTTTTGTTATCATTTTTGGCAATTAAATAATGCATTTAAACACATTTTATTTCCTTTAGTATGTTTTATGTCATACAAATCATTATTTCAACACAAGGTAAGAACAAATTTGATGTTATTTCCACTTTGGTTATTAATATCATTTTTATGATTTTATTAACTCAAAACTATATTATTTAAATCATATTTAATATATTATTTGATATGTATATTTGTTTGCAGATTTCATAGTTTGTTTGGGAAAATTAACAACAAAATGTATTCAGCCTTCCGTTCTCACCATACGTCCATCTCACGATCCAGCTTGGCGTTCATCTCATCATCCAATCGTCGCATGAGATTTGTTGATCGTTTGCCATGTGTGCCCTAGATTGACACACTATACATCTAGCTCACAGTTCAGTGTTCTGTTTAGTTCGCCGTTCATCTCACTCATCAGCCTACGCGCTGTCCATAATTAGTTTTGGGCATTTAAACATGAAACAGTTTGTAAATATCCTTATCTTGCCATCATGCCAACCATCTCTGTGCTGGACCGATGAATTTAACTCATCCTCTGGAAGGATCGCCACCTAGCTGCTCGTTATCCATGTGTTTAAATTTTGGACATTTGTTGTTAACTCATGGATTCATCTGTTTTAATACTCAAATATCATAAGCCTATGTGTTTAAGGGATATAACAGCCTGCATTCTAGAAGATCGAATGTGTCGTCGCCCCTGCTCTCCACAACACCACCAGTCTGCACGCTCGTGCTGATAAGGGACCCGTGTTCCAGAAACTTGTTGTTGTGTACAGACCTGCGTTCAACACCAGCTCATCAATCACACAAAGGAATGGATTCACACCACGATGAAGAGGATATTCCCATGTGAAGGAAGAATATCACACCACATCAAGCACGCTGTAGAAGCCTGTTCATTCTAAAGAAGGAGCAGACTCGTCACATTATGCCATGATCACGATGAATGAAGAGCCATACCATGCATTGGTTGCAAATCAATTATGTGCTTTAAATATTGCCTAAAATTAGAGAGCAGTCGACCTTTAGGGTCGAGTTACTCATCTCTCATGTAAACTATACATATCAGTCTCTTAATACAGAGCAAAGTTAGCAAGAGTCAGAAGTCAGTTAGTCATAGTTTTTATAAACACTGTATTTTTTTCTAAAGTTGAATAAAGAGCTGTATGCATTGCTGTTGAAGATTCCGGTTTGAGTAGGAGTTAGCAGACTTCACCACTGATTGTTGAGAGGGCCCCTCATCAACCAGAGGTTCATTAGCTTAGTTTTAATTTAATTCTTTCTTTTCTATTTTAGTTAATCTAGTTTAATTTCTAGTTTGTTTTCATTAGGTGCTATTTTATTTCCTGTATTGTATTAACTTAGTTTTCTTTCAGTAGTTAAAGGAGTATTTTTTTTCCTGTATTGCATTAGTTTAGTTTTATTTCAGAAATTAAATAAGTAGATGCGTGCATAGCTTTACTTTCAGTCATTTTCTTTCAGTCTTTTGTTCTTAGTTAGATGATTTTAGTTAGTCATTTCATTCCAGTATTGCTTTCAGTTTTTCGTTTCAGACAAGTAGAATAGTTTATTTCCATTTGAATTTAGTTTTGGTTAGTTATGAATTGGTTTAAGTAGAATAGTTTGTTTTCATTTCAATGTAGTCTTGTTTATTTATTTCCTGTTATTAATTTATTTATATAAAATAGTTTGCTTTCATTTAAATTCAGTTTTGTTTATTTATTTTTCTGTCATGAATTTGTTTAAGTTAATTTCCAGTTTGCTAATTATGTTTACAATGCAATGCTTTCCTTTTGTTTCAGAGTTAGTTTGAAGTTAATCTGTTGATTAAATAGGTTTTTTTATTAATTCCATGCATTAGGTTTAGAATTGCATAACTTCAGTTGAATAATTAGTTCATTTAGGTTAGTTTTTACCATTTTTACTATATGTACTGCTATTCAGACTGTCTGTCCAGTCTGCCATTCAGTCACCCTTTACAGACCTACTGTTCAGTTTGTCATTTAACCCTCGGTTTTGTTTTTAATGTTTTTATGCATTTTTTAGATTGTTTCTAGTTTTGTTTTGGCAATCTTTGGATTATGTTTGTAGTTGGTAATTTTATTTAATCATTTCAATAAAAGTTTGATTGATTTAGGCTATTGATTAAAGTTTTATTATTCTTCTTTTATTTTAAACATGGATTAAGTTGTTCTTATTTCCTGATTTCGTTTTACTTTTGTTTTACATCTTTGTTTTCATATAGAGTTTAAAGTTAAGTTATTTGTAATCATAGGAATCATTCTTGTTTTTACGTGTCTATTGAAAAATAAAGTTTAAATATCTTTATTAAGTTTTCTAGTTGCTTATGTTTATTATATTTATTAAGTTTTCTACTTGCTTTTTTAGTTTTCTATTTTTTATAAGATAAGTTGTCTTTTTACCCTTAAGGAGTAGTTAGTTAGTTATTTGTCACTTTAGTTGTTATAATTATTTTTATGTATGAGTTAGTGTCTAAAGTTATAAGTATTATTGTTTATGTCTTTCTTTTTAGTAGCTATTTAGAATTTGATATTCCAGTCCAGTCCAATTATTTAGATGTCTTAGGAGTTTGACTCAGTTTTTCATTTTGAAATATCTTTCGATCTTTTGTTTATTAAAATATCTCCACGACACCGTAGGATCCTTTTTACCTTTGCATATATTTTGTATCAACTCTATTCTTACCAACCCCAGTTGATAATTAAATATTCGGTGTATTTAAGATAGTAGAAAACACCGTGAACAAACACTTAATTACCTGTAATTGACCAAAAATTACCCTTAAATGATCATTAATCAACCTTTAATTACTCTTCCTTTACTCATAATTTCCCATCAATGATCTCTAACTCTACATGGGGCCCAAGTCCATCACATAGGCCTTACAATTTTTTTTTTATGTCTTGTGAGTGGGATATGGTCTCCATTTTGGGATGTATAACACCATGAATCATTTTTTACTACTAGGTCATGGTTTGGGATTAACCTCTAGGGCCTAAGTTCATATAGTTTCCTACATGTCTCATGGTTCATGTGTAGTGCCCCAAGCTATCACTCATTCCCTAGAATATGAGTAATACATGTTCATCATTTTGAGAATTAACATGCCAAGGATGGTTCATGATGCCCATGCCATGCTCTATGGATAAAAGGAAAGGCACTAGGACATAACATATATTTATATCGGGCTTAGATGCTATGTTTTTCTGCTTGGGGCATCACACATGTCCATAATACTTAATATTTGGACTCCAAGTTTGATATGATGGTCATTTCAAGGTTTGAGGCATGATATATTTATTGGGGATAAGGGCATAGTTTGCTGCAAAAACCTAGGTTCTAAATCCATGTAATATATCTCTAATCCTTACATGTCATGTGTCGAGCCTTAAGCCACAACATAGGCCATGCATATGATATATTTGGCATGTGAGTAAGATGGGGCATTACATTTAACGATTTAATACACCAAGGATGGTTCTCATCACTGAAGTCATGTTCTAGGGTGAACGTACATATTTTTAGTCCATAACATGAGGTTGTTGGGTTCTACATAGGACATACATGAGGCCCTATCCCATCCTTTCCCAGGGATACAGATATGGAGGCCATTTTGAGGTTTGTAACATCATGGATGTTTATTGTTCACTAATCCATGGTTTGATACCGAAACCCATGTTGTTGGGATATAAAATTTGTGTATGGGGCTCATTTTCTTTGCATAGCAACCCACATCATGGCATGGGGCCCTTTTAGGGAATCCTTAGCCTACATGTCATATATGACTGCCACACTGAGGAAGGGAACACTATGGATGGATTTTGGGAAACATTCAATGGTATAATTGAACATTTAGGACCTTACATCGTAGCATTTTACTATTCATATCATGGTCATGTGTGTGGTCCCAAACCATCATATTGGCCTTCCATGGGAAATGTTTGGCCTAGAAATGGAATATGATTCTCATTTTGAAGTTTGAAACACTAAAAATAGTTGTTGGTTCCTTTGATGTGGTTCAATGCCAAAATGTAGGGTATTATGCCATAGTATTTGTCTATGGGTCTCTTGAGACATCCTTGTGTCCCTTAGACACCACAAAGGTCCTACAAATGGAACCTTTTTCATGTCATCAGAATATGATGACCATTTTGAGTTTGGTGGATTGAGGATGGTTATAATGGCTTTACACATGGTCTAAGGTCAAAATATAGAATAATGTAATGATAATATTTAGTAACCTTACATTGAATAATGTCTCGATATATATAATTTAATAACCTAACACTAAATAAAGTGAGGATATAATTTAGCAACCTAATACCGAATAAAGTGACGATAGGATTTAGTAACCTAATATGTAATAAAGTGATGATATAATTTAGTACCCTAACGTATTTGATATCGGTATTTTTCCAATCATCTATTTTGTAAATATATACAAGAGGATTGAACACATTCAACCCACATCTATTAATGAGATGCATAATACCCCTCACAAAAACTTTACTCCCATGAATACCCTTGGATATTTAAGGAGCATGGTTGAAGCCATTGAGATTATGTTGGTAAATCTAAGGTGTACCAATGGTGTCCTTGGTGTCTATGGAAAATAGCCATTACTTTGAATCAATGTTATTCATCACATTTTCACTTCTATGATACTTTTGCATGAATGAAAGGTTTCGTAATGACAACAAAGCCTTCACCACGAATTTGAGATCTTCCAAAAATTGTTCAATTATTGGGATATTAGGTACTTTTTACCCTCGACTTTGTTATAAAAATTTAACTAATTTTATGCATATTTATGTAATTATTTATCATGATTAATTATCATCTTGTTCATAAAGTTATGTTTGTTCTTCATAGAGACTAATTTTTTTTTTTAGGAAATAATTTTTTCACATAACTCAGCATCATAATTCAAGGACACACACCCACACACACATTTCTAAAAAATATGTATTGCTTTAAGTTTAATGACTTGAAACATAAATTGTATTATACATGCAGACGAAATCAAGTATATAGCTTCAATATTGCTGATTTGTACATCTAACATGATAGGATTGGTTTTTCTATTGCAAAAACCACATATTCTTCCTTATTTAAATAATCTCACTATTAGGTGGGTAGTGGGTTATTGGTTAAGGGATTTAGGTTTTAGGGGTACTAGTGAGTAAATAATTTACGAGTTATGTTAGTTTGTGAGGGGTTATACATCAGGGTTATGTATTGTTAGTTTTTCAACATTAAGCTAGCATTATGTTAGGATCTTTACTGAGAGAATAACAAGTACAACAATCAAACACAAGAGACAATGAACACAATGTTTTTGATCTGGGAAACCATAAATGGAGAAAACCCCGTAACTTCCTTAGAGATAGAATCAGCACAAGATGTAAAACCCCAAAACAGTAAGATGCACTCCCGACAATAGTAATCTTCTTCTTGTCTAGCCCCATTGTCTTCTCCTTCCTCAACTATGCGCTACACTTGAGTGTGTGAGTGATGTATGCTAAATAGAGACCCCAGCTCTCTATTTATACTAATCCCTACATGACTAAAACCATACTAGGGCTGACCTATACTTGGAGAGTCTAATAACCCTAGTGCCCCGGAACTTTAACCCTTACACAATCGGAGGGTTACCCACTATGACTTGGCATGAATTGTTTACATTATTGATTCTCTTGATTGGAACATCAGGGCATGACAACATGACTCAATTACATAATAGATACATCCCAGAATAAACATTGGGTTACAATACATAAGATACATAGATGAATACATTCCGAAGTTACAAATACATCAACACTCCCTCTTAACTAGGAAGGTATTCTTTTGACACAATTTTCAGCACTGGTCTTCTTCTCTCTATCAACTGGATCTTCTCGTCATCTTGATTCTTCTAAGTCTTCAAGTCATCTTTGTCTTCAAGTCATATTCATTATTTGAATCTGGATCATCTCTCGATCTGGATCATCATGGGACATCATCACTCGATCTGGATCATCTCTCGATCTGGATCATCACTGAACTGGATCTGGATCATCACTCAATCTGGATCATCACTGCTGGATCTGGATCATCACTCGATCTGGATCTCTTGGAGTCATCATAACTGGATCTAGATCATAGCTCGATCTGGATCTCATCTGGTCATCATCATGTGTGTACTATCTCGTCATAGGAAATTCTACAGAGCCAACCTTCTTTCATGCTAGTTGTAGGCCTAGCCATCAGATAGGTCTTCGCCCAGCACTTATATTTGACCTACTCGTTAGAAAGGCACACCAAACACTTACATTTGACCTACTCATCAGAAAGGAATGCCCAGCACTCACAGCTGATCATGTAGTAAACTACAATCACATCAGAAAGGCCCCACACTCACATCTATCATGGAAGGAACTGAATCCTCTCACCATGATAGAATGGCCTGCCCTTACATCTGACATGGAAGGAACTTAATCCTCTCACCATGAAATAATGGCCCTCACTTACATCGGCCATGGAAGGAACTTAATCCTCTCACCATGACGGAATGGCCCGCACTTACATCGGCCATGGAAGGAACTTAATCCTCTCACCATGAAGGAATGGCCCGCACTTACATCGTCCATGGAAGTAACTTAATCCTCTCACCATGATGGAATGGCCCGCACTTACATCGGCCATGGAAAAAACTTAATCCTCTCACCATGACGGAATGGCATGCACTCACATCTGACCTGGAAGGAACCAAATCCTCCACCCTCGTCAGAAAGGCCCCCAGTCCTAGACTGAGTTACCTGGTAACTGAACAGGTGCCTCCACTCTCCCAAAAAGTGGCAGTTGCCCTTACATCTGTCCTACTCAATAGAATGGCCAGCACTCATATCTGACATGGAAGGAACTGAATCCTCTCACCATGATAGAATGGCTTAGCCCTTACATCTGACCTGCTCGTCAGAATGGCTTTGGATCTTTAGCACTCATATCTGACATGGAAGGAACTGAATCCTCTCACCATGACAGAATGGCTCATCCCTTACATCTGACCTGCTCATCAGAATGGATTTGGGACTCATCACTTTCCCTTGGAGGAAACCTCAATCTGGAGAACACCAAGCTTCTCCTTGAAGTACTCGAACTTCACTCTGGCTAATGGCTTCATCAACACATCAGCTATCTATTCCTCCGTCGCAACATACTGGAGCTTCACTACTCCTCTCTGCACCATATCCCCGATATAGTGATACTTGATCTCGATGTGCTTCGACTTGTCATGGAACACTGGATTCTCTGACAACTACATCCAACTCTGGTTGTCACAATGTATACATGTAGCATCCATCTAGAGATCAAATAAATCAGACAGTAGCTTCCTTAGCCATACTACCTCACAACTAGTTGAACAAGCTGTGACATACTCTACTTTAGCTATACTCAGTGCCACACACGATTGCTTCCTACTAAACCAAGAGATCACACCTGATCCCATACTGAAGCAACACCCTGAAGTGCTCTTCCTATCGATGGCACTACCTGCCCAATCTGAATCAACATAACCCTCCAAGTTAATCTTTTGATTCACATTATACTTGAGCCCATAATCAATTGTACCCCTCAGGTACCTCAGAACATGATTTGCAGCAATCAAGTGAACATTTCTCATATCTGACAAGAACTGGCTCAAGGTGTTCATAGCAAAGCAAATGTCTGGTCTCGTGTTCATCAGGTACATCAATGAACCAATCATATGATGATACATCGTAGCATCAACTGACTCTGAAGAAGCATAATTCAGTAGCTTCAGGTTCAATGCCATAGGTGTGGCCATAGTCTTGCAGTCCATCATCCCAAACCTCTTCAGGATCTCTACTGCATACTTCCCTTGTCCAAGGAAGATTCCATCCGCACTCTGCCACACCTCCATACCTAGGAAGTAATTGTTATAGCGGATTTCACCACTCCAGGTGAATCACACTTTGTATGGCCTTCCCCTGTCCCGCTGTAGACTCCTTAGACCCTATGGACCACTTTTTTTCCTTTGATGTTTCCTTGATCATCCCTAAAAACACATGCAAAATGCTATACGCGAATTTTTAACCTATAAGCGCGTATATACGTGGGTTTGACCACTAAAACCGCATACATCAGGATGTGTGCATAATCCAAATATTTTTGGAGTTTTCCTTGACATGGATCCGACTCATTTGACTCCTGGCCTTCCCTATGCCTTGAGATCGCTCGGATTCGACCTTTCATTACCACTTTTAAAAGCTATATTAGGAACCCCTTGGTACATTGAAGGCATAAGAGAGAATTGAGAGCAACGAAACTATAGTCCATTGTTGCCGAAACTTATGCTTGAGTCTGCATCCCTTTGTCCCTTGGAGCACTTTTGTATTCTTCCCAAGCTTGCCTTTTGCTTGTGAGCTTGCTATCAAGAGATGGAGGATTGAAGTGGTGGAGGCCCAAGTGGGGGATTCAGTTTATCCAGTTCGTAGACGTGCCGTTAGAGGTTGTATCTTGTAATCTCTGATTTATATTAATAGAAATATCTTTTCCTGTCCAATAATGTGTGTTTGAATGAATACGTTCTCCATTGGATTATGTCAAATGCTTATACATTATTGATTATATATGCTAGAATATATCTAACACCATGATATATAGAATGCTTGTATTGTTTACTTGTTGTTGAGGAAGTAACAGATCAATTCAAGCTGAAGATTGGAAAGCTCAACAGGGATCTACTTCAACCGTCTGGAATAAGGTACGAGGTCTGATCCTTTAGTGTTAGACATTTAATTTCTATTGCATATTGGAAAGGATTGATTTCTGGAGTCAAGCTATATATTGTGGTACCCAAAGCCATAGGAATTTCTCTCCGTAACAGAATTGGTGACTCCGCTGGGGATGTTCCTTGTTTTTCTTTGGGGTTGGGGGCACAATGGGATTGATATTATTGAGTTGCTCTTGGTTTCTCCCTGTTTTTGTGTCACATTTTATAGTATGTTTGTCCATTGACACTCCCCTTTATTAGTTTGGCCTTGGTCTGCTTTTTACCACTTCCTTCTTTGTATATGCAGGTTTTTGGCCAAAAGGCACGTACATACGCGGATTTTTGGCCAAAAGTCACGTACATACGCAGCGGTTCTTTAAACAGTAGCGTACATCCTCCCTTTTGGTGAGTTTGATGTTGTGGGAAGTTGTTGGGTGGGTTGTGAGTGTGGTTGGGTATTCCTTGGGTCTGATGTTGTCTGTTGGATGCTTCTTTTGTGACCAGAGACCACTTTTTCATTGATTTTTCTTTGAAAGTAGTGTTAGTCATTTATCCTTTTTGTTTTGCCATTAGTGCATTACTCTTTTTTGTCTTGGTGTCTTGCTAGGCTTGTCTTTTATACTTGTTGCAGAGACTGATAGTTTTATATGACTTTTATTGCATTTTTCATTCTTTTATATTGAAAAATACAAGGTAGTTGCACTTTTAGTTGCATCTTAGATATGGATTTGAGGAGGTACTTGCATTGGATTGCTTGGATGAGAGTTGTGTTTAGGATTTCATATAGGAAGGATTGCATTGGCATTCGGAAAGGAATATATATTTATGCATCTCATGTAGTGGCATACCCTATTTTTCATTTGACAAAGATTTCACTTAGCATTGTTTGTTATGGTGTGCATATTTATTTCACTGCTGAGTCATAATGTCATTAGTTGCATGATCATATCCCTTTTTGAGTAATAAATCCAACTAAAATCAACGCTAAATAAAATGAATTACACTCTTTTATTTTCTAGGGTGCACCAACAAGCTTAGGTTTTAGGATCTTGGAATAGTTCATTGTAAGTCAATTCTCCAAGATCACTAAATAACAACATATAGGTGTCTGTCCAGGCGAGTGTGTGAAATCCTTGGTATAACCAGTGTTTCTCAGGATCCTCCTTTCAAAAGGGAGTTAAGCATGAGGCAGTGTGAGCCGTTATTGATTTGGATGACCCCTAGTCATAACTGAGTAGCACCAAAGATATTTCCAGGATTGTATTCATATCTGGGGGCTCTTTCGAGAGTTTCAGGCTTTGCTACCCTGCCCATATGTTCAATCCCACCTGCGACTGTTCGCTTGAGAATTGATTATAGTGAGGTGACCTTAGTGGCCTTACCTAGGATATCGAGGGGGTACTTTGCAGGGGTTATTCTGTGGGTGTCCTAGCTAGGTTGGGGTCGAACAACACAGTCGCTTTACGCGTTGAAGCTGAGGGCCACAATAATTGGTTACATACCTCTTCTTGTAGTGTATGGGAGTTTTGAGCCTCTCCTAGGCGAGACATACCTGTTGCATTCGGGAGCTCACGTATACTCCCCTTGGTTTGATTGTATTTTGGCTGTAGATTTTCTTAGGAGTGTGCTCTTTGTGCACTAGTGGGCCTTTGGGATCGTGGTTACTTGAGTATATTTATGCTCTCTTGAGTTCAGGTCCTTTTAGTGCGGACCTGGTGTCAGACTTGGGGGCATCAAAACCCCTTACCATGCTCATAGATTTGGGAATGGTCATATCCCATCCTCTACTCCATTTGTGGAGGATTTTTATTCCCTTCACTCGGTCTTTACACCAGTGGTCACCCTCACGGGGGTGGTAGTGGATACGTGAATGTTAGTTCAACACCTTACTTTCCTTTTTATGTCCCATCATTCACCACATTGTTTCCTTTGGGTGCATTTGTCATGATCATTCCTCCCTATATCCTATAGTTTGGATTCTTTATTGACTATTTTCAGTTGTTTTGGACTTATATGGTTGTCATGTAGGGTCCAGTTTTTGTACACTCTCTCCGAGGTTTCGACCCATTCGTGCCTATCACAGGTATGATGTCTAAACTGGCATATAGGTTAGGTTTCACCACCGTTTTCATTTTACATGACCTTGTGACCATATCACCATGACCTTAGGTACGAACCCACTCTATTATGTCACGGAACCTTCTTGTTGCTTTAGAAGTGGCATGATATGAGTGGAAGAGATTCACCTTACATGGGTACCCTAGTTAGCGCCTTATTTGCATTTGGTGCCCATGCCGATGGTTTCTCCTTTAGGGTGTGGGAGTCCATTGTATATTACTACCATGACATTTCACAAGAGCCTCATACTCCTCTTGATCTTATGCTGGCCTATTTTCCTCAGGACTCCCTCATGTCAAGTTGTGAATGCATTATCATGAGCTTTACCTACCTTATTGAGATTTATGCTGGCTCCCCTGACATTGCGTTTCAGCCATATATCCTGAGCTTGTCTCATGTGTAGCCATGAAGAGCCATTTTTTATATCCTTCGCAGCTTGATTTCCTTTTTACCGAGAAGGGATTTTCCCTCGAGTGTTGATATCCTACACATGTATCCTTGCATTGAGCATAGGTATGTTCCACTGCTTGGAACTAGTTTGTTTTCCCTTATGACACTCATCTCCTCCTAGTTTGTAACTATAAATCTAGTTTATTCTTTTTTCAAGCTTTTCAAATAACTGAAAAAGTCCAAAAAAAAATAAAAAAACCAAAAATACAAACAAGGAAAGATGTTATCTTTGGCAGTTGTTGAGTCGTGTCACCTTCGAACAGAGCACTGTATATCACATCCATTGGTTGGGTTATAGTTTGACTTTAGGAGCTGTACTCATTTATCTGAGTTTATCTCCACCGACTGGTTAAGCTTCTAGTCCCTATGGAGCCTCTGTTGATGCCTCCTATGTCACAGAGATGTCCCAATTTGTATATCAAGTCTATGCTGCCTTCATTCAGTCACCATACGCCATTATTCTCTTGTTCAAAGGAAGTTGAAACCTGATTCAGCCATTCCTTAGTTAACTTGACTTTGCATGTCGGCCATTCCCGGTACAGTTACTGGTTCGTGCACTTTATGATCGAGTCCTTCCACATTATATAGCTTTGTTGAGTACCTCATGTTGGATGATGGGGGATGCCTTAATGCCCTCCTTCCAGCGGATTTCATCCCATCAACTTTAGATCATTTATTCTAGGATTGGAGTCTAGAGTCATTTTTGAGTGCCTTGAGACTTGCAGTCATCAGTGGCAGGTTCTCTTGCCATCGACAGTTTCTTGGGAATACAACAATGTCCCCTGATCGATGGATCCTTTCAAGTGTTCGACCTCAACACATTTATTCACATTTGTTTGTTTGCACTCTAGTACCTTGATTCCCATTTTCATTATCGGTGGGTGATCTCGCGTCTGTTAACGGTATACATTAATGACTGGTAATCTGATGATGGACTACTATGTTCGACCTCGACACCTATATTCGCATAGTAGGACATGTACTCGTAGAGGTTTGTGTAGAAGACTTTCCAGATTAGTGGCATATCTTATATGCTACCTCCTTGATCATGCCAGTTTTCATGAGATTTCAGCTCTCATGACTTGATTCCAGTGTATGTCAGACATTTCCAGCGACTATGGAGATCTTGATCTATTATATATCTTCAGCCATTTTGGAGATCATGGTCCTTTGTATATCTTCATCATGGAGATTCTGATCTATATATGTCGTACGTGGAGATGACCACATATGTGATATCATGTATCATGCCTATTCATGGCCATTGTACTCTTATGTATCCGGGACTGCTATATGTATTTGCAGTTGTATGCAGAGTTGTATTATTGTGCTATGCTGATTGGGCGGCTGGTCTTCCATTTGGTATCCTTCATCACTCCACTTGTGGGATGGACTTATAATGTATTTTGGCCATCGTATGACCCCTCTGACCTCACACATTAGGGGGCATCTGTTATAGTGGATTTCACCACTCCAGTTGAATCACACTTTGTATTTCCTTCCCCTGTCCCGCTACAGACTCCTTAGACCCTATGGACCACTTTTTTTCCTTTGATGTTTCCTTGATCATCCCTAAAAACACATGAAAAATGCTATACGCGACTTTTTAACCTATAAGCGCGTATATACGCGGGTTTGACCACTAAAACTGCGTACATCAGGATGTGTGCATAATCCAAATCTTTTTGGAGTTTTCCTTGACATGGATCTGACTCATTTGACTCCTAGCCTTCCCTATGCCTTGAGATCGCTCGGATTCGACCTTTCATTACCCCTTTGAAAAGCTATATAAGGAACCCCTTGGTACATTGAAGGCATAAGAGAGAATTGAGAGCAATGAAACTATAGTCCATTGTTGCTGAAACTTATGCTTGAGTCTGCATCCCTTTGTCCCTTGGAGCACTTTTGTGTTCTTCCCAAGCTTTCCTTTTGCTTGTGAGCTTTCTACCAAGAGATGGAGGATTGAAGTGGTGGAGGCCCAAGTGGGGGATTCAGTTTCTCCAGTTCATAGACGTGCCATCAGAGGTTATATCTTGTAATCTCTTATTTATATTAATAGAAATATCTTTTCCTATCCAATAATGTGTGTTTGAATGAATATGTTCTCCATTGGATTATGTCAAATGCATATACATTATTGATTATATATGCTAGAATAGATCTAACACCATGATATATAGAATGCTTGTATTGTTTACTTGTTGTTGAGGAAGTAATAGATCAATTCAAGCTGAAGATTGGAAAGCTCAATGGGGATCTACTTCAACCGTCCGGAATAAGGTACGAGGTCTGATCCTTTAGTGTTAGACATTTAATTTCTATTGCATATTGGAAAGGATTGATTTTTCGAGTCAAGCTGTTTGTTGTGGTACCCCAAGCCATAGGAATTTCTCTCCGTAACAGTAATGCATAATACCCAAGTCCTTCATCTCGTACTCGGCAACAATCTTTCTCTTCGTATCAGTAATCAACCCATCCATTCATGTTATGAACAGATCGTCTACATATAGCAGAAGCATCACTAGGTTTCCATCTTCAACCTTGTAGTAAAGGTTGGAATCTGCTTTACTCTTGGTAAAACCCAAACTAGATAGAAAGCTATCAATTCTTCCGTACCATGTCCTGGGTTCCTGTTTTAAATTGTAGAGGGATTTCTTCAATCTGCATACATGAGACTCCCTATCATGTGTCTCAAAACTGAGTGGTTGTTCTACATACACTTCCTCTTCTACTACACCATTCAAGAAAGCAGTATTGACAACCATTTGGTGTATCTTCCATTTCATCACTGCAGCCAGAGCAAGTACTGATCTGATGGAAGGTATCTGGATACATGTGCAAAGGTCTCTTCATAGTCTATTCCCTCTTTCTAAGAGAAACCTCGAGCTACAAATATCGCCTTATACTTTTCAATGCTACCATCTACAGCATGTTTGATCTTGTAGATCCATTTGGAAGTTACAATTGACTTCTTGTCTGGTCTTGGGACAACATCCCAAACATCATTCTTCATGATCGATTGGTACTCTTCGATCATAGCATCCTTCCATTCTTTCTATTCTGTTGTTTCTTCACAACTGGAAGGTTCTTTATCAATGTAATCACATAGTAAAGCTACATACCCGAAACAATATCTAGTCCTCTTTCTTTCTCTGTGATTCTCTTCTAGAGCCCCATATCTTTCTGCACCTTGGATAAGTTCTCATACCCAAGCAGGTTTCCTCTTATGAGGATTCTTCTCCAGAGGTGGATCTACAGGTCTTTGTGGTTCTCCAAATTCTCAATCTTCTTCTCGAGTTTCTTCATTCATATTTGTATCATGGATTCTGGGTGCTTTTGCTTCTTCAGGTTCTTCAGTAGGCTTCTTTCTGGATTTTTTGTAAGCTGTGTCTTCATCAAATGTCACATCCCTATTGATGTCAATGTTTTTATATCCTGGGAAATATATTCTGTAAGCCTTCGAGCTTTCAGAGTATCCCACAAATATACCCTTCTTTCCTGAAGGATCTAATTTAGTCCTTTTCTCTTTTGGAATGTGGATGTACACAGGACAGCCGAATATTCTGAGATGGTTGACTTCTGGTTTCTTTCTAGAGAAGACTTCTTCATGAATCTTGTTCTTGAGTACTCTATGTGGAGTACGGTTCTGTACATATACCGCTGTTGTGGTAGCTTTTGCCCAAATATGCATAGGAAGGTCTTGATCATGAAGCATGGCTTTTGCAGCTTCCATGATGGTTCTGTTCTTCCATTCTGCAACCCCATTCTGTTGTGGATTATAAGGAGTGGAAAACTCTCTCTTAAACCCTGATTGTTTGCATAGCTCTTTGAATTTATTTGAAGTGAATTCTCCACCATTATCTGATCAAATGGTCTTGATCTTCTTTTTAGTATGGTTTTCGATCAAGGCTTTGAATTCTTTAAACTTGCTGAATACTTCATCTTTGTTCTTCATGAAGTAAACCCATGTATTCCTAGAAAAGTCATCAATAAAAGAAACATAATATACATACCCGCTTAGAGAGTTTGATGACTTAGGACCGCATACATCGGAGTGGATGATTTCCAAGATTCCTTTTGCTTTGCTTTCACTGCTTGGAAATGTCTTCTTTGTATTCTTTCCTTTCGCACATCCTTTGCAGACCCCATCATGTTTGCTTGAATTTTTGGAAGACCTTCAACAACTTTTCTTGCAATAGGTAGTGCTCTGTAATGCACATGTGCAAGCCTTCTATGCCAAAGTTCACTTGGCCCTACTGTGTCATGGACCAAGGATTGTTCTGGATGGCCCTTCAGTTTGTATAATCCTCCTTCTTGTTCTCCAATTACTACCACATCATCGATAGTATTTCCTTTTGGCCACATGATGACTTGACCATCTAGGAATGCAACCCGCATTCCTTTTGCATCTAATGTTGATATGGAGAGAAGGTTCTTTTTGAGTCCTGGAACAAACAATACTTCTTTCATTATTAGAGATTTTCCAGAGTCTAACTTATATGAAGATTCCCCACCACCTTTTATTGGATATTGGTAGTCATCTCGTAGCTTTACCTTGTGAGGTGATTCATGTTTTGACAGTCTTACAAAGGATTCCTTGAATCCAGTCATATGTTTGGAAGACCCACTTTCTATAAGCCAATCATCACTCCCATGAGTAATGTTACCTGTGAGAGCTTATATCAGAACATATTCATCCTCGCTTGAAGAAACTTCACTTTCATATCTGGATCTCTTTCTGGATGGTTCATCATCCTCTGCAGCATGAGCATGATGTCTTCTTTTTTTGCTCTACTTTACTATATTATGTTTGTTAGGACAATTCCTTTCATAGTGTCCTGCTTCATCACAAGTATAGCATATGATCCTAGATACATCTCTTCTAGTATTATCTCTGTGAGAGTGCTTACCTCTAGAGCCATGAGGTCTTCTTTTGCTTGACTTGGAGTGAGACTTGGAGTATACTGTGAGAGCTTGGTCTTCACTTCCCATCTTCTCTTCTTGAGTTTCTATCCGAGCTTCTTCTTGAGAGCACTCTTCCCATATTATACTGAACTTGACTAACTTCTTCCTAGCATAGATTCCTTGAATGAAAGAATCCCATGACCTAGGAAGGCCATTCAATGTAGTCATTAAAATCTCCGCATTTCCCACTTCTTCATCAACTACTTCTAGTTTCTCTTTGATTTCAGAAACTCTTGTGAAGTAATACTGGATTGTTTCTGCATTCTGAATATTCACATTCTTCAGTTGGTTTCTCAGGGTCCTCTTCCGATTGATGTTCTTTCCTTCAAACAATTTGGTTACGGCATCAAACATAGCTTTAGGTGTCTTGAGAGAGGACACCTATGGGATAAGGTGATCCTTGATAGAATCAGCAATGATCCTCTTTGCCATAATCATCTTCTTCTTATGTAAGGAATTTGCCTCATCTCCCTCTAGAGCTGGAACCTCCTCATGGATGTAGGAGTCTAATTCATTTTCTTCCAGGACCAAGGAGTTCCTATACTTCCAGGCTCATAATTTTTCAGCTCCCTTAATCTTTTCATCAATCTTGGTATGATGAGACATCTTAAATGAGAACCTCAAACAGAAATACAAAAGATTTTAGATCTTACCAGGTTCAAGATGTCGAATCTGAAACTTGAGCTAAAATCCCTTAGAGCTGGTTCAGGAGCAAATTAGGGTTTTTATTTTCCGGAGTTCTGTCCACCCAAATGTCTTGAAATTTGTCCCTAACTTTGATTTTGGGGAGGATATCAATCCAAGCCTGGGATCACTGAAAAATTCCTCTTCTATAAAAAGCCCTAATTTTTTACAGCAGTGACAGGTCCAAAACTGAAAAACCTCAGAATTGGATTCTGCTTCGACAGAAAGATGCGCCCTAAGGAGGAGAGTTGTTCCACCTTAATTTTGTTGAAAATATATGGAGGAAGATCCATAAACTAGGAATCCCTAGTTCCCGCAGCTGCACAGTGTCTTCTTCTCAGGTCAGCTCTGATACCATGTTAGTTTTTCAACATTAAGCTAGCATTATGTTAGGATATTTATTGAGAGAATAAAAAGTACAACAATCAAACACAAGAGACAATGAACACATTGTTTTTGATCGGGGAAACCATAAATGGAGAAAACCCCGCAACTTCCTCAAAGATAGAATCAACACAAGATGTAAAACCCCAAAACAATAAGATGCACTCCCGACAATAGTAATCTTCTTCTTGTCTAGCCCCAGTGTCTTCTCCTTCCTCAACTATGCGGCACACTTGAGTGTGTGAGTGATGTATGCTAAATAGAGACCCCAGCTCTCTATTTATACTAATCCCGACATGACTAAAACCCTACTAGGGCCGACCTCTACTTGGAGAGTCTAATAACCCTAGTGCCCTAGAACTGCGGGGACTTTAACCATTACACAATCGGAGGGTTACCCACTATGACTTGGCATGAATTGTTTACATTATTGATTCTCCTGATCGAAACATCATGGCATGGTAACATGACTCAATTACATAATAGATACATCCCGGAATAAACATCGGGCTACAATACATAAGATACATAGATGAATACATTCCGAAGTTACAAATACATCAACAGGTATAAGGTTAGGAGGTTATAGGTTGAATATTCCAAGGTGTGTATTCATTATATGGGTTGGGTGTGCTAGGTCCATGAGTCATCTAGGTGGGTTGGTTGTGTTAGATTTGTTTAGCCATTGGTGGTAGTAAGTAAGTGATTGATGATCCAATAGGTTGTTATTCATGGAGAAAAACCTTACACTTAAAACCAAACTAATGATATCAAGTATCATGAGCCATGGAAAACTACATAGGCCCTACACATATATATTATTCAACAAGACATATATGGTCATGAATTGGATATTTAATTACTAGTTAATAGTGAGGGATTATAAAATCATGTAATCCCCCATAGAGGGAATATTATTTAAACTACAAGCATGATATGTTGGTATTTTTATATTTCTAACACCCATAATGGATCTCTTTCCCCTCACCATGGTCCAAGGTTTAAATTTATAGCCTAAGTTCATACCAAATGCTTACAAGGTCATGGAACATTACGAAGCCCTTGACAATCACATAACATGCATCTACATAGAAACTTTCTCATCCACATGTGAAATATGGTCATGATTTTGAGAACTTGAGCATATGGGATGGTTCCTAATGCACAACTTAAAATATGGACAAAACTATGGTCTTAGGATGTAACATTTTCCTCTAAAGCTCATGGTCCATACGTGGGATCCTAGATTACGACCGCAATCCCTCCATGTAAGTTGGATATGTTCATGGCCACTTTGAGTTTAGAACAACATTGATGATTCCTAATACCTAAGTAAAGGTTTCATGGGCCATAATTTTTGGGGTCCTTAGCCACTACGTAGACCTTATAAATTGTAACTTTGTCATGTGAGTAGGATATGGTGTCTATTTAAAGTTTGTGAAACTAAGCCAAGTTTAATGACAAAAATGTAGGTTGTTGGTTAAAAAAAATTGGTATACTCTAAGGCTCCTCATATGCACCATAGATGGTTCTCATGGCCCAAGCTATCATTCATGGAAAAAAATTAGGGCCTTATGTCATATCATTTATCTTTGGGGGATCATCATGTGCCATGTTTGTGGTTTGAAGCCACCACATATACTGTATATTTTGAATCTAATTTGGCTCATGACCAATATATGGTTTTAATTTCAATGTTTTACATATTAGGAATGGTTCACATAGAATGGAACATAGTCTGAGAAGAAAATATAAGGTCTTAGGTGATAACTTTTTCCTTTCAGACTCATGAGCGCCTATGCACATGAGGTCCCAAGGCCACCATACAAGACCTACATAGGGAATATTTAGGATATAAGTAGGATATTGTGGGAATATATATTCTCTATTTTACAAGTGATATATGATCCACATTTTGATTTTTGGCACAACAAGGATGGGTCATAGCTCCCATGCCATGGTCCAAATACAAAACTTGAGAATTTTGTCCATAAAAATTTTCATTAGGGATCAAGGGAATTTTGTGGACCCTTGGGCCATCTCACATGTAGTCCTAAATATGAAAAATTTCACTATGCTTTCAACATGCTAGTTATTTTCCCTCCAATTCCCTTTCTTCTCATTGTTTTATTGTCTTTGTGAAGGGTTACTTAGATGACTTCCAATGGAAAACAATGGTAGCGAGATGAGAGATAATTGGACCAAAGTTTGAGAGGAGAGATGACTAGAACAAAGTTAAAAAACCAATTTTCCTAGTAATTTGTTATCCTTTTCCCCTCACTTATTTAATTTCACTTTCATTTAACTATTTGCAATTGGTCTTATTAAATGATATTACACCACTAACACCATTTTTTTGTCAAAATTAATATGTCTTTGCAAATTTTTCTAATCCACTTCACAAATTGTTTGGAGGCCAAATAGGAGCAAGATCATTTTTCCATACTCATCATTCACCATACCTATTACATTATTATGAAAAAAGGAAAAGAAAGAAAAATAAATATCCTAGATATAGGAAACCAACTCTTACATTCTAGAAATATGTTCCCACTATATAAGGTATATTGGTTTTTGAATGACTCGCACATAAGGCCAATTTTTTCGTCTTTTTTACTGGAAATGGGCACTTCTAGAAAAACTAGTGCAAAAATGTTCCTCAGAATTGTGGAAGTTGACTTCCTGGAAACACTATGGGAATTCCAACTTGATATCAATATGGGAAGTGGTTTAAGTGTTATTGACACTATTTCATTCCTTCCCTTTCTAGAGAGGGACTTATTTATTTCTTATTCACACTCTATAGCTTAGAATCTTGAATACAACTAGTAGATAATAAAATCATGTCACAAGAATTTCATTGTAGTTCCAAAAATATATATGTACTTTAATAGACTTTTCACTTAAAGGATTCATGTTCTCATTCTTCACCTTCTACCTTGCACCAACTCATATTTCTATTTATATACACGACCCTCTCTCAATATGCACTGAAGGTGAAGCTCCATATGCTAATCCAAGGTGAAGTGCCATATGCCGCACTCGATATGACCTTTCAACACAATTGAAGTTATTCTCTACTTGTGAGTCAACCCAAGGCATGGGTGACTTGGGTTCACATTCCAACACAAACATTTTGATCTAGCCAAGGAACTCCCACATCTATAAATCCACATATATATCATTTCCAATCAGTCTCTCTTGTTTCAAGTGGCCATGTTTTTTTTTCCTTCTCGCATACCATATTCATTCTCACTTACAAATAAAAACATCATAATTTTTTTGTTACTAGAAAAATTACATATATTATAATTTATCTATCTATTTAATTCATAGATAAGCTCAATCACAAGTTCAATAATTATTTCGCAACCACTCCATTTAATTTCCTAGTGCTACACTATGCTCACTACTTGGTTACATCTAACCATAGGAAAACTTAATATGCATATGGTTCTTAAATCATGTAAATGAACATAATTTTTTCTACAATGCTATTTTGGTTCCCCTTTTTGTCCACTTGGCATTTAACCCAACCAATATCATTTCCCTCTATAGTTCAAGCATTGGTGCTTTCGAATGTGATCGTTTGATTAAGTTACATGTCACACTAATGAAAGACATTTTATACATTCATCACCCATTTATTATCTAGTTTCTTTGAAATTCAAAATGATTCTTTCAATTATATTTGAGTAAAAGACATCTTTATGCCTAGAAGTGAAGCTTCAACATAATATACCGATTGAAGACAAACATCCTTTTTTTTCCACAGAAATAAATATACCATAGGGGAGGGATTCCATTAAGTGAGTATAATTTTACCCTTTTTTGTGTAACATAATTATCCATGTTCCCAATCTTTTTTTTCCTCTAAACTTTGATCACACATACTTTAATGTGTTCTCTATCTAAAAATATTGGCCTTGAGGTGTGACAGATACAAATGGATGCCATGTCAGCCACAAAGATCCAATTTGTCTATTCCTAATGTCACCATAGCGTATTTTTTCTTGTGACCAATGGGTGAACATTGACATGAATTAAAGTGAAAGTGACTTAAAATGAAATTTATGATTTCAAATATTCATTTTATTTCAAAATTTATAATTATTTTTTAAAATAATTTTAAAATTGTGAACATGTTGGCAATTACTTGTACATAAATTACTTTTATGAAACACATATGGTAAGTAGTATTTACAAGATTTAGGTCATCCAACACCACTTCTATCTTCACTATCAATACCATTAAACAAATTCTCACTTACTGGAATCCCTCCCCTCAAGGTTGGAATTTGATGGCCATATGCCTGTAAAGAGGCACATTGCCCACCAAATACTCTTACAAAATTTAACAAACCTTCTGAAACAACGGTCAAATAATTCATTGGAACGTATTTTTGATGGTAAATTATATTTTGAAATGGTCAATAATATTTATTAATAAACCTATTAATATATGTGTAGGCCTAGAAGTGGCATGGGTAGGTGGTAGTTATGTTTTACTCGATTGAAACTTTCCCACTTGATTGAAGCCTTCCCATTTCATTGAAGAGTATGTGGATGAGTTTTTCTTCAATGGGGATGCAATTTGTTTCATTCCATGTATTATTTACTTCTTATATTCGCCTAGAGTTTTGTCAATATGGGTTCATGCCCTTCCTTTTTGTCCCTTTTCCTATCCTCTTTTCCCTTCCTTCAAGGGATAAGTCACTTTTATAGTCTGAAAGTGCAACTCCAAGAGAGAGGTGGGTACCATTTCAGGAGGATAAATTAGTGTTAAACATTTTTAATGAAGGAATTAACCAAACACCCATCAAACATCATAAATTTATCACCTACCAAATATGCCAAGCATCATATACAGAATTTCACACAAGCTTATTTTTTGGTTATGGGCCTTAGAAGTTAGAAGCACCTACTAAATTTAGAAATCCAATTCTCTAGACAATATGAAAGTAATATCCTCTCCCTACCCCTAAGAATTATGGTAAGATGTTATTTTCAATTTTTTTATAAATTTGATAATAATCTAAAAATAAATTTTAACGAAACTATTAAGTATGTTTTCTTGAACATGTATTTTTTAATAAATTTTTGATATTGCGAAGTTGGAAATAGGGTTTTGTACTAATTTTGACCCTCCCACAAAAAAAAATATTGAGGATAAAATTGAACCCCATTTTGTCAATTTGAATTGAAAAATTTATCACATATATGGCTCTATATTTATGGACAAGATATCAAATGTAATAAGAACATGCTCATTATGAATATATCAAGTATAATAAGCACATGTTCATTACGATGATTGAGTAAATCTTGTGCCCCAAAAATAGTGAATCAAAACATAAGAAATTTAATTTATGAAATTCTCCTCAATGTGCATCATGGATAATACATAGACAACTCCACTTCCTTGAAATATTTGTTGCATCTTGGGCTTTACATATGTGGAAGTTCATGTTCATATAGATGATTTATTCCTTTGTAATAAATGTCACAATTTCAATTACGTCATTGACTCAACATGTTAACCTTGCCAAAATTGGTACGTTGCATTACATGTGTCCTGACATTAACCTATGAAAGGATTCTAGGATCCATGGCTTATTTCCTAAGTTTATCACTTAATGTAATTCATATCCATAAACCTGAGATGTTACTTCTGAGTTGTATGTGTCATTGTTAGTAGGTTGTTTTTCTCTATCCCACATGTCACGACATCCATTTTCAAAGTATATGATTAACTAGGTAAATAAGTCTATTGTTATTTTTTAATTATAAATTAAAATCAATAAGATATACTTTTTAAATGAAAATAAATTCTTTAATAAAAAATTTATTATTCAGTCTATGGTTATCTTTTAATTGTAAATCAAATTCATTAAAACATATATATTAAATGAAAATTAAACTCTTTAATAAAAAAAATGTATTTTTTAAAATAAAACTTCACAATTAAAGGGTTATTTTTTCACCAAAAGGTTGCCACACAGGAAAAATAGAAGTTCAAAAAGTTAGCAAAAATTTAATCAATTAAATCCGAAGGGGACAAATTAAATTAAATTCCAACAGTACCTCCCCTATTAAACTTGAAAATAATCATGTTGCATCTCCCTCTCTTTTATTGTTTTGAATGAAATGAAGTTTTATACAATGGGTTTAATTGGCTAGGGTGGGACATCACCAGTAATTTATAATTTATTATAAAATGCAATTCATGAAATCTTAAAAAAAGAAAACTAATTCCTTTAATATTGATCATGTATTGTAGTATGGTATTTTGAGCCTGCGTGGATATACTATATGTTTTCTTCCTAATCCCGATAGTAATAGTGTGGAAATTAAGCCCAATATTAGAACAATTTGTTAACACCAAAAAATGTTCACCTAGATCTCCACAGTCCAAACCATAATAATACATCATATTCCTACCATTATTTCCTCTAGTTTGACCTTAAAAACTAAAAATCCACCAAATATGGTCCAAAACATTAATATTCCTTCCCCATAAATGAAGGAAAGTAGAGCATTTATTGTGATATATACCCACTCTCTCCAAAAAGGACTAAAAAACCCTAAAAATGAAAATGGGTCAAAAACCATAGACAAGTACCATGAACAATAAAATGCCATGGGTCACAAAACCTTGGACCATACTATAAATACATTGTGAAGGTCTCCCCACAAACATTACATTCCATTACTTTCCACCATTATCATCACACTTTGCCATATCATTCCCACGGTGTATGTTGAGTGTGCTCCATACCCATTTGGTTCCATTTCCCCAATTTGACAAAGACTAGTGGAGTAGACTAGAGACCCAAACCATGGAGCTGTAGGACTATTTCCTTGGATGGCTAGAGTGGCCCAACTTCAATAGAAAGGTATTTTTTGTTCTTATTTTGCATTGGTTAGTTGAATATATCTGAAAAATAAAAATATTATTATTATTTCCATTGTTTATTGTTGTTAGTCAAAGTCAATTAATCCTTTGACCCATTGAACTCTACCCTATGATATGGACGATCTAGGGTAGGTGATTTTGCACGTAGTATGGGAGAAATCCCAACTACAATTTTGGCAAATCCACTCGATTGATCATTTCATATATTTTTTTTCATGTGTATCTTCTAGTTTTTTATTCTTTGGTAACTTAAACCGTCACAAATATGACCCCATCGTGGAAAATCCAAATGATCCTTAGCTAGGTACCTGTCCCCTGGCCCAAAATGTCAGTCTTTAAAAAAAATCAATTTCATTCGGATCGAACTTATTTGACAGAAAGATACGAACATGTCACACCTTTTTTCCTGATAAGAACGACCTAGGTCATGTATTTTTCTTTGATAAGTGCAACCTAGACCGAAAATCCAGATCACGCTTTTTGCAGCTCTCGGAGCGACCCCGGTCGCTACTGTGACCCAATTTTGTGCAATTCGTCATGCCTAAACCCATGTTTTATGTGACCTGAGTCTTATGACTATTTTTATTCCCTAATCATGACTATTTCATAGTTCTCTGTGACCCTGATCACGCATGTTACGTAAATAGGTGTGACCTATAGTTTTTAGTCCTTTTCGTTGTTTGAGATCCTTGTTCCAGACCCCATGTCAATGCTTTACCCCTTCCGAACTTGTTTTTATCCAAATATGATGCATTACATCCCCTTAGTTCATTTTATTTCTCTGCATTTTTTTGTCTCTGCCATGAAATTGCTGGGGTTTATACACAAAATAAGAACAAAAAATACCTTTATGGTTCAAGGGATAAAGGGATGTGGTTTTTTCTTTATGTTGTGATATAGACTGGGTGTCGAGGGTGAAAGGGATGAAGTTCCAGTGAACCACCAAGGACAGATCATGAACGAGGTAGGATAGTTTCCATTTTATCTAGGGATATTTTACCTGAGGTCCCTCTCGATCATGGGATTCTCTTATCCTATTTTTCTTCCATTTCGTATTGTTTGACTAGGATTTCATCACCCTACAGAGCATACAATTTGTGAGGGGCTTCTAGCTTGTAGTTAGGAGTTTGCTTGCACTCAACCCCATAGGTTAGTGAGTCATTTTTATTTCCATATAGTGCTTCTTATTGGATTTCTAGCCTCTTTGTTATATGCTTTCCTATTGTAACACGCTGTTGCAGTTTGGTTTTAGAGCTGTCTTTTTGGCTTGTGAGCCACCATTTGTATGCTCTCCTTATGCATACTTGGTTGTAGTTGGGTTTTTGAGCTTGCGTTTTGTTAGCACCATGATTGAAAACTGTGGATTATTTGATCAGATAGTGTGAAAATATGCATATGTGAAAATTTTGGGTGAAAGCACTCCTTAGGTTAATCAATGATCATATTCTTTCATTATGGAACATTGGATGAAAAGAGGGGTTGGATCTACATTGGTAGATGGTTCTGCTGATGAAACATGGAGGAAGAATTTCAATTATCATCTCATCAGTGAAATGGAGGTAAAAGGAGGTGAATATCTAGGGCCCATATTTAAAGCATTGCAAATCAACTATTGAAAGGATTTCCACAGATAAGAGATGCAAGGAATAATCTAGGGTGTTGAATTTGCGGAATCCATTAAAAGGGTGCATTTTTCAAGGGTTAAGATTAATAAAAAGTAAGATCAACGGCAATGGAGTATTCTAGGAATTGAACATACTCGTGTTAAAAAAGTTTTTCAATTCATGGAATGGGCTAATCGGTGGAAAGATTGAATGGATAGGATGAGAGCGGGGATAGATCTACGGTCGGGAGTAATTTTGTGGATTGAAGCGTGGAGAAAGTCTAAAATTGAATCTGTGGAAAGTGGTAGCAGCCAAAATAATCAATGGTTCTGATGATGCTCAGTATTTGATCAACGGATGGGGTGCATTCCGTGAATGAGAGTTGCTCAATCAATCCATTCTAAATTAATTTTTGGAATGTTAAATTTTTCACAGTTGGATGGTCATGATGAAGGCAGGTTACAGATGAAGGGCTAGTATTGATTCCTCCGAGTCAAGTTGTGCAGGGTGGTAGTCTTAAGTGTTAGTATTGAGATCTTGCATATGGACGGTGTAGATTTCGAAGAAGATCAAATATACGACATGGATTATAAGAAATACGTGATGGTTATTAAACATAAAAGATATGAAAGAATCTACATGGAGTTTCAAAAGTTTGTTTTTTCTGAGCTGTGGAATTGGCAATAACTCTGACTCTATGCAAAGTGCCAGCGTGGACAGAATCAGAACACCATGCTAATCGATAAGGTAGGCACCCTAAAACCTTCCCAGTATTTCTAAAAATGGATAAGATGGATGAGATAGAAGTGATAGAAGTGGTGGATAATGAAGAATTAGGGGTTTCCTATCAGAAAGATGAGAAGATCTTTGAAGATAAGAATGTTGAAATTTCTGATACTATTTTGATGAATGAAAGAATTGAAACAACTAAGAACAAATTGAAAATTCTTAACGACAGGGGTAGTGATACCCATGGTGTTTTCAAATATTTCTTTTACTTTTTATCTGTCGACCAGAACCCTAATTGCCCTGAATTTGTTGAGTGGTGTGAAAATAACTTTTCTGTTGTTGAAGGAGTCATTATGAATAAATCTATGTCTAGGGTTCTTTTCCATGTTCAGGCCTTTGTTATCCATAAAGCCCTATTTGTCTGATATGACTTTATTCCTTTATCCCAAGAATACAAATAGGAAAATGTCATCCATTTCTTCCAAGAATCTACAGTTGAGAGTAAAGAAGCCTTTTTAAAGTCATGTTTGAATCCTGATAGTGATTTTATAGGTTTATCTTATCCTATTGACCTAGTTCTATTCAATGAAGAAACCCAGCCTTGTATTACCTTAGCTAGTCAATTTTGGGGGTTAGATACTAATGGATATGTTACAGAGTCACTATTGAGTCTATTGTGTGTCCTAAGTACTTTCCCAGTTGCGTCTGAACTTCTAGGTCAGTCCTTTCAGTCTTTCTGCCTTAAATTTGATGAGTTCCTAGCTGAGAAAATTCATTCTTGGTTAGTCAACTTCCACGATACTAGAGTTTTCAGATTCTAATCCTTTTTTTTTAATATGTTCTTGTCGCACAATGAAGACAGCCTGCATTTTCCTGAATTAGTACTCACTGATGAAATGAACCAAAATTAATGCAAGTTTATGAATGGTTTGATGGAAAAAATTTACAACATTTTCTTCTAGGAAAGATTACCCAGAGTATTACCAGAAATGAAAGAAACATTGCATCTTTCCCCCAGTAAAATGATATGAGATTGGTTCCTCTAAGAGTCTGGAACAATTATAATATTATATGGATTTGTACTTCAGCCTTACATTCTTCCAACCTTTCTAAAAACTAAGATATTCTCTTTGGAATTTCTTAGACAAAAGCTTACAATGGAAGAGGAACACATTTTAAACTCCAGGAAGAGTTTAGATACAAAATTTCCCTAGGAGGCAGGGCCATATGCTGTTAAAAGTAGAGTTGCTTTACCCATAATTGATAATCTACTCAAGAACATGGGGTTTTCTTTGGGAACTACAATCAATTATGATCCACACCAGGTGATTTCCAAAAGAAGACAGGAAAATAACAATAAACCCTTTGAACACACTTAAGTATCTGGACTCAGGGAGGCAGCTAATTGGGAAGATTATCCTGACAAACCTCTAGATAATGTCAACATGGAACAAGACTCTGTATCTTCCTTACCTGGAAATAATTCTCCTCCCATGGATTTTTCTAATGTAGTTGCAGTTGCTGGTAATATCTCATCCTTAATGAGTATTTTAGGGATTTCCAAGAGAAGAGAGCATTCATATTTCATGGATACTGAAGAAGTAGATACTGCTAGTACACCAAAGAAGCAAAAAACTGAACAAGAGGGACAAATGGTGCAGGTAAAGAAAGCATTATGAAAGGTAAAAATAAACAAGAACATCCCAAATTATCTGGTCTGGAACTTCAAGAATATGTGTTTGATGGATTGAAACCTAATAAGTATTCATCAAAGGAGGAATGGTTGAATACATACAGGGAAAAATATGATAAAACCTTTGATGAGACAGTGAATTTATATGAGGAAGTAAGACACTTTCCAAGCCAGATGTAGAATTGAAAACTGTAAGGGATCATGCCAAAGATACCCTAAGTTTGGCCATGAATGTAGGGAATAAGGTATCAAAGGTGAATGTGAACCTAGAAAATATCCCTACCACTGACATAATACATTTTCATAGAGAAACATGTCATATTTTATATACAAGATTGCTCAGATCTACATTGCAGGTATCTAAACTGGAGACAAATAAAAAGAAAGTCTGAGATATCCTAAGGAAAGAAAGAGTTAAAATAAAGGCCCTTCAAATCAAGTTTAAAAAGTTGCAAGATGATCTGTTGAAGGTTGATGGGAAATCAGACAAAGGAGTAGTGGCTCAAAAGCTATTGGATGAGAAAGAGAAAGAGGTTCATGTGCTGAAAAAGAAGCTGAAAATCCCTTCCACTCAGCTTATTCAGACTTCAGAATTGAAAGAGTTTGAGAAGGAAAATGATGCATTAAGTACTGAATTGACAGATTGTAAAGCCAAGTTTTTAAAGCTTGAATAAAAAGAAAAGAAATGGGAAAAGGATTATAAGCTTCTGGTAGAAAATTAGAAATATTTGAAAGCTAAGATGACAGTAAAAGAGAAGGAATTATAGGAAAAATATGAAAGAATTGAAAATCAGTCTACTATTCTTTCTGCAGAAGTAGATACAACCTCTCCTTCTGAAGAAATGTCCCAGGTAAAGTTGAAAGAGGTAGAGCTCACAGGATTAAAATAGCAGAACCAAAATCTAGAAGATATATCTCTGAAAAAAGAAGAAGAAAAGAAGAAGCTGGAGGAGATATGTCAAGAATTAATAAACCAAAATGCCAAGTTAACAAAGCAGGTGAATGGCCAAATGGCCTTCCAAGGGGCTAGGCATTTGATTTTGGATGAAATTATTAGAGAAGACAATAATTTTAGACTGTATCTAGATTATATTGCAAACCAGAAGAGCACTCTAATGGTATCCAAGCATAACATTTTGATAGTGAAACAAGGATTGAATAAAAAGCCAATGCAGGTAGGTCAGAATGCTATTAACTTTCTAAGTACTTTATCAGAGGATCAAGTTAAAAGGTTTGGTATCCAGGACAAATTTATTGTTACTTCTTGGGCTAGAAAAGTAATTGGAAAGTACAGAATGTTGGATACTGTATAGGAAAAGGTGGATATTATAAGTCATAAGATTAAAGAAGTGGCTGATTTATTTAATCCAATAGTAAAGAAGGGAATTCCTTTATTTTGGGAGGAAAAAGGACCACTATTGTCTCAAGAAGAATATTTGGATAAATTGGTCAAGTGCAAGTCAGACCACAACAAATTTGAAGATATGGAGCAATCCCTATCTAGAAAAGTTGTGTTTGACAAATTGGCTAGAGAATTCGAATTGCTATTTGATTTTAAGGTCACTTGTACCAAGGTGCCCGATATTTCATATACAGATAACATGGAGCTCAGATTTCTAGCACATGAAATGGCCATTGCAGACTTGCCCAATTTTGAACATTGGATATTAATTCAATAGTATGGATCAACCAAGTTTAAATTACATCCATGAAGACATCAAGGAGGATAGCGCAAGATGATTTTCAGTGAAAGACATTTATGATAAATGTTATTTTAAATTCATTTAGTTAAGAAGTTTTGTTATCTCAGAGTTGCTTTGTAATAGACAAGCACTTTGACACATGTAATAAACGGTTTAAATCGTTAGGGAGTTAGGTTTATCGTTCAACTCAAGGAGCAATGTATATGTATTCAGACTTTTGATTAAGCAAGGGTTGGAACCCGTGAGATTTTGGGACAATTGTGTTTTCAAATATTTATTTAATAAAATTGTAGATCCGAAAGTTGGTGTTTTTTTAGAGATTCCTATGTTATTACATGTTACAGTCTATACTTTCCCTTTTTATGTGAATGTTTTCCAGTTTATCTTTTCATTATTTTTTCCATCATTTCTGAAATGAGTGTATAACAATTTGGAATTCATATTTACTATGCTCTGTCTCTTGTTTTTAGATTTCCATTAAATTTCTCTTCTAAATTTAATACAGAATTCATTTTACAATGCTCTATGTTAATGGTATATTCATGTTCTTCCTTTTCCACCAGAAAATCGAATTTTGACTATGACTGAGTTGCTACCTTGCCTCTGTTTAAAATTTCCATGCAGAAAGTTCTATTTATCAATATTCATATTTTGAATCCATAGACCAATGGTCATGTGTTCAGTTTCAACCAGTCTTATCAATTACAAACAATTTCACTTATACATTTCTGGCCTTGTTAATATTCTGTGAGAGATCCCTCTCTGAAGAGGAAAAAACCAATTTTCTCTTTTAAAGTTATTTTTACTGTTACTCAGGAATAGCCTATACAACCTTTGGTAAATTTCCAGTGTTAACACATTTGATACTCTTATGCGTACACTCATTTTACAACACACCACCACATCCTCATTGATCCAACACACTACTTGCATAGGATTCAGAGGCATAACCCTCAGTTCAGCTCCTTGAACTGTCATCGTCGGATATGTATTCGACACCATTCACCACCTTTAGATCCATATATTGCATCTGGGTATGATTCAGATTCCTATCAATCCGAATCTACCTTGTTCACTGCCCCATATAGCCCCATGGTTGGTGCTCATCCTAATCCCTTTCAAGGGGACGGTTGTTAGTGGGATTATGTCCATTCCACCCATCATTCTGGGTATCCCTTCAACTTGACAGATAGGTCCTAGTCCTAGTGGGCCCTTTTCTACTGCACACACTGTTGTTGCTCCACTACCCACTAGTGGTGGCCCCACTCTAGCCACCATGGTTCCTACCATACCACCATTCATGCATGAGGTAAGTGTCCCTTTCACTTCCATTCCAGCTATTCCTACCACCCCAGTGACTACTCCTATTATCCGAAGTCAACCTTACCCATGCCCAGTCATCCATGGGAACTACATTTCTGTTGGAACTGACAACATTGCTATCCTTTCTCGATCCATTCTCAGTTCTAGTTTACCTTTCATGGCTAGTCTCAACCTTCCTGATTCAGCATGCTTGACCAATGAACAAATTCATCAAAACCCATTATGACCTCCTATGCATACGAATATCCCTCAAGACATCCCTAAGTTTTAAGGAAATGCGATAAAAGACCCCCAAAGCCATATTATGTCATTCCACTTATGGTGTTTATGTAACAACATAGTGGATGATTCTATTCGATTGTAGTTATTCCAATGCACACTCACAAGTATTGCAGCCAAATGGTATATCTAACTCCCTCATGCCACCTACCCTAAATTTTCCTCGTTATCCTCGATGTTTCTCTAGTATATTTAGTTACTCATTCAATATGACGAGGGCATGGAAATTCTATTATCCTGTAGACAAAACACAACTACCCATATCACGAATCATATCCATTAAGGGATACGTCATCGTAGCTTGTGTAAGATCCAGTTAGATGATAGGATTTTCCTAGATTGGTTTCTCAAAACCTTACTCCCCCCCATTGCCATGGACGTTGCATTTGAGCTTCATCAAACCAAGGAGGAAGACATCCTGAAGGCACAAAAATTTGATCTAATATATGCCCAATCGAGTTATCTAAATATCATTATACCTGATGCTCCCTATGCTCGATCCTCATGTCGAGATATGTCAAGGACATCCCATGTTGTTGATGGAGACATTGGCTCTATTACCTAGCATTCTCAATCTTACATGAATTCTCCTTCGATTCCACCCCATTCTGGTAACACCCATAGTGTTTCCCAACCAAGTTATTCCCTTGATTTCTCATGTGCAATGACTCAGTCTAGATCCACACCTTCCTATGTTCCACCCACACCAATTCCTCACGTTCGTGGACCGAATTGTTTGGCACACTCATTTAATGGACAGATGGTCGAATTTGCAGCCCCACTAGTTGCTCCTACCTATTACCCACCACCTATGTAACCTACTTTAGATATGGCCCTCACTCCTCCTACTTCTCCAAGACTGGTCTATGCCCAACAAAACCTCCCTAATCAACCCTCCCCCAATAACCAACAAGGGAAGGGAAGATGATAGAGAGGTATAAATTGGGGTAACAACCAACCTCAAGGAGGTGGCCAACAACCCAATACTCCAAATAATAAAGGATCCAAACCCATGCAAAGAATCCTTTGCATCCCTCTAGACTTGGGAAGAACCCAAAGTTGTGGAATAACCATTCATGTGCCATTTGTAACACTTACGACCATTACACACATCAATGTCCTCACATGAACTACGTCTTCCATTTACTCCAAACTGATAATGAATGTGACCCCAATGGGACTACTATGATTTAACCAAACCCATCACCATGAGGTCCTTTATCTATGGTGCTCAAAATCCCCTATCAAATCAAGGAATGGTTACAACCCAACCCTCGGTCCCTTAAGCTCCCACAATCACTTATGTGGGTCAACCCATTGATCTTGGTGTCCATCACCTCATGATGTTATCATACGATGTCGACCTACAGACATGATGGATCCAATATGGCTCCACCATAGAAAGCATTAACCCCTCTATAACATCTACCTACACCACTCCATATATGTCTTTGTATTTGTTGAGACCCCTCACAGATGGGACTGCCAAATTCCCACGGTTCCCTTTGTGTTGCATCACGAACAATGCCACTTCCAAAGTTGTGCTCAACTATAGTATAGTTAACAACATGGCCCAACCTCCCTCTCTCATGCCGCTCTGGAAGTTCTTAAAACTTTCCCTTCACAATGCAAAGCATTGTTATCGACACTAGGTTTCGTTGATCCCTCTGAGTCTAGGTTGATCAACATCAACCTGGATTAAGGAGAACCCCATATTCCATCATTCATTTCCTTCCAAGTTCCAATCATGATTCATAATTTGGTTATTCATAGATGCATCATTGATGAGTGGGAATCCACCTGTGTTATTTCAACCTTTTTTTGGCTAAAACTTGAATCCCCATCCCTTCAACCTTCCTCCACCGCTCTTCACTCCTTTGATGGTCATGCTGCTCAACCCTATGGTGTCCTCATAAATGTCCAAGTTGAGTTAGCTGAAAAAACAATTTTGATTAACATTGATGTTGTCAACTCCCAACTCGATTAAAACCTCCTCCTAGGATGTAGTTATATGTATCCAATGCGAGTCTTTGCTTCTGCCATATTTCAACTCTTGATGTTCCCTCATGATGGTAAGATCGTGACCATCAACCAAATGATGTACTACGATTGAAAGGGATTGGGCACACCAAAACACATCCCACCTACTATCGACACTACCAATGACATCATGTCCATACCTTGCATGTCTGCCATTGGTTCAGGATTATTTTCGAGGAGTCCTATGATGGAAAACTTTTTTCCTTACTGCCTCCCCCTTCGTCAACTAATATATCATATTTGTGTAGTATCACATTTGGTAGCATTATGACCTTCTTACAACCTCAACCATATACCTCAGGGAATTATTGGGGTTCACTCCCTACCCACATGATTCCCTTCCTCTTTCCACATTCGAGCATCGTGAGTAAGCCCATCATGGATACTCTCAAACTACCTCGTTTCACATTGGGTATTCCCATGTGGTACCTCAATCTAACTACCCCTCCCTCGACTCCCTATATTACATTGAGTCTTTTCCAACCTATGAGACGATGCCACAACCACCTCCTTGTACAAAACTGACTACTTCTATCTCTATTGTTGCTCCCCCTCCTTCCATGAAGACTGGGGGAAAGATGCCCAAAGAGACGAAAACACCAAGTCCTCCTCCTACATGTTCTTTATGCGATGTCCAAGTCCATGTGAAATAGAATTGTCTCGATTTCCTATCATTTGCACCCACATGAGCAATGTAGTCGAGACTGGTGATGCCCCATTTGTCAACATACCAACCATACATGTGGTTAAGGCCAAATCATTTTGAACCAACCATCCATGTGTAGTTTGTGGCCTATATGGTCATGATTCACGCAATTTCCCAAACTTTCCCAAGTTCGGGTTGCTCCTTAGTGACCTTCGCAAGAACTCCTGTGAGTCCAACATTACTATCTTTGAGGATATCCACCCTCTAGATTCATCCTCAGATACTACCAACACCATTTACATGATCTCTAGCTCCAGTAGTCCTTCCCCCTCCTTGGACATAGAATATCCATCTAATCTATCCATGCACTACTTTCACATTGACGAGGAGATTATTGAATATCTTTTGGCCCCTGAATACCCTTGGGATGACCATCACTCCTTTTTCATCCTCGATGAGACTTCTTCATCATTGGACCAATTCTTAGTTGAAGTGAAATACTTAATTCGTGGAAGTGTTGACTCGTTTAAAAACATGATTCTGACACCTTACGCATTTGAAGAGAGTAACATGGATAACATTTCACCAACCATCAAGGTCAATATATCAACCAACCTGAGGTATTTGAATATATTACACTTGGAGCATCTTGCTCCCCTGAAGAAGTCACTTCATTCAAAACAATTTTTTAGGAGTTTCGTGATATTTTTGCTTTGTCATATACCAAGGTGCCTGGGCTTGATCCATCCATCATTGAACATCATATCAACACATGGCCTGATTTTTCCCCCATTCACCAAAAGCAATGACCCATTCACCAATCAAAGGCCCTCTCCATCAAAGCTGAGATCGAGAAACTATGTATAGAAGTCTTCATATACCCGGTTGCATATACCACTTGGGTTTCCAATCCTATTCTCGTAAAAAAACAGGGTACCATTCGCATCTATACTAACTTCTGTTACTTGAATTTGGCATGTCCCAAGGACAAATTCCCCACTCCGTTCATTGACTAGATCATTGACGTTTGTGCCAACCATGAAGTCTTTTCCTTTATAGATGGTTTCTCTGGTTATAACAAAATTCAGATCCGTAAAGAGGATCAGTACAAAACCTCTTTTACTACCCCTAGGGAACATTTGTGTATCGTGTCATGTAATTTATCCTTAAAAATGATAGAGCTACTTTTCAGTGGGACATGATATTTTTCTTCCATGACCTCATTCACCTTATCATCGTCTTTGTAGATGACCTCATATCTTGATCTGGGAAGCGTTCTCAACATTTGGATGACTTAGGACAAGTCTTCCTGCAATGTCACAAATATAACGTCCGCTTGAACCCCCTCAAGTGTGTCTTTTGTGTCCAAATTGGTCGGTTATTAGGATTCATCGTATCCAAAAAATGGATTGTTATGGATCCTATGAAGTTTCAATCCATCCTAATATTCCTCCCCCACATACACTGCACCAATTGCAGAGCCTCCAAGGCAAGGCCAATTTCCTTCACCATTTTATTCCAGATTATGTGACGAAAGTCCATGGGTTCTTACGTGTGATCTGTACCAACATTCCTTTTGTATGGGATGAGTATGCGCAAGGCACTTTCGATGCATTGAAACAATATATGACTTCTTCTTCATTTTTTCCTCCTCCCGACTTCACCAAGGAATTTATCCTTTACATGTCGGCATTTGAAAATGCTATCGTTGGAGTCTTGGTTCAAGAAGATGATGCTTGCCAAGAGAACGTGATTTATTATGTAAGTCATAAACTTTCCAAACCACCTGTTAACACTCATAATTACACCCAAGGTTGTGGAGAGTGAATCCCAAGGTAACAACATAACCACTTTAAGAAAAGGAGTTGGCTTCTTCCTTTCTAGATAGGGATCTCTCACATATTTTTATTAGGGCTAGATATCAAAATAAAACAAAATTGATATTGAGTTTGTGGTTGAAACAAGGAAAGAATAAAATTGGGCTATGGAGTCACAAATGTAAATTATTTATAGAACAGTTTGCAGGGAAAGATCTACAAAGGAAAGATAGCTCTCGGTTAAAATCAAAATTCTTTTGGTCTGGTGATAAAAGAAGAAATATGATAGTACATCAACACACATCACTAAAGAGATGAATTATCCATCAATTTTTTAGGAGAATCTTGGTGAAAACCTATAACAATAGCCATAGCATAGTAATATGAATTATGAACTATTATACACCCATTCTGTATCTAAAGGAAGACATAATGGAAATTTAAACAAGAAGACATACACAAAGAGAAGGAAATAACATACTGTAATTATGAATTGCACATGAATATTTGCAACGGCTGTTACGGAGAGAAATTCCTATGGCTTGGGGTACCACAACAGACATCTTAACTCTAGAAATCAATCCTTCCCTATATGCAAGAGAAACCAAACATCTAACACTAAAGGATCTCAATTCGTACCTTATTCTGGATGGTTGATGTAGATCCCCATTGAGCTTTTCCACTCTCGCTTGTATTAGCAATTTGCTTCCTCAACATTCAGCAAACAAGACAAGCATGCTATATATAATTTGTTAGACCTACTCTAGAATGTATAATCAATAACATATAAGCATTTAAAATCATCCATGGATCAAATACTCATTTAAATAGACATTATTGGACAAGAAAAGATATTTCTATTGATATAAAACATAGATTACAATAGTGACAACCTCTGTCGACACGTTTGCGAATCGGAGAAACTGAGACCCCCACTTCAATCCTCCATCTCTCAATAGCAAGCTCACAAGAAAAAGGCAAGATTGGGAAGAACACAAAGTTCTCTAAGGGACAAAGGGATGCAGACTCAAGTATAAGCTCCAGAAACAATAGACTATAGTTTTCTTGCTCTTCAATTCCTCCCTTTCAATGTATTGAAAGGGTTCCTTATATAGCTCTTCAATGGGGTAATGGAAGGTCAAATCCAAGTGATCTCAAGGCATATGGAAGGCCAAGAGACAAGTGACTTGGATCCACATCAAGGAAAACTCCAAAATCATTTGTCATTTTGCACACATCCCGATGTACGCAGGTTTAAGGGTCAAATCCATGTATATATGCGAGAAAAGGATTAAAAGTCATGTATGGAAATTATTGCATGTTTTTAGGGATGATCTTGGAAACATCAAAGGTACAAAAATGGTCCATGGGGTATAAAGAGTCTGCAGAGGGATAGGGAAGGACATAAAGGTGTGATCCACCATGTGTGTTAAAATCAATTGTAATAGATGCCCCCTAATGTGTGAGGTCAGAGGGGTCATACGATGGCCGAAATACATTATAAGTCCATCCCAGAAATGGAGTGATGAAGAACCTAGTGGAAGAACCAACCATCCAATCAATACAATACAATGATCAAACTCTGCACATAACTGCAAGTAGATGTAGCAGTCCCAGATACATAAGAGTATAATGGCCATGAATAGGCATGATACAAAATATGACGTGTGTGGTCATCGCCATGTACAATATAGATAGATAAGAATATCCATGATGAAGATATACAAAGGATCATGATCTCCATGAAGGATGAAGATATATAATGGATCAAGATCTCCATAATGGCTGGAAATATCTGACATAAATTGGAATCAAGTCACGAGAGCTGAAATCTTATGAACATAGGCACGATCAAGGATGTAGCATATATGAGATGCCACCAATATGGAAGGTCTTCTACACAAACTGCTATGAGTACATGTCCTACTATGTGAATAGAGGTGTCAAGGTCGAACATAGTAGTCCATCGTCTGATTACTGGTCATTGATGTATATCGTTAACAGACGCGAGATTACCCACCAATAATGAAAATGGGAATCAATGTACTAGAGTGAAAACTAAAAAGTGTGAATAAATGTGTTGAGGTCGAACACTTGAGAGAATCCATCAATCAGGGGACATTGATGTATTCCCAAAAACTATCGATGGTGAGAGAACTTGCCACTGATGACTGCAAGTCTTAAGGCACTCAAAAATGACTCTAGATTCCTATCCCAGAATAAATGATCTGAAGTCGATGGGATGAAATCCGATGGAAGGAGGGTATAAAGGCATCCCCCATCATCCAACATGAGGTACTCAACAAAGCTATATAATGTGGAAGGAATCGATCATAATGTGCATGAACTAGTAACTGTACTGGGAATGGCCAACTCAGGTTTCAACTTCCTTCGAACCATAGCATAAAGGAGAATAGTGACTGAATGTAGGAAGCATAGACTCGATATACAAAACTGGGACATCTCTGCGACATAGGAGGTATCGACAGAGGATCCATAGGGACTGGAAGCTTAACCAGTCGGTGGAGATAAACTCAGAGAAACGAGTACAGCTCCTAAATTCAAACTATTAACCCAACCAACGGATGTGATATACAATGCTCTGTTCGAAGGCGACACGACTCGACTGCTGCCAAAGATAACATCTTTTCTTGTTTGGCTTTTTGGTTTTTTGATTTTTTTGGACTTTTTCAAATATTTTGAAAATCTTGAAAAAGAATAAAATTTCTTTATAGTTACAGACTTGGAGGAGACGAGTGTCAAAGGAGAAACAAACTAGTTCCAAGCAGTGGAACATACCTATGCTCAATGCAAGGACACATGTGTAGGATAGCGACACTGGGGGGAAAGTCCCCTCCTAGTAAAAATAGGGAATCAAGCTGCAAAGGATATACAAAATGGCTCTGTGTGGCTAGAAATGAGACAAGATCGGGCTATATGGCTGATACTCAAAGTCAGGGAAGCCGACATAAGGATCAATGAGGCAGGAAAAGCTCATGATAATGCAATTATAACTTGACATAAAGGAGTCCTAGGGAAATAGGCCAGCAAAAAGATCAAGAGGATTATGAAGCACTACAACAAAAACTTGTGATTATCGTCTCTTTTAGCTTCCTTTTTAGCGTCCACCATCACTTTTAGTGTATTTTTCATCATTTTTTGGACAAAGTGGACGCTTTTCCATGGGATGGCACTTTTAATGGCGTTATTTGCATCCCTTTTTAAACACTGGCACTATTTTGGATGCTAATTAGCATCCCGATTAGCATCCCAATTAGCATCCTTATTAGCATCCCAATTAGTGTCCCAATTAGCGTCCCAATCAGCATCCTAATTAGCATCCCAATTAGCATCCCTTTTTAAAATTCGGTGCTATTTTGGATGCTAATTAGCATCCCAATTAGCGTCTGAATTAGCGTCCCAATTAGCATCCCTATTAGAATCCCAATTATCATTCCAATTAGCATCCCAATTAGCATCCCAATTAACATCCCTTTTTAAAACTTGGCACTATTTTGGATGCTAATTAGAATCCTAGTTAACGCCCCAATTAGCGTCTTAATTAGCATCCCAATTAGAATCCCAAATAGTGTCCCAATTAGCATCCCAATTATCGTCCCTTTTTAAAAGTTAGCACTATTTTGGACGATAATTAGCATCCCAATTAATGTCCCAATTAGCATCCCAATTAGCATCACAATTATCATCTCAATTAACATCCCAATTAGCATCCCAATTAACATCCCAATTAGCGTCCACAAAAGCATCCCATATAACGCTAAGACTAGCCTCCAAAAATCGTCATGAATAGCATAGCATCATATATTAATCCAGGGTTAGCGACAAGAATTGTGCCATGAATTTTGACAAGAAAAATAGTCAACATAGCACCAAGCATAGAGCCAAGAATTGCGCCTAGAAAGCATCCAACATAGCACTAGGTATAGATCCAGGTATAGAACCTAGAATAATGTCAGAAATTTTGAAAGGAACTGCGCTAGGAATTCCATTAGGTTTAGAGCTAGGGATTGCGTTTAGAAAATGTCTGACATAAAGTCAAATATATCAACGTCAATGTCATTAATCATGATTCATGTGATAGCATTTTTGTGTGATGCTATATTTTATTTATGTAGAAGGAGTTCATGCCCACAAACAATGTAAAATTAGTGCATATCTCCCTATGATCACTGAGTGCATAGCCCCACACACCTCTAATCAAAGCAAGAATGAAGTGTGTTTCTAGATCTCATCATCGAAAAAAACAATCATTGGGATCCACGACCTTTGCACCAAGAACCATACTCTATAATTCTCCTAACTTGCTTTCACACATTAAATATCCCAATTTAACAAAGACACCACACTAACAAAGCTTTATCCCCAGTAGTGGCTTATGGCCCGATGGATGGATTATGCAGAGCCCTAAACAAACGTTATGGTCTAAGACCATTTCTTTTCACATCAAACCATGGGACATGAATTGAGAACCATCCTTGGTAGTTTAAACCTGAAAATCTTAACAATATTACACTTAAAAGCCAAAATTCCTTATGGAGGACATGTATCTTAGCTGGGGCCCCATAAATGGACCATGAGCTCCTTATGAAAATATGTAATGTGAGATTTTATATGTGTACATATACCAAGGAATGGGCCTTTAAAACCATCCTTAGTTTGCTAATCCTCAAAATGATGACCATATATCACATGTATGTTAAATATTCCTCACAAAAGCTCTATGTGGTGGCCTAAAAGACCGTGCATGGACCATGGGACCTATATGGAATTGGTAAATACTTAGACCCTCCTTAATTTAAATCTTGGTTCATAAAAACCATCCTTAGTGTTACAAATCTTGATATGGCCACCATATTCCTCTTGCAGGTTAAATTTTTCCTATGAAGGGCTTATGTGATAACTAAGGCCCTACACATTTCCCATGAGCCATAGAGGAAAAAATTGGTGTATGTCTTTGTATTTTTGCATTGGACTATTGAATTGGAAATGAGAACGACACTTAGCATCGAAAGATTTAAATGAGCGCCATATCCCTCTCACATGCAAAAATATGGTGGCTCAAGGCCCCACACATTGCCCATGAGCCTCAAGGACAAATGTTATGAAAAAAAACTATATATTGGCACCAAACCATGTATTAGGCACTAAAATTAAGCTCTAATGTGGAAAAACTCAAAATCACCACCATAATGCACTCGAGGGATGATATTCACTACTAATTTCCTATGTGGTTGTTGTGGCCCCATGCACGACCCATGAGCTCCACAGAAAAATGTTATGGCTCAAGACCTTGACTTTCAACCGTAAATTTTTTTATGATTCTAAATACCATCAATGGTTTGCTAAAGCTTGCAAGAAACACCATATCTTACTCACATTCCAAAGATTCCCTTTGTAGAACTTGTGTGGTGGTCCAAGGTCCCATGTATGGACCATGAGATCCAAAGACAAATTCATAGGTCAATAAATTGTATTTTTGTATCAACCCTAACTTGGAAACCAAGAAAAATCCCCATTATAGGACCATATATTGTTGACATGATGAAGATTCCATTTGTAAGGTATGTGTGGCGGTGGAACATTGAGGGAATGGTTAAATTTTTAATGAAAGTGTTAGAACTAATTAAGATGCCATTTAAGGTGTAATACTGTAGAAGGAGCAAGTCGACGAAGTCGAATTGAACGAAGACCGACTTAGTTGATCAGCTGAATAAGTCGATGGGCCAACTTAATTCGATCGGCCGACGAAGTCGGTCGGCCGACTAAACTAGAATATTAGTCGGTTAACTAAAAGTCGTGTCGGTTCACCGAACCAACAGGTAGTTATTTTGTAACTGTCTGTACATTGTATATATTAGGCCGTTGAGCCAAACAATAACTTAGTTCAGTTCTCTGCCTTGTATGAACTCATTGCATTAATATAATCTGTTATCCTATCTGTTCTTGTCTCTTGTCTCTGATTTATAGTTATGTTTTAGTATGTATTATTGGTAACCTTATGTGATCTATGAGATTACAACATTGGTTCCATTGCCAGTAGTACATGTCTAAAATATATGCTCACATATGATACCAGAGCAGGAGATCAAGGACTGGTGGGACCGTAAAGTTGCGAACTACTTGCAAAATTACGCAAGAAGAAACCGATTAATAGTTGCTGAAGTCAAAGAAATATTTTTCATAGAGACCCATGAAAAATTCGTCGAATCAGTGCCACAACTCCTGAAGCAGCTTCTGGATGAGACAGCCAGACGCGACTAAAGAATAACAGTTGCTAGAAAAACTGATCCAAGGAGGTCATACAAATTTGTCAGAGTGGTTGGAGAAAATCGCTGATGACTTCTGTGAGGAGCAAGCGGTCGAAGACAGGACGTCAGTGGAAACTGTCAAAGAGAAATTCTACACAGATTTCACTTAACAATTCTTGTGCTCCTTGGCGACCTTGCTGTTCAAATTCTTGATAGAGAACGGAGCAGGCCACATCGTCGAACCGAGACCACCACTGTGAGAACAGCCACCAAACACCAACTGGGCGGACAAGCAAAGGAAGTGGGAGAAATTTATCGCAGAAAGGGAGTGGGAATACTTCCTAAGAAAGTGATTTGAACTATCCAGTTTTTCTAAAAGCGTCGGGTAGGCTATGGGGGGGGTAGCTGGTCCTATGTCGGAGGTAGAGTATAGTGGATCCTAGTCGACCTAAAGAGGATAGCCGTCACTAGTAATGAAAAGTTGACCGTAGAAGACCTAAAGAAAATAGTACTGTACGAAAGTATGTCGGACATTCAGAAACAAGAAAGGGACGAGAGACAGCAGAGAAGGAAAGCAAGACGCGAAAGAGCCGCAAGGCTGCGCAAAGAAAAAAACCCTAGGGAGAACGACCGTGAAGAGAATATGCGAGAGTTGGGTCATGACTGATAGGTGTTGTACAGGATTATACACCTAATAACCTAAGGTTTGGGGTTACCAACATACTCAATTACTTGCAGACAATTGACTTCTAAAGTGCAGAATAAGAAATAGGAAGATTAAAAGAACTTACTTGTTAAACAAAGGTCGATCCTTGCTAATCTTCTTTCTCTCTGTTCCACTTCCAAAGTCTTCAATATTTCTCCTCTTTCACCTGTCAAGAAACACTTTTCCAGATACAAGATGATTCATGTACATATAAGTAGGTTAGATAAATCACATATAGATGCATAAACATTTATCAAACCACAAGACATGAAACACATATGGAAGAAGTAATCTCTTTATTATCAATAATGGAAAGAGTTCAGATACAACCCAACGCCTGAGACAAGGACTCCTCTACAACCAAAGGATTCTGAGTTCCACTGCTCCAAAGACTTCTGTATAAACTCCACCAGCAAAAATTTTCTCTCCAAGTGTAGGTCCCCAACACCCTCCCCAAGGCCTATATTTATATGGGTGAAATAAGGCAGTTCTCAAAGGTTGGGGAAGTTGTAGCAGTTAAGGGATTTAGGTTAAATGAGTTAACTAATCTCCCATTAGCGCGTGTTTTATATTTAAATGTGAAGAGACACATTCGCGGGTCTATAGTAGAGCAACCCGTGAATGATTCATGACTATGTATAAGCGCAACCCGCGAATACATAGATTCACTACTTGCTACAAAGGAGACTCACGAATGATGCACATGTTTTATAGAAGGATAGTCACGAATACATCTCAACATAGGCAAAAATGGAAAAATGACTAGCTGGATGGAGGAAGCATGTATTTCATGACAAGCCAATCTATAGTGTTTTAGGCAAAACTCTATCCATAAGTGTTCTTTTGTGTGCCAACATGAGGGATGTCGGCACTCAGACGAAGAGGTGCCATTTGGGTGTATAACAGATGCCCCCTAATGTGTGAGGTCAGAGGGAAGTGATGGCCGAAATACATTATAATATCTAGCTTTGGAGAACTTAGAAATCCAACGGAGCAGAGAGAGTACTTGAAACAAATACATAGTAATGTCATATACAAAGTTATATCTGAGGAGGCTATGTTCAATTTACTGGAACACTAGCTCCTTTACAATATTTGATTACATCATATGATACGGGTATAGAACCACGTATATTAAAAGGGTGGATCGAAGCCACAATATACAATAATGATGAGTCTTCAAAGATCTGGAAGCTATGTAGATAGATCGAACATAATCTTGCGCAACTTAGTCCATATGTGAGAGACTAAGGTCTTCATAAGGATCCCAAAGAACCAGTACAATCCAAGCCATGTGAATAAGGGTAAGCTGTAGTCTAACATGGAAAGGATTCAACAGTTTGTCAACCAATAGGTGATAATTGACAACTGAAGCAAAGGATTTCACCAATGATGAAAGTGAATCCATAGGTACGATCGTCAAAACTCTAGGTCTTCGTCATCAGGAAGTACTGAAACGGAACCATGCTGTGATAAGGAAGGCAACAGATCCTCCAACGGATCACAAGAGTGACTAGGAACTGGGCAAAAGAAAGGATACACAAATAGATAACAGATATAACAATGATGGGATCAAGTTATAGATCAGACATTGGGTAGAGTCCTTGAACAGTGAGCACAACACAGAGATGACCCAAGGCATCGTACAATGGATAGATAGAACAACTAGACTTATCTGTCATGTAGGAGACATGATCAGATTCCCCAGGTATAATGGACAAGAGGAGGAGTAAGAAACTTAAAGTAATAGCTGAACACAAGTGTATACTGAAACATGGATATCGAAAAACAAAAAGTGCTATGTTCAAGGACGACATGCTGCCATTACTGAAAATAAGAGAAAACTTCGTCCTTACCTTCCCTGTTAAATTTTAACGAGTCCAGGAAAGTAAACTCGGTTCCCTCTTCATTTTTTAACAAGCTTGAAGAGATGGGAAAATAATGCTTCATTCATTGATTCGTGGATTTAATGAGCCTGAACTAGTACATGATCAGACGGTGTTTTCACATTTAGAGAGTCTGAAAATTCCAAAGAAGACTCCAGGGGGGTCCTTTTTCATCCAATTTAGTCTCCTGAGGCCGAAAAAGTATAAAACAAACCAGAGAAGAACTCTCTTAACTTCCGAAGAAGAAAAGGTGCACCTTTTTCGTACTTAGTCAGGGACGTCCGAAAAAGGTTAAATTACCACCTACCCAACGCTCCTTCCAGAACAGCATAAGATAGCTTGAGTTTTACGAGTGTGAAGGAAAGCAAGATCACTTGGAAATATCCATTTGGTTATGAGAAATGGGGCTTACAACAATAAACTCGTTGCTTTGTTATTTAGTGTTTAACGAGCATAAAAAAGACACAAAGTACACTCGAAATCTTTTTCATGTTTGGGTCCAGAGCACGAAAAAGACAAAACTAAGCTCAAACCGGGTGTTCCTTTTCCGTAAATTTAGTCCCTCAGGTCCGGAAAAGTGATAAAACTATACCTAAGAATACTCTTCTCAATTCAAAAGAAAAGGGAGGGATCCTTTCTCGTACTATTCCACATGGTCCGAGAAAGAGATAACTACCACCAATGCGGATGCCCGTTCACATATTCTTAACGAGCTTGAACGGATGAGATAACTCGGCAGTCAAGTCTGTTTTGAAGGAGTCAGACCTGGGCCTAAAGAAACTCCATAAGGGCGGGGAGTCCTATAAAGAGATAGCTTGTAAAAAGAGATTCTGAAGAAGCTCTATTTGGCGTGAAAAATAGCTATGAGGAAACCCCTGGGCCTGAAACAGTGACAGCATGAGTACTAAAGGATGATAAGGGCATAAAAAGATGATACTCATGAAATAAGGACCCTAGCCATGGAAGAACAATGGTAGAGACAAGGGACTAATGGCTTAGAATACCATAGTCCGTGGAAAAACGTTGAATACTAAGGTTAATGTGGAGTGATAAGATGCCAACATGTGTTGGAGATAGTAAAACCACCGTATGGAAGCATCAACACTTTGTAAAAGTTGGTAAACCTATTCCAAGGCACAAAGAGGGTGATATTAGTTAATTGACATTTCAAACTATATAAAAAGACCCACTTTACGAAATATTATTTCTATAAATAGTTTGAAAATTAAAACATTTCTCACCATTTGAACTTTTTGAACCAAAAAGGAAAGTTTACCTTCTACCTTTGATCGATCACTGTGGACAATTGGACTATCAGAGTTGAAATCCGTCAGCTTCAGGTAATTCTACACCATGAACTCGTCAATTTGATCCGAACAAATATTAAATTTAAAGGTGAATTCAGTATTTTGCATCATCCCAAATTATGGCAATGCGCATTCGCGGGTTGCTAAGCGTAAGAGTCACAAATACGCGTTTCATTTGTGGGTTGTTGAACAGGAGAGTCGCAAATGACTCGCGACTTGTCTAAGTAGACAGTCGCGAATGTTGCGCTATAGGGAAAACTTAAAAAATTATGCAAAATTTTGAATTTTTTATGATGAAATACTGAACCAAATTATGTGTATTTTCCAGGAAAAATATGGTGCTGGAGTGGAGGGAAAGAGAGCATGAAATAATGGATCATGCGACACTCCAAAGCGCGCCCACCATCCAAGCATTGAGGACTTGTGGGCTGCTGAAGTTCTTTTGTGCATCGCCCATGCAGGAAAATGTCCCCTTACTGGAATTCATGGTCAATTACTGGGATCATGACATGGGGACTTTCAATCTTCAAGGTGAGACCTTAGAGCTTACCGTGGAAGATATATATTTCATAGCTGGGTTGTCACAACGGGGGGCATTGATGAATTTGGAGGGCACTGGCAGGGGCGGGGACCCCTTGAGTGTCCAAAACTATGTTGACATGTTTTGTACACCGGGTACGCAAAATAAGGGCAGCAGTGTTATTATTGTAGACATCCAGGATTTCACACTCCAAGTACTAGCTAGTACTATTGTGAGACTTGCAGGATCATCAGGGTTACATATGGCCACCAGGAATCAAATGAGGGTGGCAGTTGATTGCTTTAGAGGTTCTCTTTATGATTGGTGCTCGGGAGTGCTCCCCATCATGAAGAGGCAACTATCCGACTGCAGGAGAGGAAGACACAAGAATTTTGGCTATGCCAACATTCTAGTAGCGTTCTTATTCAAGAGAGTACTAAGCATGAGCCCTGCTATACCACTATAGGTCAGACATCCACGTCAGCCGAGGCTGAGCTGGTGGGGAGACATCTTCCTCCGTCAAGGAGGAGGATACATAGTACACATCGTGTACGATGATGACTTTTATATATGGTGGGAACGATAGCTTCCAGCGTTGGAGCAGTTTCCATATGCTGGGATGGATTTTCGAGGTGACCCCGACCTTGTCCTCCCTCCAGGAGGAATATGGGGCGAGATGGGTAAGTGATTTTTTAATTTTTTATCATTTTCAAATTTTTATGAATTCTCAAATGATAGAATATATACATATGTACAAGTCTTAATCCTATTCATGTTTCAAAATGCAGATATTGGACCAGTCCGCCCTGAAGGGCACCCCCGTATGTTCGTGCGTCCAGTTGTAGGAGGAGACCCAGGATTGGTCCGGGTATTAGAGGGGAAGCTGGCCAGGCTGACCCAGCGAGTACCTATGATATGGATTGATCATATACCTACAGCCATGCAGGAGTTTGTAGTAGGGGTTCCACCAATTTGGCTACGTCTGTTCAGATGGGTAGCTAGAGCAGTACTTGTATATAGAGATGCGGTGGAGGCTGCCGAGGCCGAGGAGGATGAGGAAGCCAGGGTGCCTAGAGATCATGGGGACCAAGGTGGTCCCAGTGGCCAGGGTGGCCAGGCTTAGTTCTAGGGCATTTTGATGGATGATGATCC
>LPNX010263086.1:597971-632063 GCA_001517045.1 Pseudotsuga menziesii
GTGAGATTTCAATCCAAAATATAATTAGCATATGGATCAGTCAATGAATTTTGGTTACGTGGAATATGATTGAAAGTAAGAACTTCAAAATGTCTTTCCAATAAACGAATTTGCAAGAACTGACGTAACAAGGTAGGATTTCGTACCTGATAAGCTCGATTGAGATAGGAAAATACCAACTGAGAATCCAAACGGACCTCAAGCTGGGTGATGCCACGTGACAAAGCATCCCATAGGAGCTCAATTACAGCCCTATACTCAGCAACATTATTAGAAGCATGACCTAGACAAGCGCCACCAGTGGCAACAAGCTGTCCTGTGGGAGAATAGATAACCCATGCTGCCGAAGCTAGGTTACAAGTGTGACGACTGGTGCCATCAGTGAAACCTACATACATTTAGGAAGACATCTGCAAAAACCAATAGATAATATAAAAAACAAAACGGAAAAACTATTGTACATAAAATACATACAATAAAAATACAAGAAAAAGTGCTAAGCCTAAGCATAGTACTTCTTCAGGTAGAGCCCATTTCTAGGCTTAGGAAGCTTATTCCCATCATAATCCACTAATTCATATGTCCCTTTACTCAATACTTTCGACATGACATAGGGTCCTAACCACATAGCCTTTAATTTTCCTGCCCCCAAGGGTTCTTTATCTTGGTCCCAAAGCAAGACAAGTTCCCCTTCAGAGAAAACCCTAGGTTTGACCGTTTTATCATATTGAGATTTGACCCTATTTTTATGAGCCTGATTCATAGTCAACGCATATCTACGTTGTTCATCAAGGTGTTCTAAGTGTACCAGACATTCCTCAAGCTCAATCGTATCAGGTAACACATGAATGGCTATCTTCAAGGACGGGATTTCACATTCAATCGGAGTAACTGCTTCCACCCCGTGAACGAGTTGGAAAGGTGAATAACCCGTGGCAGTCTTAACATTAGTTCTGTAATCCCAAAGAGTAGGATATAACATGATGTGCCAATTAGAACGGGCTGCATCAATTGTCCGTTTAAGGATAGTTTTCAAATTCTTTTTTACAGCCTCAACCTGACCATTTGCTTGCGGATAGTATGGAGAAGAGTGTTCTTGTCTAAATCCGAGCATTTTAGTTAGTTCCGTCATCATGTTATTTTGAAAATGACTGCCATGGTCAGTGAAAATCACTTTGGGAATACCAAACCTTGCAATAATTTGATTGAAAACAAAGAAAGCTGTTGTTTCCCCGTTGTCTTTGAAAGTAGGCATTGCCTCTATCCATTTCGTAAAATAGTCAATAGCGACAATGATGTATTTATGCCCCCCAGCCAAGACTGGGTTGCATGTCATGTAGTCAATCCCCCATTTCATGAAGGGTCCTACCGAGACAATAGGAAATAACGGAGCCGGATGCGACTGCATTTTTCTGGTGTAGAGATGACATGGATGACAGCGCTTCACGGCTTCCACACAATCTTTAAAGATCGTGGGCCAGAAATAACCAGCACGCAATATCTTTTAGGCTGTTGCTAACCCAGATAAATGACCCCCACATGCTCTACCATGGGAATCATTTAGGACAATCTCCGCTTCCTCATGAGTAAGGAAGCGACGCAAGACGGAATCTACCCCTCGTCGATATAATGTATCTCCAATAATGAGGTAGTTCTTGGCATGAAGGCGTAACTTACGTCGTTCCTCCCTAGAGTAAGCGACATGATACTTCAAAGTCTAGATATATATAAGAATATCCTCGTACCAAGGATTAGAGGTGGATATGAGGAAGATGTGCTCATCTGGGAATGAGTCATCCTCCACGGCTACATTTTCTTCGGTGGGAAATTCTACTATTAGCTCAGCAAAAACTAAGGACTTTTTAGACTTAGCGGATTGGAAATCCAAGTCAAACTCCTGGAGAATGACTATCCATTTGTTGAATTTTCCCCCAACAATCCGTCGGGATAAAACATATTGGAATGGATTCACATCCGCCACTACTGTGGTGGTCCTCAGTAAAATGTAGTGGCGCAACCTCTGCACAACATAAACAGCTGCTAAGGCTAACTTCTCGACATGGGAGTATCTAAGCTCAGGTTTGGCCAAAACATGGCTAAGATAATAAACGACATGCTCAACAAGCTTATTGTCCTCTTGAACTAGCACTACCCCAATGGTCGACTTCGACATGGCTAGATATAATATAAAATCCCTAGAATAATCTGGTGGACGTAATAAAGGAGCCGACAACAAATCTTTTTTCAATGCCTCGAACGCAAGTTGTGCGGTTTCATCACATACAAAAGGAGTGTCTTGTTTGAGCAAGCGCATGAAACCTTTAGTGATATTGGAATAATTAACGATAAAACGTCGAATAAAGTTGGACTTTCCTTGCAGGCTTTGAAGTTTCCTGAGAGAACGAGGAGGAGGAAGATTTACAATGGCCTCAACTTTCAATGGATCCACCTGGATGCCTCTACTAGAGACGATGAATCTGAGTAATCTTCCTGACTCGACATAGAAAACACACTTGTGGGGATTCAAGTGAATTTTATAGTATCTGCATCTTTCAAAAATCAACCTCAAATGATATGGATGTTGGACTCTCTTGCGAGAATGTGCAGGCAGATCATCAAGGTAAAGTTTGACAATGGCTTTTATGTCATGAAAAGCAAATTTCATAACCCGTTGAAAGGTAGCCCCAGTATTTTTCAATCCAAAGGGAATTTTTATATACGCAAATGTACCCCAAGGGAAAATGAAAGCAATTTTATGTTGGTATTCCAGTTTGATTTGGATTTGATTATAGCTGGAGAAACCATCCATAAACGAAAACACTTCACTTCTCGCACATGCATCTATGATCTGGTCAATGAATGGTGTGGGGTAATTGTCCTTAGGACAGGATTTATTGAGGTCTCTAAAGTCTGTACAAACACGAATAGTCCCTTCCTTTTTATCAATGGGAACAAGGTTGGATACCCATTCAGTCAAAGCTATGGGATATATAAAACCAGCTTTCAACAACTTTTCAACTTCTACCTTCACAGCCACCGCTTTACGCGGGTTCACGGGTCTCAATTTCTGTCGAACCGGCTTGGCATCAGGATAGGTTCAGATTTCATGTTGAACAATAGATGGATCAATGCTTGGAATCTCCTCATATGACCAGACAAAGATATCACGGAATTCCTTGAAAAGGGTAGTGTAGATGGCAATCTCCTCCGGAGAGCAGTTTGCACCTATATAGATGTTTTCCATGACATCTGGGTTCACAGAGATATTGATAGGTATAGTGGCAGAAATGTTTTCCATATTCCCCTCAGAAAACACCCCTTCCCTAGGAAAAGGGTTGATAGGTACCTCAATATCATCTGACAGTCTCACTTTAAACTCTTGGTTTTCTATCTTGCTCAAATCTGGAAGAAAATAGGATCGATGATGAAGATCCTCACAAATCTTATAACGTCCACTCATAGCTTCCAGAATAGCTTCATCAGAAGGTAAAATGGTATCTAAGCAATCTATGGAATGTAAAGAGTTTTCCGCCCATGCGAGCAGATAGACTTCTTCCAGATCATCTGAGACTGTTAGAGGATCTGGAATGGGATCAGCAGTAGCTTGAGTGATGGCTTGATAAGCTACCTCTACTGCTGATAAGGGAACTTCTGGTTCATGGGGAGTTGGGAGGACCCAAGGATCAGTCCTATTGACAACTGTAGCGATGGAATTCCCCACAGTAGTAGAACCAATGTAATTCACCGGGGCTGGAAGGTCAAATGTGCCCATCAATGATGCGTACATTCCAGCTCCCAAGCTCTGTGTAGTAGGTTTGGCCTGATCAACCAATGGCACAGTAGATTCCTTAGACTCTAAACGGCCTTTTCGGGTAAAATCAAGTTGGTCAACAGTAACCAACTTTCCCTCATGTGGAAAAACCACGACACGAAGAACAGCTGATGCAACAGCAGACATTACATAAGTCCAATTCCTTCCCAGAAGCAAATTGTAGTCCAAGGGAGAATCAATCACTTCCACTTCAACAGACACTACTTTTCCTGCCAACTTAAGTTCAAAAGCCAGCAGTATACCATGAGGACGGAAGGATCTTCCATCAAAAGCAGTAAGTAAAGTGTTTGATGGGACCAGCTCTGGGGGTCCAAGAGCTTTCCAACAGGCCAAGGACATAACACATGTAGAGGCTCCCTCATCAACAAATTCCCTTCCAATGGTCTTACCACCATGGACGACATCTATTGATAGGGATACATGGTAAGGCAGGTGAATTTTGACATCAGATAGATTGAATTTCGCCATAAGACTCGAAGAATCCATGCTACCTAAAGCTGCTAAGAGAGCATCCCGCTAGGTAGGACAACTCTGTAACACCTCTAAAGCTTACATTGCACAAGGGGTTTGAGCTAAATCTTCAACCACTGAGTAGTTTGAAGCAGCCCTAGCATTGGGGTTATGCAAGGTCTTCTTGAAAACACCTTTCGGTATTTTTGGCATAGTTTCGGTAGGTTTCTCTATTGTGAGAGGGTTGGAAGGTTCACCTATAGCTTTACCCTTCTTAAGAGTCTCGTTCTCATAGTTTTTGTTCCTGGTTTGCAACAAAGTCGAAGATCGAACCATGTTGATATAATTAGGGTCAGGGGTAGCTTGAGTGCCCCCTGCTACATTAGAAGCTGAAGCAGAGTTCTGTCCTTGGGGAAAAGGATCCTTCAGGACAACCGGTTGTTGAGCTTTGAGCAGCTTCTGGGCTTGATCCATAAGGGGAAAAAGGTGAGTAAGGTGGTCCTCTTGGCACAAATTACAAGGGAACTTGACCTTATTCTTTTATTTTTTCCCCCATCAGCATTGTTCGCGGGCTTTGGCTTGTTTTGGTTTCCCTCTCCCTTCTTACCTTTCTTTTTCTTCCCGTCGGGCTGCTGATTTCCCTTCTAAGAGGTTTGAGCAAAGACATTTGCATTCTGGGGAGAGGGGGTAGCCTCTGCTACCTCTGCCGTAGACTGTTTGACAGACAACTGGTGAAGTTTCTTAGTTAAAGACTCTACGGTGGGAGAGTTAACAGACCCAACCACACCATCGGCATGGGGTCCAGGATTAGGCTTCTCTACCTCATGCGAAGGCCTCGGTGCCTCAGGGATGATCTCATACAAGATCCCAGACTGTGAATAAATCAAGTCTAACTACTGGGCCTTGAGTATGGCTTCTTCTTCATTTGTTACTCCTGATGTGGAAACATCCTTAGATATGTATGGCAACAGTGATTTAAGGAACCATTATAATAGAAACTCAGGAGGAATGGTGGCTTTGATAAGGATCTTTCGCCTCCTCCACTCTTGGATATGATCCAAGATATGGGTAGCCTTGTTTTGTCTAAAAGTAGACAACAATTCCATTTCGAAATTGTATCGGACCGGAAGCTGAAAGTGGCTAAGGAAAGCACTAGACAAATCCCAGAAACTACTAAAGGCAGCAGAAGGAAATTCGATATACCACTTTGCCGCCGTTCCTGTCAAGGTCCTCTGGAATAGCCTCAATCTAATTGAATCCTCTTTCAACGAATTGGAGGAACACCATAAGTCAAAAGTGGTGGCATGTGCCCCAGGATCTTCACCAGCTTTACCTTCGAACTTAGGGATGTCCGATGGCAATTTGGTGGGAACAGGTGGCCACAAGGGGTCATGCCTCACCGGGTCATTCATCAATTTTGACAAGTATGGCAAGTTTAAAGTTGCCAGGAAAGGAATTTTGGGCCTAACCGGGGTAGTAAATGTGCCAACTTGGGGATTTGAGGGACCTGCCCCCGAATTCCCATGGGGAAAAGTGGGGTTGCCCCCAGCCACCGACTGTGAAGTGGGAAGGTTTCTTTGAAATGGATTCCATCCGTAAGCCACTGGATTTTGTGTGTGAGGTGAAGTGTAAGTGGTTCGGGCCGTCCCCATAGAAGCAGGGGTCTGAAAGACTAGAGTAGGTATCCCTCTGCTAAAAAAATAAAAGGGAGAGCTCGTGTATGGGACCGAAATAGGGGTTTGGAAGCTCTGCCCATAAGAGGTGTTGCTCCCAAACTGCTCTCCTACATATGAAGGAGATGGACCTACGTCTGGACTGGATGGGGGAATGTGCCCCCCATTTTAAGGAAATCCTTGGACATATGCCGAGGATCCTACTGGACCACTCTGGGTAGTGTAAGGGAAGGAAGAAGGAATGGTAGGTATACTGGGGATCCCAGTAACCGTGCTACCAGAAGTACCTCCTAGGTTTGAGTGAACCAATGGTTGAACCACCCGGCTCGCTAGAGTTAAGGGTGTAGAAGGAAAACTAGATCTAGGGGCACTTACCGGGCGAGGTAGTACCCCTTCAATCGAAAGGGTTGAGGTAAACACAAAATAACTTTCTTCCACAGAAGACATGACTCTACCCACATGGGCACCTAGCACTGGTGAATCAAAAGGTCTAACCTGAACGATCACAAGATTGTTTAAATCAGTCAAGGGGGTGTTACATTTTCTTGCAAACTCGTTAGTCTGCAATTCTTCTATCTCAACTGTGTCAAGATCAAAATGGTTATCAATGAGTTCCAGTTCACCAAGAGTCTCACTTATTCCTACAGGTTCGAATGAACCGTCTGTGTCTAATCTCTGCCTTTGAGGTAAAGGTGGAGGCTCCAATGCAGTGATAGGAGGAAGGTTTCTCAACCTTCTTGACCTTCTAATAGGTTGGTCCTCCAGAATTAGAAATTTAACAAATCACACCTTAAGGCCAACTAAACATAGGCAAAACCACAGAGCATACACTAAAATGTTCCTAAAGCCTCAAGCAATCAAACCAGGGTAAAAGATATACTTTCCCAAAGAAAGCTGATGAACGATTACTTGGCGTCCTTGAAGTGGTTCTTAGGCACAAGCGGAGGAATCACCCACCGCCCTCCTACACTTTCAACAAGGGTTACCTTCCAAGCCCGTTCAAGGTGAACTAGAAATAGCCTTCTGGTTTACCTAGGTATGCACCCTAAAAGACAAGAGACTAAAGGCTACCTTGGCAATACCAACAGTCTGGGGGGACAGTCGTCAGCCGAACTCATATGCATGGGTAGGGTAGTTGAGCCCGAAACTTTGTCTAGGCCATAATCCCCAGATGCGTAAAAGTCTTGGGTTATGTTTTGACAAGGATTCATAGGGTTATCTCCTCTGTCCAAGCCTCCATGCGGCCTAGTGCTTAACTCTCGTTTGAGAGGAGCTTCCCAGATACAGTGATAGAGTCAAGGATTTCCCTAAAGAAAGGTCCACTACATTTGATTTTATAACTTGTGGGAAGTTTACACTTCCTAACCCACAATTCTATCCTAAGCTAGTAGGTGAAAGGCCCCTAGAAAACAAAACTTACTAGTAAATTTTAATTTATGCGTTTATTTTAAAGGGCCGTTCTTTACTCAAGAGGAAATGGAGTGGTATACTTTATGATGTTTTGAATCAAACAAGAAATAAATGAAAGTAAAGGTGTATTCAAACCAAAATTACCATTATAAAAGAAAACTTCTTTTTAATTTTTGCAAATATGTATTGATGAATTGAAAGCAACGATGAAAGAAACTAAGCCTATGTTTTTGTAGTTTTTGATATAATATTTTTAAATTGAAATAAACACTACTTATACAAAAATCACAATGCAAAAGATTTAACTATGTTTTCTTTTCACTTTTAAAAATAATCAAAACTCTACTATGCATCTACAATGCACTATGCTTGAGCAAACTTGACGCTTATAAACTGTATAAAAGTAACAAACTGAAGCAAATAGGATGATAGAACCCAAAATACCACCAACAAAGGGAGGCTAGGAACCCTATCTTGGGTGCTACCAATGACAAACAATCACTGCAGACTTACAAAGGCAAGTGACAACCAGCCACTGTCAAAAGACAGACTAGAAAAATAGAGCCCAATACCCTGATCACTGATCTGGACTAAGACACTTTAACCCACAACCCAAACAGGCCAAAACACTTCAGTATGCAAGCAGTAAATAAACCAAGCAAAAAGACTCAAGAGCTTCTGAAAAATCAAAGAAATGTGATCACCAACAGTATTCAGACCCACTACACAACATTCTTAAAGAAAGACCTTTCAGAAATAGGGACTCGACAAAGAAAAGAACAAGCAAAAACTTATCTTAAAAAATCCCCACTTCCAGGAGTATTCGCAACTGTCACTAGGAGAAACTCGTGAATTACTCGCGATTGTCTAGTATTACAACCCGCGAATGCAAACCAGTATTCGCGACTGTCTAGAAAGACAACCCACGAATGGGTATAAAATTTTTCTCTAAAAATCAAGAAAAAACCCTAGACTTTCAAATGCTGAAGCAAATAAGAACCAGGATAAAAATCACAAACAGACTCACAAGCAAAAATGGTCAGGAGGACAGAAAACAACCTACAGTAGTCTGGGTTCCCCAGCGGAGTTGCCAGTTCTGTTGTACAGGATTATACACCTAATAACCTAAGGTCTGGGGTTACCAACATACTCAATTACTTGCAGACAATTGAATTCTAAAGTGCAGAATAAGAAATAGGAAGATTAAAAGAACTTACTTGTTAAACGAAGGTCGATCCTTGCTAATCTTCTTCCTCTATGTTCCATTTCCAAAGTATTCAAGATTTCTCCTCTTTCACCTATCAAGAAACACTTTTCCAGATACAAGATGATTCATGTACATATAAGCAGGTTAGATAAATCACATATAGATGCATAAACATTTATCAAACCATAAGACATGAAACACATATGGAAGAAGTAATCTCTTTATTATCAATAATGGAAAGAGTTCAGATACAACCCAACGGCTGAGACAAGGACTCCTCTGCAACCAAAGGATTTTGAGTTCCACTGATCCAAAGACTTATGTATAAAATCCACCAGCATAAATTTGCTCTCCAAGTGTACGTCCCCAACACCCTCCCCAAGGCCTGTATTTATATGGGTGAAATAAGGCAGTTCTCGAAGGTTGGGGAAGTTGTAGCAGTTAAGGGATTTAGGTTAAATGAGTTAACTAATCTCCCATTAGCACGTGTTTTATATTTAAATGTGAAGAGAGACATTCGCGGGTCTATAGTAGAGCAACCCGTGAATGATTCGCGACTATGTATAAGCGCAACCCGCAAATACATAGATTCACGACTTGCTACAAAGGAGACTCGTGAATGATGCGCGAGTTGTATAGAAGGATAGTCACGAATACATCTCAACATAGGAAAAAATGGCAAAATGAATAGCTAGATGGAGGAAGCATGTATTTCATGACAAGCCAATCTATAGTGTTTTAGGAAAACCTCTATCCATAAGTGTCCTTTTGTGTGCCAACATGAGGGATGTCGACACTCGGACGGAGAGGTGCCATTCGGGTGTATAACAATAGGAAGAGGGAGTAGAACAAGAGGTGTCCCCTATGGAGGAAGAAGTGTGGATAAAGCAGCCAGAAGCTCTCCAAATAAGAGCTCCCGATGACGGAATAACCCTTTCCCCAACAAATCCGCATACTAGAATCCAGACTATTGTCGAAGACGATCTACAACTACGAGCTGGTGACTACAGCATATGGAGTCGACTAGGTGAGGAAACATACATAGGTTGACACCTTATCATACGTCGACTGCTTGAGGGAAACTGGGTGACGTTTCAGGTAGCACCCTCCCTCCGAAGTATCCACTTGCTCTTACAGACACAGGAAGGAGCGCCCCCCCCGCCAAGTACAGCTTTGGAAGAAATTGAACAAACAAACCTGTGAACACAAAGTTACAGTGGACCATCGACAATAGAAGTCGACCTGAATGGACTAAAAGTCGACATAGACATGACAACCGATGGAAGCACAAGTTCCGTCGACCAAAATTCCGCAGGAACGACTACATCAACAACCCCACCACTTTCACCACCACCCACACCTCCGACCCCGTCGACTTCTGAGAGCAGTGAAAGTAATTCATACATGGTTCATGGATCAGCTCACATTCCTCTCTATGAGGGGGATGAATACCCTAGATGACATTGGTTCATCTGCGAGTCAACCTAGGAAGCAAACCAGGTGACGGATGAAGACCGACAAATGGCTCAGTTCGCGGGAGCCTTATGAAAAAGGGCCCTGACCTGGTACATGACCTTTTCATAAAGGAAAACCAGAGTGACAAAAGCTGATATCAAGGCATAGTTCTTATCATTCTTCAAAACCCCAGATGCTAAGCACCTAGCCACCAAAAAGCTCAAAACAACACAGCAAAATCCAGGGGAGACAGTCCGTGACTACGACAAATGTTGGAAGGACCTATTAAGCCAACTAGATTATGTTATTGATGAAAAACTACTAATTCAATGGTTCCTTGCAGGATTATCATAGAAAGTACGCTGACATATCAGTCTGGAAACGTTCAAGACATATGAAGATGCGCTGACCATAGCTCTGCAGGTGGAAATGGACGAAGACATACCTACGTATCCGATGGACCACAGATTAGAGGAACATCTCGAGAACGTGTAGAAGTCTTTGAAAGAACTAACCCTCAAGAATCAGGAAATATGGTGTACCAACTGCTTGATGGCCAGTCATTCGAAAGATAATTGTCGACAGCAATATAGCCAACAAGATGTTCGCTTTGTACAAACCAAATCATTTTGCAATATTTGCCAAGAACATGGTGATCATTCTACAAAAGATTGTCTGTTTAACATGAAGAATGGAAAAGCTTCCTGGTGCGCCATCTGTGAGACTAAAAGTCACAACACAGCCGACTATCAGTTAAATCTGAAAAATCGATAGAACTATTAGGCGGTCTACCAAATGAATGTAGTAGCGCAAAACAACGAGCAAAACAATACAAACAACCAGAATGGAAAAAGGTACGATGGCTGACGATATGAGCGCCGGTACGACAATCGACGACAAGGGTTTGGAGGAAGAGGTCGATTCCCTGGGAATCGCGACATACGAACTCGTCGACCCACCCAGTGATCCATATGTTATAAAGAAGGGAACCGTTACACAGACTGTCCGTACAAAGACAGAACTGATCTTAAATTCTGTACATATTGTGGAGTAAGCGATCACTCGTTGGAGGATTGTCCTACTATGTTAGAGAAAATCAATACGAAGAAAAATGTTAATGTCTTGTATTGTGTACAAAAGCATGATGTACTAACTACTAAGAATTTACATATTGTTACACGACAAGGCACAAAAACAGAGCCTGATAACCCCCAAGTTAGCAAGATCAAAGACACAAATGTTTATCCTGACACTATAAAGAAAAAACACACATATCAAGAGGCAACCCACATATTTCATGACATTGCACAACAGGAAGACCTCGTTAGCAGTCGACCTAACACGGTACAACAATTAATCTATCTCACGCAAACAGATAAATCTATAGCCCATTTCATTGCAGATTTATTGCATCAAATAAAAAGTACTAATCCCGAAAAACAAACTAAGAACATATGCAGCCTCAACCAAAAAGACAAAAATGATGTCGACCCACTTGTCGACCTGGAAATCGAAGGTTATCACGTCTGACAAGTTGTGCTCGATTTCGGGTCTCAGGTAAATATCATGACTCGGGATACATGGGAAAAGATGGGAAGACCTCGACTCTATGAGTCAGGGATCTACCTAAAACTCATCGACCAAGGTCTCATTGAACCCATTGGGGTTTGGAAAAATGTCGACGCGACCATCAAAGGAATATAAACTAAGGTTGATTTCAAAATTATTGAGCCAAAGGAAGGATCTAGTTCCTTCCCAGCACTAGTCGGTCAACCTTGGGGACGGAAGATGAAAGCCTCCATATCCTTAGACAAAGAACGAATTAAGTTAAAAGGAAATGGTCACAAAGTCATTGTACCCATTAATCCTTCCCAAGGAGTACCTTGGACCGAACCGATTGATGAGGAAGTCAATGTCAGATAGCTGTATCAGATCCAAAACAATACGGACTACACAGAGCCCAACATCCATGGAGAACTTTACTTAGGTAACCAAGATTCAATTGGTTATAATTCAGATGCTGAATTATATGATTGGGAAATGGAAACTTACGAAACACAAGAAAGAGGGTGCTGCAATATACAAAAAGTACAGAAAATACCCACCCGACAGTGCTTCATTGTATCGATTATCCCTGAAGTATTTGAAAAGAAAGTCAGGGAACGACCTACCTTACAACCAACCAGCTTACACACTACACAAATACCCAGGTATAAGGAGAGGGATTCCCCAGTCATGCACATTGAACAAGTATCTAAAAATATTGGAGAACATGGTTGACTCCAAAGCTTAGTGGAAACGTTTACAGGTCAAGCAGCTAGATGGTGGGATACCCATCAGACAAAACTTCAGACCTGGACAACTGCTTCGACTTTCTTTGTCGAAAGGTTTGGTGGGAAAAATTTAACCCAGCCAACCCAGATCCCTACTTTTACCCAAGGTCAAAACCCATAAGAACACATTAAGACTTGTGAAAAGGAGTGGAGAAGACTTGGATATAAAGACGAGAGATCCTGGCCACATTTGTTCCCTTCAACCCTAGCCAACTTACCCAATGAATGGTATAAGATGGAGGAAGCTAGAGGAGAAATCTTCTTTCGGCATGAAATTAAAGAAATTTTTTTTAAGGACTTCCAGTTCATACCTCAAAACGAAAAATTGGCTGGGACAGCACAACAAATCAAACAATTTCTCCAACCGATAGAAAAATAACCCTCCCAAGACCATCGACAGATCAAGGACTGTAACAATATACAAACTGAATCAACATCACAGTAAACACGTTTACACTTAGAAAATGAACACACTAAAGGCAAGAGATTCAGATGGAAGACCGACCACATTGAAACAACCAAACCGATCTACTCAATCTTGAAATTCGAGACCACCGACGAACCAGACCTTGACAGAATGACTGCAACTGACTTCCCTGCCACATTCTCACAGTTCACAGAAGGAATTCGGCCGATCAATGAAGCTAAATCACCAGAGTGGCTAGATGCCAAAGTGAAAACTAAGGAGGTCGATATTTCAAATGACGACTGCCCAAAAATATCCAAGATTGGTGACTACTGGAATGAACAACAGAGCACCGAAATAGTGAACTTACTTAGAGAGTTCCAGGATGTCTGTGCAAGGGACTACAAAGACTTAAAAGGCTTAGTACAAGATATGGGAGAAATGAAAATAGACACTAAACCTGATGTCCAGCCTGCCAAGAAAAGACCTTATAAACTAGCTCATAAGTACAAATAAATAATTAAAAAGGAAATAGACAACATGTTAGAAGCAGGGATCATTTACCCCATCGACCAGTCCAAATGGGCAAGTCCCATGGTCTTACAGCCAAAGAAACATGACCCGACAAGGTTGAGAATTTGTGTCGACTTTAGGGAGCTCAAAAAAGTAACATTGACAGATCCATTTCCAACCCCCTATGCTGATGAGATCTTGAATGAAGTTGCAGGCCATGAATGTTACTCATTCACAGATGGATTCTCAGGGTATAACCAAGTACCAATAGCAAAAGAAGACCAAAATAAGACAACATTTGTCTGTGAATTTGGCTCTTTTGCTTATAGAGTTATGCCTTTTGGGTTAAAGAATGCACTTGCAGTGTTTTCTTGAATTTTTGTCAAGACCTTCCAAGAATATATCTATAAGACCATGGCAGTATACTTCGACGATTGGACTATATACTCCACCTTAAAAGATCACTGCACATGGCTCCGACTCATGCTGGAGAGATGTCGACAGATTCAACTCTCCCTGAACATCAAGAAGTGTATCTTTATGACTCCTATAGGAATACTCCTAGGGCATATTGTCTGTAAAGATGGTATCAAAGTTGATTTTTCCAAGATTAAAATCATCCTTGACCTGAAACCACTAATAAACCCTAAACAAGTTCGGGTGCTACTTGGCCATACAGGCTACTATAGGAAATTCATAAGACACTATTCATACATGACCTACCCTCTAGAAGAATTACTAAAATAAGACCAAGAATTTAAGTGGACAGAGGAATGCCAGATCTCCTTCGACAAACTGAAAAGAAAACTGGTCGAAGCCCCCATACTCAAATTCCCAAACTGGTCGACCAAATTTCATGTGCATATCGATGCATCAGGAATCGCAATTGGAGCCATCCTTACTCAACCAGGGGATGATGGGATGGATTACCCTATATTTTACAGTAGTCAAAAATTAAATAAGGCTGAAAGGAACTATTCGACCACCGAAAGGGAAGCCCTAGGTATGGTCTTCGCCCTTCAAAAGTATCGACATTACCTCTTGGACAAACCCTTCACATTTTATACCGACCATCAAGCTTTGAAGTGTCTTGTTAATAAACCCCTTCATCATGGGAGAATATATCGCTGGCTACTTCTTTTTCAAGAATTTGAGTTTGAAGTCGTTGTCCGACCAGGTAAGCTAAATGTCAGGCCCGACCATCTATCCCGCATAGACACAGGGGAGGAACTGACCGGAGTCGATGATGACTTGCCGGATGCACATCTATTCTGCATAGAAGCAGTCCCCAAAGAACTAGAAGAAATAAATCAGTTCCTAGAGACAGTTCAGGCACTAGAAGGTCTAAACACCAAGAAAAAACAAATCTTAGCTATGAAGGCTGCACCCTACAGCCTCATCAATGGATTTTTGTACAAAATGGGGTTAGACGACATTCTCAGGAGGTGTGTAATCGACCATGAACAAGACCAAATCATGCATTAAGCACACTATGGACCTGCAGGAGGATACTTTCAAGCAGATACAACTACAAGAAAAATCCAACAGTCAGGATTATGGTGGCCGACGATCCATAGAGATTGCAAAAACTTTGTTAGTCGATGTGATAGATGTCAACGACTTGGTCGACCTCTGCCAAGCATAGAAATTCCCTTGATATCTGTAAACCCTAGTCTCACATTAGAAATCTAGGCCATAGACTTCATAGGACTGTTTCCTATCCTAGCCAAACGATCAGGTACAAGATATATTATCACGGCAGTGGAATACATCACTAAATGGGAAGAAACTGAACCCGTCGATACATGTTCAAGTGAGGTAGCCACTAAGTTTATCTATGAAAACATTATCACTAGATTTGTATGTTCACTCACATTGATCAGCGACCAAGGATCACAATTTATCAACAAAACCATCAAAAATTTGACCGACCAGTTTGACATCGACCACCGACGAAGCACCGCATATCACCCTCAATCGAACGACGTGATTGAAGCTTTCAACAAAACATTGACAAAAGGGTTAACCAAAATATGCAGTACCGACAAAGACGACTAGGATGAGAAAATCCCTGCGGTCCTCTAGGCATATAGGACAGCATATAAGCGGTCGACCGATCAATCCATTTTCGACTAGTCTATGAGCAAGAAGCAATTGTCCCCCTACATTTCTGACAGCAGACACCTATTATCGCACAACTACTACATGTCGATGTCGAACAAGCAAGAAAGGAACGACTATTCCAACTCAGTAATTTAGAAGAACATAGACTCATGGCTATCCAACACTAGGAAATTCACAAACAACAACAGAAATCATGGCATGACCGTAACATCAAGAACAAAAACCTGTCGGTCGACGACCTTGATTTACTTTATAATAGTCGAGTCAAAGGAAAACCCAAGAAATTGCACACATAATGGATGGGACCATACGTTGTCAAAAAAATACATCCCACTGGCTCAGTATGACTAACAACATTACAGGGCCTAGTATTTCGGAAGCTCGTTAATGGAGCCCGACTCAAACGTAAAAAAATAAAAATAAAAATCAAATAACGGCCTTAATCGTCAATCAAAACCCATAAAAAGATAAAAATTACAAAAACAAAGTAATACAACCGACACAACAAAACATGACAGGAACTCACTACTTCGACAACCGACATCCTCGCCTTCGACCATCTTCATCAACCAGTCGGGTCGACCATTTTTAGCACCGACACTGATCGATGACCTCGAAATTCCCATAACAAATTTATGACTTCGAGCGCTGAAAGAAATTCACCATTACTCCACACTCGCGTATTGCAGCTGGAACGTCAAGTCCGCCATTAATACAGCCATCTTCACACACAATCCCACCTTCGTCTGAAAATAAAAGACCGTCGAAGGTTCAGTCACCACACTCATTATACACAGAGCATCTGCATAGCCCATCGACCAAAAACCAAGGAACCTGTAACAGCCTCGACAATTCCGACACCATGGCCCCCAAGTAGACCAGAGCCGCGACCAAGGTGAAAGATCTACAGGCTAAGGATACACCCTTGATTCATCGACTGAAACATATCAAAAATGCAAAAATACAGGAGGGACAATGGCAGAAACTCTGGACCGAAATCCAAGAATGGGCCTTCGTCAACAAGAATATGACCCAAGCGACTGAAAAAGTTCGATGGAGCACCATCTTCAATTATCCCAATGCACCACTGATGGAAAGCTTTGGTGGGACAAAAGAAGCTGCCGTCAAGTTTATCATCAGTCGTTACCACAATGGTTGTTTCTACTTCGACCGACTGGTCGACATTACCTGAGATATCATCTCCGAACTAACCGGCCTGTCGAACCAAGGAAACCCCGTACCAATCGGAATTAAGGAAGGATTGGTCGAGGAACTCACAGGATCACCATCCGGGAAAAATTCTAAAGGACTGATGATCGGACAGATTGCCACTCGGACGCCACAGATTGTGGCCAAAATAATTTCCATTACCCTGACCTTAGCAGGTCGAAGTAGCAACCTTAAGCTGGAAATGCTGGAGGTCGTCGACACAATTGCCACTGACGGTCGAGTCTACCGATGGGGAGATTATGTCACTGACATGATCAAAACCATATGCGAATGATGCCAAGAGATGGGAGGAATCATAAAGTTCCCCTCCTTAATCCTTTGGATCATCATGTACCACATCTGTCCGGAGGGAAGTCTAGTCTTCTGGGAGCCGACCAAATTCCACATGAACAGGTTCAAACCCTTCTCTCTAAAAGGAACTTCGCGAGCTGGCGCAAGGAAAAATATTTCTAGAAAATTGGTTCCAACAGTTGAAGCTTTGGACGACAAGATGGTGGGTGCCTCAGAACATCCGACACAATCTACCGGTGAAGTCTCACATCCAGTTGGAGATCGACCATACAGCGGTCTGGTACATGCAGGGCGAACACCCCAAGGATGTCACCCTCGATTACTACCCGAATGACGAGCAAATATTTCGAGAGCTAACTCTCCAGGAAAAGACCAAAATACCAGTGCCCGAGGCAGCTAAACAGGTCAACTTCTCAGTAACAGAGCCACTAAATGATGAGGAGAAAGAGGAATATTACGAGTTAAATCTGTACATAAGTACATTTGTGTCAGAGGACACCCCGGTTGAGCCCCCTGGTCGAGTCCAAATCACCATCAAGCCTCCAACTAGAGTCGACCCACAGCCGACCGAACAACTTCTGCAAGAACAACCGTCAACAGAGAAACACCCGACGAAACCACAACCACAATAGTAAGCAAACCCTTCGGTGCCAGTAATTGTCGCCCCAACTCAGGTACCGATGGGAGCAATCGAAGCCGACGATCCTGAGTATGCTTTATCACAAGGCATCATCAAGAAATTGGCCAAGGAAATAGCTGCCGCCAGAAGGAAAATCAAAGCACAAAAACTATAGCAGGGCAAAGGTAAGCGCAAGCTTATCGTCGAGTCATTTGATGATGAGGAAGAGCTCATAGCTACGACCATCGACATTGTAGAGGATGCCACTGCAAACAAAGTCCCGGTTGAAACTTAGTTTCAATGGTTTCTTGAAGCAGGAGCACCTGAAGGTCAACCAAAGAAGGCCAAAATCATGACGACACTTGAAGACATAGTCAACCTTGTGTCGATCCCCCCACCCCCATCACCGACACCAGTAGTCGAGGAGAAAGCACTGGCACAGCAGTCGATCAGTCCCCTCGACTTATACCAAAGCAGGATACCGAAGTCCGTGAGACAAAAAGTCGACAAAGACACAGAACTCAGAGATTTCTTTGAGACGCTGCCTGAGTTGTTTCAGTCGGCGCAGAAAATTCACACAAGGGCCCCTGTCTACACCGGAAATAGCACAAACCCCAGGTAACTGCACACATTGAATCGACCTTCACTCGATCTGACCAAGAGGGAAACATAATTGGCCATGTGCAGTCTTCAATTGAACACATTTGTCCCCAACCCCAGAACGACTTCCCCGACGTAAGCTTACCACCTACTTCCGACAAAACCATTACCCCTGAACATTCACCCACTACATCTCCACCACCGCCATCATCTCCACCCTCACCATCATCATCACCACCACCTCCGTCACCCCCTGAGTTACAACCAGATCCACAGCCAAATATGTTACAACCAACACCATCTTCACAACCGGAAGTGGTCATACCACCTCCCCAGACAGAACAACCATCGACTTCAAACCCACCAACCACCGAAACCCCCTCAACTGCTGCAGGTACCCAGGAAAAAGAGACAGAAAGACAAAAGAAGAAGAAAGAGCATCATCCTTCCAGATTTCGAATAGGATTAAAGGATGCAATTTCGTTGACTGACACAGAAGTCGGCCAACTCCTCAAGACGTTGGCCAAAGAAGCAAAGACAAGGACGGCACAAAAGACTAAAGAACTCTCAGACAAAAATGCAGAACAGGTTGAGTTTCTCGGCAAATGCAGGGCTCTAGCTCAGTCTGTGATACCAGGCCCTATTGAATTCAACACAGATCGATCGTTGGAAAGAGCATATCAGCTCTTTGAGACTATGGTATCAACCGTCCAGGCTCGTCTACAAGAAAGCAAGGAAGAACAGAAGGAAGAAACTACCCGAATACTACTAGCACAGCACTGTTGCTAGGGTTTCACCCCTAGCTTGTGCGAATGAGCACCTACTAAGGACAATGGATTCCTTAGTAGCAGTTCAATAATATATGAAATAAAAGATGTTAAACAGTAATGAAAATTAATTTAAACATATTCATGAAGCAAAAAAGTAAAAGGTAAATAATGAATTTTATTGATCTGACCTCCAATGTGGAGGTTGGTGAAGCCCGTTGCACTGATCCGAGAGGTTGCTCTGAGCTCCAGCTGCTCCTTCTCTTTCTCCAATGGTGGAAATGGGCCAAAAAGGGGCTCTCACGATGAAATTAGCTCGATGGTGAGCTAGGGTTTCAAGAGCAATTTTGGCAGAGGCAGGATACTTGTGATTGTGGATTTTGAATAAGGGGTCTCCATCACTTATTTATAGTGGTGGAGTGTTGGTTTTAGGGTTAGGGTTTCAGCTGTTTAGGGTTTCAGCTGTTTAGGGTTTTTTCCTCTTTTTCCTCATTATTTTATATTTTTTCTTCCTTTTTGGAGATTTTTTCCTTTTTGGAGGAATTTTGGATATTTTTTGGAGGAAAAGAGGGTTTTATGGCCTTTTGTAGGCATTTTAAGCCTTTTGGAGGCTTTTCAGATGGTTTTATGGGCTTTTGATGGAAATATGGTAGGAAAATGGACAAATGAGCCCTTTTTGGGGTAGATGAGGTAGTGAACCCTTTTTGGGTGTTAACAAATTGCCCCCTGATGTGCGAGGGCAGGAGCTCATCGTATGGCCGATGGACATCATAAATCATATTTGTTTTTTCCTGGGGTGTGGAGAAGAGAAGGAACCAACTGGAGCCCGGAACATCGATCTCGAACCAACTACAAGGACTGAAAAGTACATAACCTCAATAATGGATGAGGAATCATCTGATCATCTGGACGAGGCGGGCATACCCATGCTCGTATCAATATACATAAAAATAACTGTGAGGCTCGAAAAGGGGGACTTGTAGGATACATAGAAAACCACTGTGTATATCATAAGTGTCCAGAGGGGACACAAATCTGGAACATACTGCTGGGCTGACCATGTCTGAGCTGAACAATTGATACACTGGAATGACAGCAGTGCTACTGAATGTGGTTCCAAAGGAACTAATGAGCTGCTGGATCAAAGTGACAATGGTCATACTTGGAATGGTACACTGATCTGGAACTAAACTGGGTACTCAAGGAAGCATGGAACTGGATGGCTTCCGAATACACTCTCCAATGCAACCCGGACATCCACGGAAACATATAACTGGTCGTTCCAAAGTGACTCACCAATGTGCTAGAGTCAGAGGAAATCTGGGGTCTTCGACACATAAAGGAAAGGATATACATCCTGCGCGATTCTCAATGATGCGATTAAGGTGCTGAAGTCGAGCATGTGAGAAACAACTATTCGGAGAGGCAATGATGACTCCTCCCAAAATGGTCCGTAGGCACTCACCACAGATGGTGATGGGTCCAAGGTGCAGGGGCCTCTAGGTCTATCCTCTGGAATAGAGGGGCTGTCGTCGATAGAGGGAGACCTGCAACTATCAAGGCAATGATGTTTCCTTGACAGGAACGCGAGGTAAAAAACCGAAATGTGATAGTACTGATGGCAGGGTTGATAAACTGGGGTAAATAACTGGGCAAGTAGAGTGGGTGGACTCAAAATTCCTTTGTTCAGAGTATGATGGCGGGGATGATCAGGTAGCACATGAATAGATTGGTGGTAAAGGGATCATATCTATATGGGATCTGAGGGTGAATGGGCTGAGGGAGACTCAAGCTGTGGTGAAATGGTAGGAGACTGCAAAATACTCTGAACAAAGGCGACCTTAGTGGTGGTGCTGCCGAGAGGATCGATCATAGCGCCAAGAGGTGCGGGGGGGCTTCTTCATGGGTTAGGGAACTAGAAGAAGTGTGGATATAAAATGGTATTGTCATGTGGATTTTACGAGCCCAGGACAGTTCATGCTCATGGTTGCTTTCAATTTTAAGGAGTCTGAAAGCAAATAAGAAGACTCTGAAGTAATGGAATGATACTGTCGTGTGGATTTTATGAGCCCACGACAGTACATGCTCGTGGTTGCTTTCAATTTTAAGGAGTTTGAAAGCAAATAAGAAGACTCTGAAATGATGGAATGGTACTGTCATGTGGATTTTACGAGCCCACGACAGTACATGCTCGTGGTTGCTTTCAATTTTAAGGAGTCTGAAAGCAAATAAGAAGACTCTGAATTAATGGTCAGGCAAGGAGGAAGTGTTCAATCAAGGAATATCTATGATGACCAGGACTGAGGGTGGGGGGGAACACTGGTGGGCCTCCTTGCGGGGTGAATGAATGGTGGCAAAATAACGAAACATTGGCAGTATGACAGGAGTGGATGGCTCATGTAAAAAGTGTGAAATACTCTGATGACGGCCAATGTGGCGCGCAAATTGATGCGGCAAGGTGTAGGGACGCACTGTTGAACTTGTACCAAGTGAGAGAGAGAAATGATCTCAAGCATCATCACGAGCGCGAAAAAATGAATCCGGCGTTATAAAAAGTGTTAAAAACAGAGAACGGCTGGAGTGGCGCGCAAACCGAGGTGCCTATTGGTATCGAAAAAATGGGCAAAAAATGGTGTAGCACAAAATAACGCAACTAGGTGACCATTGTGATGGTTTCGTCATGCTGATTCCAATGGTGGAAACGGTTCTGAAAACGGACTCCGTCTGGGTTCAGAATGGCCAAACAAGAGAAAAGTCAATGGACTTATAAATAGTAAGTGGGCCCAACATGACATGTGTCATTTGATTAGTGGATGTTGACTCGTGATCGCAGTAGACCAGAGCTTAGGTGTCATTTCTGGATGATCTGACCAGTCGATTGCGGAGTCGGGAGATACAGGTATTCCGTTAAACTCATACCTGCATGTTTTTTGGGTTTGGGGGGGGGTAGTGGTTCTCAGGGGATGATTTGTACGGTCCACGTGGATGGACCGCGGGTTAGGGGGTCGAAACCGCGGTCTCAGACCGCAGGTTTAGACAGGGACAACCGTGGTTGGTGACCGCGGGTTCAGGATTGACAGCCGTGGTCGGAGGCCGCGGCTGTAGGCTTGACAGCCGTGGTTGGAGGCCACGGCTGTAGGCCTGACAGCCGCGGTCGGAGACCGCGGCTGTAGGCCGGACAGCCGCGGTCGGGGGCCGAGCTATTCCAGGTTTTGTTTTGTTTTTTTTTTGGATGAAAGGGAAGGTCGATTATTTTGGGATGAGTCTGATGAGACTTCGTTGTATGATTTGACAGGATGCCTCAGGTGCTATGGAGGGAGCGAGAGGTCCCAGACGAGATAGTGACAGTGGTTCGAGAGGATCATTGGGTGCGGTCACTACTAGGACTCTTCGGACTGCTGAAGTTCGCTGAGGTGCCGATGATGCGGTCAGCAGGATTGCTGTTGAACCGATTGGTCGGATTCTGGGAGCCAGGCACACTGACGTTTCGAGTGCAGGGAGAGAGGGTGGACCTCACCCTCACTGATGTTTATTTTTTGACGGGGTTGCCCTGCCTGGGGAGGGTAGCAGATACTCAGCCGCGGGTGTCTACGGACCTGGATATGGATGATATGGTGGAGCGGTTCTGTCGGCCGGAGGCTCGGGTGCATCGGAATGCACTCTTGGTGAGGGATCTACGGGAGCCAGCAGTACAGGCGATGGCGACATGTGTGGTTCGTATTTTGGGGTCCCAGTCACCTGAGAAGGTGTCTGGGGGTCAGATGCAGCTCGTGGAGTGTGTACTGGCTGGGAACTATTTTGCGTGGGGCCAGATGTTCCTGACCTATGTGCAGCGACAGCTGACCGCGGCGAAGGAATCTGGTAAGGGATTTTGTTATGGTTCATTTTTGTGTGCCTTCTTCATGGAGAGGGTCCCCACACTGCGGCCGCAGGTGCCGATCAGGGCAGGAGGCTTGAGGGAGCCTCGGATGGTGCGGTGGGGAGAGATGGTGCGCCACCGTGGGGGCAGGGATGTAGGGCGATACTTCACGCAGGAGCTGTATTTGCAGTGGCTCCAGCTACCACTAACGCTGGAGGACTATCCATATAGGGATATGGACTTCACAACAGATCTGGATGCTCCATGGCCACCAGGATAGGCATGGGGGCTAGACGGTATGTATGGTTTGTTTGCATTGTCTAGTTTTATGTATATGATATATTGTTGATATATGGTAACTGAAAAAATGGTGTTTTGCAGATGTGGGTCCGAGGCCACCGCCAGGACATGTGGCGCGCAGAGGGACTGTGGCCATTCCAGCTTTGCTTGGGCGGGGGGAGGTGCATCGTCCAGATGCAGAGGGGACACTGGAGGCCGTACGGGTGCTGTTAGATTGGTTGCTGGTGGGAGTGATTGACCCGGGATGGCGGGATGTCGATCCTGTCGTGGTTCAGGAGTGCTTGAGGGCACCCCGGGATTTCAGATCGATCGCTATCCGGGTGGCCATATTGGTGGATAGGGCACGGGCACAGGGGCCCAGACGGGATGAGGACTCACCGGAGGAGGAGCGAGGAGAGGAGTCTGAGGCAGCGGAAACTGACAGTGATGCAAGGTACGAATCCGATTAGGGAGTGCATGGGACTCCCCCCCGCTAGTTTTGTAGCTATGGCCTGTACCTTAGAGGCTTTAGGATTGTACATGCACATTTGTTTTTGTATAGCTGAGTACAGGGGTACTCAGGACATGTATATCTCGTGTATATTTTTGATATCTATATATTTATGCACATGGATGCACTTTTTGTTTATGATGGTTTATCATTTGTACGCATGTGGATGCGCTTGATGATGTGTTGTATGTTTGTATTGCACGTGGATGCAAGTAGTCTAGGATGTTGGGCACGTGGACGCCCCTTGTGTATTTTATGTGATGTGACATGATTTATGTATGATTAGGCACGTGGATGCCCCTATGGATGCAAATGTTTATGCAATGCAGTATTTTTGGTTTTTTATATAGTTGGATGAGATGCTATGATATATGGTGGAGATGTTATATGGTGTGATTGATATGCCAATCTAGGATGTTATTTGCCATTTGATCTGCGACACTATTTTGAGCTCTTGGGACATGTGTGAATGTGATGGATTCAAACTGTCGGCTAAGTTGTTTCATACGTAGGAATTTTCTAAATAGGCAAGGATCGCGCACCTGGTAGCAGTTGTTGATCTGGGAGACAAGTAGCTGGGAGTCCAAGAACACATGAAGGTGACGTATGCCCATCTGGAGGGCAGCAGTCAGGAGACCGGTCACAGCATCATACTCCGCCTGGTTATTGGTAGCAGCGCCTATACAGGTTCCGTTAAGGTGAATCAGTTCATCGGAAGGGGAATACAAGACCCACGCTGCAGAAGCCAGGTTGGGAGACCAGCGGCTTGTGCCATCATCAAAGCCAATGTAATGAGGTGGAAAATGGTCCATCTGTGGGCATGCAAAAAACGATGAATGTGAGATTATGGTCAAAAAGGTAAAAAACACAAAGGGAGCAAACTGTACAATGCAGACCAATGAGGTCGCGGTTTCAGTTATGGGTAAAAATGTTTAAGATACAACCCATTACGGGGGTTGTTGAAAGGGTGGCCTTCAGAGTCGGCTAAAATGTATGCCCCCTTGCTGAGGCAAGTCTGCACAATGTAAGGGCCTTGCCACATGGACTCAAACTTTCCTTTACCGGTTTTGTCATGGGCTTGGTCATAGGCGAGGACGAGGTCCCCTTCGTGGAAAGTTCGAGGGTGAACATGTTTGTCATAACTGGCTTTAGAGCGGTTTTTGGCAGCTTCGATATTCTGAAGAGTGGCACGACGATCTTCATCGGCTTGTTCGAGATATATCAGACGTTGCTCAAGGGGGGAGGTATCGGGGAGAAGCTCAATGGCGATGTGTAAAGCAGGGATCTGACACTCGATGGGGAGGACAGACTCTACACCGTGAACTAAATGAAACAGGGTAAAACCAGTGGCGGTCTTGGTGGAGGTACGGTAATCCCATAAGGCAGGGAATAGCATATGGTGCCAATTGGACTTATGCCGATCAACAGTGCGTTGGAGTATGGTTTTCAGTATTTTGTTAACAGCTTCTACTTGACCGTTCCCTTGAGGGTAGTAAGCAGAGGAAAATTGGTGCTCAAACTTGAGAAAGGTGGATAGCTCGCGCCAAACAGAATCTTCAAAGTGTGATCAATGGTCTGAGACCAACTGTTTAGGGACCCCGAATCGAGTGATAACATGGTTGAAAAAGAAACGGGCAGCAGTTTCAGCGGTACAGTTGAAGGTGGGCATGGCTTCCGCCCATTTGGTGAAGTAATCAACGGTGACAACGATGTACTTATGGCCGTTAGCAGATGAGGGTCTACACTCCATGAATTCGATGGCCCACTTGCAAAAGGGACCAATGGTGACGACTGGGTGTAATGGAGCAGGTGGTGTTCAGGCCTTGGGGGCAAAAAGTTGGCAATTATGGCAATGCTTGACCGCAGTGATGCAGTCGGTGAAAAGTGTGGGCCAGAAGTATCCGGCGTGGACGACCTTTTGGGCAGTGGACATTCCTGAGAAATGGCCGTCGCAGGCATCACTATGGCAATCATTAAGGACCTGTTCAGCTTCCTCGTGTGTAAGGCAACGACGAAGAATTGTGTCGACTCCTCGCCGGTAAAGGACATCTCCTATGAGGAGGTAGCGAGAGGCCTGGTGACGGATACGACGACGTTCATTACGTGTGACGGTGGGTCGAAACTTCTGCGTGCGCAGGTATAACAAGATATCATCGTACCATGGGTCATCGGACGAGATAGTAAACAAGTGATTATCGGGTAACTCTTTAGAGATGGGTGGGGCCGGGATAAATGAAGGGAGATCAGTGATGAGCTGGGAAAGCACAAGGGCTTTAGTGCTCTTAGGTGTTCGGAACGTGAGGTCATATTCCTGTAGGATAATGACCCATTTAGCCACACAGCCTTGCAAGAGCCACCGGTTTAAGAGATATACCATGGGGTTAGAATCGGCGATGACTGTGGTATGACTAAGCAAAATGTAGTGTCTCAACTTTTGGACGGAAAAGACCACTGCTAGGGCTAGTCTCTCCTCATATGGGTAACATAGGGGTGGGCCGGACAAGGTCTGGCTGACATAGTAAATGACATGCTCTTGGCGTGAGGCGTCTTCTTGAACCAAGACTCTGGACACAGCATGCTCAGATGCCGAGACATAAAGGATGAAGTCCTGAGAGAAATCCGGAGGGGAGATCAAGGGGGCTTGTGTGAGAGATTTCTTGAGGGCTTTGAATGCAGTGCCAACTTGCTCGTCCCAGACAAAGGGTATGTGGGTATGGAGTAGGCGTAAGAAACCGTGAATGGTTGTGGCGTAATCAGGAACGAAGCATCGAAGAAAATTGGATCGCCCTTGCAGAGTTTGGAGTTGCCGGAGCGTTCGAGGGGAGGGAAGGTCTAAGATGGCTTGGACTTTCAGGGGATCAACAGTAATTCCTTTCTGGGAAATAATGAAACCTAACAATCGGCCTGCCGGGACGCAAAAGACGCACTTGTGTGGGTTCAAGCGGATCTGATATTTGCGACAACGCAGAAAAACTTGCCGAAGGTCATCAAGGTGGTCTGATCGTTTTCGGGAACGAGCTGTAAGGTCATCAAGGTAGACGAGCAAGATATGGACCAAATCATGAAAGCAATAGTTCATGGCCACTGGAATGTGGCACCAACATTTTTTAGGCTGAAAGGCATGACGCGATAGGCAAAGGTGCCCCATGGGGTAGTGAAAGCGGTTTTGTATTGGTCTTCCTTGCAGATTTGGGTCTGATTGTATCCGAAAAAACCGTCCATGAACGAGAGGACTTCATGCCCCGCACATGCATCAATGAGCTGGTCAATAAATGGCATAGGGAAATTGTCTTTGGGATAGGCGCGGTTTAAGTCGCGGAAGTCAGTGCATACCCTAATGGTGCCTTGTTTCTTGTTGACAGGAACAGGGTTTGAAACCCAAGTGGTATAGGCAATAGGATAAATGAATCCTGCCGTGCGAAGCTTCTCAATCTCTACTTTGACAGCTGGGAGTTTTGAGGGATGAATGGGACGCTGTTTCTGATGAACGGGGGGTACATCAGGCCATGTGTCAATGTGGTGCTCTATAATGGCAGGGTCAAGACCAGGCATTTCGGTATAGGACCAGGCAAAGACATCACGAAATTGTTTGAAGAGTGTTTTGTATGCCTCAATCTCCTGCGCAATGCAAGATGCTCCTAAAGCGATGAGTTCGGGGGTGCCTTCGGGGGCAGTGATATCAATTTGGATGACAGGTGAGATGTTGGCCATGTTACCCTCTTCGAAGGCGTTAGGAGCAGGAATAGGGTCCTTGAACCAGTCGACCTTGGGGGGAAGGAAGTCTTTGGATTCAACTACAAATTGGGTAGCAGTGTTAGAGGAAGATTCATCTGGGAGGAAGTAGGACCGATGGTGCATGTCATCCCAAGGATAATCTGGGGCAGTGAGAGCCTCGAGAATCTCCTCATCCATATGGAATTTTTGTGTCGTCAAATCAGTTGATGAAGGAGTAGTGGTGGAAGAGATCATATAAATGGTATTAACCTCGTCGGAAGAGGAAGAGTCTAGGGGGTGGATTTCCACAATGGTGGGTGGTGTCATCTCAACATCCAGATTGTTCATCTCAAAGAGAGTGGTATTGACCTCTCCGGAAGGGGAAGAGACCGGGGAATGGATTTCCACAATGGTGGGTGGTGTCGTCTCAACATCCAGATTGTTCATTTCAAAGAGAGCTATTCTGTATTCGGGGAGATCGGGACAGTGATGTGAGTAATGCCCGTAGACACCGCATAAGGCACAGGAGTGGTTAGTGCACAGGGATTTGTCTCGAGGCTTAGGGGTTGATTCTAGATGGACAACGGGGATAGTGGGGTCGTCGTCAAGCAGTTGCATGTATTCTTGTAATGCTAGTAACTGAGGACATAAGTGAGTCGCATGGCCCAATTCGTCACACAGTGTGCATTTGGAAGGAGCGCGAAACACAGGGGGGTTTTTGACTGTCTTAGGAGGTGGGATAGCAGTGTAAGGTTGGGGACCTCTTCCCCCAGTGTGTTTTGTAAGAGGAGGGGGGGGTTTTGCGGAGGATGACGGGGTAGCGACACCGGGAGGTGGTTGACTAGTAGTGGCAATGGGTTGCACTGGTTGTAGGATGACATCAGGTGTCGGCGGATGAACGGGAGGCGAAAGATACCAAACGGGTAATCCTAAGGTTAACCCAGGAAGGTTGAGGGTGGCCATGACCGGGGTGCTAACTACTCCTGAGGGAGGGAAGAGGAAAGGAATGGTATGGATGGGTGTAGCACCAATGTGACTAGGTACCAAAGGGGGTTGAGGCAACAAAGGCGGTTGAGTAGTAGGAGTTTGCGTGTTATGGGACATGGTACATAGGTCGGATACTTCAGTGGCAGGTGACGGGGGTGGAATAGATGGGAAGGTTGAGGTCATTGGTGCATCAGAGTAAAGGCCCATCCCCAAAGAAGAAACGAATGAGGTGGTGCCACCCGAAATAGGTTGTTCAATCATGGGGAGAACATTTTCGGGTGCCGCGGGGGCATTGGGATCATGGTAAGTGAGTTGGTCAACCTTGACCATGCGTCCCTCATGGGGGAACATCATGGTGTGAAAAACAGTAGAAGAAACTACTCGCATGGCATACATGTAGCTGCGGCCAAGTAAAAGGTTGTAATCAAGCTGTGCATTGATAACCTCGATGTTTATGAGGACAATTTTGCCAGCCAGTGAGACGGGGACGTTAGTTAATAGGACTTGGGGTTGAGCTGAACGACCGTCGTAGGCTCGCAACGCAGTAGAGGACTGTTGGAGAGGGGGGGATCCCATTTTCTGCCAGATGGAGGTGGGCATGACACATGTAGAGGCACCTTCATCAATAATGCATCGATGGATGACAAAATTCCGAATGGAAACAGAAACTTGGAATGCCAAAGTGGAAGGCAGGCGGGGTTCGGATTGGTCCAAATCAAATGTCATTAACTGCGAATCATTTGGATTGATAGCCCCAATGGCTGAGAGTAGAATCTTGCGCTACGAAGGGCAGGTTTTTAATACTTCTAACGTAGACATGGTTGCGGGGGATTGGGCTAAGTCATCGACAATGTTGTAGTTTGATGTAGCCCGCACATTGGGGTTATTGTTGATACGGTGAAGTGGGAAACGGGGAGCTCTAGGAGCGCCATCTAGTGGAGGTGGAGGTATACGTAACGCCTGATCAGTGGGATGAGCGTTAGTAGGTGTATTGGTGGGAGGGGCTTCAGAGGTGGAGCCATATTGGTTCCGTCGGGTCTGGAGGTTGACCTCATCGGAGGACATCATCAACAAGTGGTGGGTCCCTGAATCGAACATGGGTTGATCAAGGGCAGCGTAAGTGATTTGTTGGGTTGGTGCATTAGTTTGAGGGGGAGCCAACGGTTCAGTGTTCACTACGCCTTGGGTTGGTAAGGGGTTCTGTAGCACCAAAGGTGGCTACTGAGGCTGTGGGGGGTTGGGTGGTGCTTGAGGAGCTGCCTGCCCTTGGCGGTGTACATCCACAGCCAAAAGTTGCCGCACTCGCTCCATATGTGGACAAAAATGTGTGTAGTGGCCATAGACCCCGCAAATAGAACAAGGATAGTTTGTGCACAAATTGGGGTTTTTAGCCTGCTTGGGCGGGCGATCAGGGTTTTGGTTATCAGGGGCCGCATTATTACCAGCGGGGGGATTAGGGTGTTGAACAGCTTGCTCGGTCGGTTGGTTGTTCCCACGATTTCGGCCTCTGCCGCGGTTTTGTTGGCTCTGGTTGCATTGGTTGTTCTGGTTTTGCTGCGGGTTTTGTTGAGCGTAAGCTTGCCCTTGGACAGTAGGTGGATTCTTAGGTTGCGCGTGGGCTAGAGCCGGCTGTTGTGGATGATATGTAGGTGGAGGCTGCGCAGGTGCAGCAACCTGAGGGTGTTGCTGATATGGATGTGGAGCGGATTGTGGGTGTGCTGCAGGGGTTGGTGCAGCCTGCTGGTGATAGTAGGTCTGAGGTGCGACGGGGGGGGCGTGAGCAGGAGTCACATTACCGAAACACTGTGGTGGACATGAGGGTCCGTAGGTATGGTGGTGATGTGTCATGGGAGCATACATGTTGTGTGCTCCAGACTGTGAGGTCGCCCGCGAAGGGTCAGGGCCAGGGGTAGGACGGACTATGGAAAATGGTTGAGGCTGCGAAGAGACACGACCAATGATGTCGTCGGCAGTGTGGGATGCCCCCGGCGCATCGCGCTGGGAGGAATCGTTGCGAGGGGCGTCAGGTATTATGGTATAAAGATAACCCGACTGGGCATAAATGAGATCGAACTGTTGGGCTTTAAGGATAGCCTCTTCTTCAGACTGGGGTCTTTTGGATGCCACATCCTTAGCAATGATAGGAAGGAGGGATTTGAGGAACCAATCTAGGAAGATCCGGTCATCTAACTTGATTTTGCATAGGCTATGGCATCAACGCCATTCATGAATGTGGTCCGTGATGTGGGTAGTCGTGTTTTGTCTGCATGATAGTAGGATCTCAATGCCTGCGTCATAGCGGATAGGTAACTGGAAGAACTACAGGAAGGTCGAGGCAAGGGACGTAAAGGTGGCATGGGTTCCATGGGGTTGTTCGATATACCACTTGGTAGCAGAGCCAGTGAAAGTGCGCTGTAATAAATGGAGACGAATAGAGTCGTCTCCTATGGAGTTAGAGGAACACCATAGATGGAAGGACATGATATGGTTCTGTGGGTCCTCACCTGCCTTTCCCTCGAACTTAGGGATGTCAGAGGGGAGCTTGGTGGGCATGTGAGGCCACGAAGGGTCGTGTCGGATGGGGGCGTTGGTTAATCTGGCTAGGTCAGGCAGGTTGAGGCTAGCCATGAATGGAAAACTGGACGAATGATGTGACATGGTAGTGGGTTGGACCAAGTTGGGGCCGATGCCCCCAAGTGGAGGGGTCATGTGAGGGAGGTTGCCCCCAAGTGGGGGAACTAAGGTGGTATAGGAAGGTCCTGCACCACCATGGGTAGTATGGGTCACTAATGGAGTAGGGATAGGTATTCCCACCGTGGGAATCGGTGCTGTGAGGGGGACAGTAGAGGGGGCCCCCATGGAGGGCATACCCAAAGTAGGTGTGGTAACTGGTGTCGTGGTGGATGTGCCACCAACGGTCCCTACCAATATGGGAGTGGGAGTCACGCTAGCCATGGGGCTAGTAGGGGCGGTGTAAAGGGGGTTTTCAGAGTCTGGCTCAGAATCGGAGGTAAAGTAAGGGGCGTCCGTATCTGGTGACGGAGCTCTATTCCGCTGACGAGTGGAGTCAAGTGACAAGGATCGAGATCTATGATGAGCGGTATCAAGTGATGATGACCTATGTTGATGACGGGTGGTGTCAAGTGAACCGTGCTGTGGAGGCTCGCCTCTGAGGCGCCGAGAATGTCTCGGAGACTCAATGGTGACAAATGGAGTCAAATATCTGTGGGTTGAGGTAACTACAAATAGGCTCAAAAACTCTAATGCAACCGAGTGTGCAGAAGGAGAGCTCAAAAAATAGGGCACTCAGGCCAACAACCAACTCAAAACACCCACTGTAACTGTGTGCTACAATAGGCGAAGTGTCAACAAAAATGGTCAGAATACCAAGAAACAGCAGGTTGCCTACAAAATAAAAAACGGTGGACTCACTAGACCAAAAGGAGGTAAGGGAGCATGAAAACACCTAACTAAAAGTATTATGACTCAACTAAACATATCCTCTGCAAGGTGATGAAATCCAAGTCAGACAATACGAGTAGGAAAGCCAAGTGGCTAAGGTATTCCCCTACCGGGAGGGACACCGGGTAGTCAAATCCTAGAAGAATGGCAACTAAGATACCCCGTTCATGACACGTCCAGAAAGGTAAATCTGCCGCTTGGTCCTTTTACCATAATATCCCTATACAGGGATATCCCGAGAACTGCGAAAGGTAGCCCTTCAGTTACTGAATGGAGTTCGGTATTCCACTCAGACCTCCGGAACCAATCTCACGACTTCAACCCTCCTAAGGGAGAGGCCCTCTGATAAACCGGTTGTGACTGTGTCAAAAAATACAAGGGGATTTTGGTTCCCTAATGGACAACAACTATGTCTCAAGTGTAAATAACTGAGGGGTGTTATTGGAAGCCTATCCCCTCGATCCTACCTAACTACAAAAATTCTTTTGTGTTCCCCAAGTGGGGTTAGAATGTTGGTTGAGTTAAGTAGTTTTTAAGTCTCACTTGAATTAGGTGACAGATTGTGTGCTTGTGAGGTTATGAACCCAGAAGAGAAGTGCCAGGGCAACTTCCTAAATATCAATAATACTGAAAGAAAAATTTTACCATGCAAAATTATCTGAAATAAACAATGCTGAAAATTTTTAAAAAATTCTGTAAAGGGAAACAAAAGATGCTGTTGCAGAAAAGGCTGTAGGGCTGCAGGTAGAACAGATGGCTATGTAGGTGTAGAAAATATGGCAGCAAAGGGGCTGGGTTCAAAAGCAAGAACAAGTGCAAAAGTAAGATCGGATCGGTGGTCGGACCGCGGGTTTGAACGAAACAGGCGCGCTCAGGTCGCGGGTTTCTGGGGAAAAGACGCGGGTGGACCACGGGTTTGAAATAAACAGCCGCGCTCTGATCACGGGTTTCTGTAGAACAGAAGCGGGTGGACCACGGGTTTGGAAGAAACAGCCGCGCTCAGATCGCAGGTTTCTGTAGAACAGACGTAGGCGGACCGCGGGTTTGGAAGAAACAACCGCGCTCAGGTCGCGGTTTTCTGGATAAAAGATGCGGGCGGACCGTGGGTTTGGATGAAACAGGCGCGCTCAGGTCACGGGTTAAAGCTGGAAAGGCGCGGTCGGGTCGCAGCTAAGGGCTGGAAAGACGCGGTCGGAACGCGACTGTGAAGCAAAAAATGGCGGTTTACGGCGGCCGAAAACGACAGCCGAAAGGACAAAACAGAAAATAAAATAAATTAAAAGACCAGCAGAGTCACCAAACCTGTTGCTAGGGTTTCACCCCTAGCTTGTGCGAATGAGCACCTACTAAGGACAATGGATTCCTTAGTAGCAGTTCAATAATATATGAAATAAAAGATGTTAAACAGTAATGAAAATTAATTTAAACATATTCATGAAGCAAAAAAGTAAAAGGTAAATAATGAATTTTATTGATCTAACCTTCAATGTGGAGGTTGGTGAAGCCCGTTGCGCTGATCCGAGAGGTTGCTCCAAGCTCCAGCTGCTCCTTCTCTTTCTCCAATGGTGGAAATGGGCCAAAAAGGGGCTCTCACGGTGAAAGTAGCTCGATGGTGAGCTAGGGTTTCAAGAGCAATTTTGGCAGAGGCAGGATACTTGTGATTGTGGATTTTGAATAAGGGGTCTCCATCACTTATTTATAGTGGTGGAGTGCTGGTTTTAGGGTTAGGGTTTCAGCTGTTTAGGGTGTTTTCCTCTTTTTCCTCATTATTTTATATTTTTTCTTCCTTTTTGGAGATTTTTTCCTTTCTGGAGGAATTTTGGATATTTTTTGGAGGAAAAGAGGGTTTTATGGCCTTTTGTAGGAATTTTAAGCGTTTTGGAGGCTTTTCAGATGGTTTTATGGGATTTTGATGGAAATATGGTAGGAAAATGGACAAATGAGCCATGTGATGGGGCAGATGAGGTAGTGAACCCTTTTTGGGTGTTAACAAGCACACTGCCTTCTCGAAGGCCTACAAAGTGCTGCAGGACCACATGGAGGAATCTGTCATCACAAAAGAAGTCTTACGCGACTGGCCTACTCATTATGGGTAGGTTTATCAGTAGACAAGGCAGATGTGACAAGGCATTCATGTTGATGTATATGTAACTTCAGAATGTATTCTTATATGTATTTTATATATTGTAACATGATGTTTATTCCGGGATGTTTCTATTATGTATTTGAGTCATATTGTCTTACCCCGATGTTCTGATCAGGAGAATTATGAATGTAAACAAGTCTTGTCAAGTCATTAGGTAAGTCCCCATAGTTTCGGGGCACTTGGGTTATTATACACTAATTAAGGTGTAGGCTCGAGTAAGTAAT
>LPNX010263086.1:635627-647019 GCA_001517045.1 Pseudotsuga menziesii
TATACTACGATGTATCGTCAGATGATTGGGTCCTTGATGTACCTGAGACCAAATATTTGCTTTGCTGTGAAAACATTGAGACATGTTCACCTGATGGTTGCAAAGCATGCAGGGGTACAGTTTATTATGGGCTCAAGTACGATGCGAATCTAAAGATTAACCTGGAGGGTTATGTTGATTCAGATTGGGCAGGCAGTGCCATCGACAGGAAGAGTACTTCAGGATGTTGCTTCAGTATGGGATCAGGTGTGATCTCTTGGTTTAGCAGGAAGCAATCCTGTGTGGCACTGAGTACAGCTAAAGCAGAGTATGTCGCAGCTTGTTCAGCTAGTTGTGAGGCAGCATGGCTGCAGAAGCTACTGTCTGATATATTTGATCTCCAGTTGGATGCTACCTGTATACATTGTGACAACTAGAGTTGCGTGAAGTTGTCAGAGAATCTAGTGTTCCATGACAGGTCGAAGCATATTGAGATCAAATATCACTATATCAGGGATATGGTGCAGAGAGGAGCAGTGAAGCTCCTGTATGTTGCAACGGAGGAACATATAGCTGATGTATTGATGAAGCCATTGGCTAGGATGAAGTTTGAGTACTTCAGAGAGAGACTTGGTGTTCTCCAGATCGAGGCTTACTCCCAGAGGCAGTGATGTGTCCCAAAGCCATTCTGATGAGGAGGTCAAATGTAAGGGCTGAGCCATTCTGTCATGGTGAGAGGATTCAGTTCCTTCCATGTCAGATATGAGTGCCAAGATTGAGAGCCATTCTGACGAGTAGGTCAGATGTAAGGGCTGTGCCATTCTATTCATGGTTAAAGGATTTAGTTCCTTCCATGTCAAATGTAAGTGCATAAATCTCTCCTCATTGTGGGTGAGAGTCTTCCATCATTGTGGCGGAGGTGGCTCCTGCCTGGATGGGATTGTGCCATTCTGATGAGCAGGTCAGATGTAAGGGCACTTCCATTCTGTTCATGGCTAAAGGATTTAGTTCCTTCCATGTCAGATGTAAGTGCAGAAATCTCTCCTCATTGTGGGTGAGATTCTTCCATCATTGTGGCAGAGGTGGCTCCTACCTGGATGGGATTGTGCCCTTCTGACGAGTAGGTCAGATGTAAGTGTAGAAATCTCTCCTCATTGTGGGTGAGAGTCTTCCATCATTGTGGCAGAGGTGGCTCCTTCCTGGATGGGATTGTGCCCTTTTGACGAGTAGGTCAGATGTAAGTGCATAAATCTCTCCTCATTGTGGGTGAGAGTCTTCCATCATTGTGGTGGAGGTGGCTCCTGCCTGGATGGGATTGTGCCCTTCTGACGAGTAGGTCAGATGTAAGTGCAGAAATCTCTCCTCATTGTGGGTGAGAGTCTTCCATCATTGTGGCGGAGGTGGCTCCTGCCTGGATGGGATTGTGCCCTTCTGACGAGTAGGTCAGATATAAGTGCAGAGCCATTTTCACAGATGGTAGTTGATGTGTCCTACCATGCTGGTGAATATAAGTGCTGAGCCATTTCATAGATGGTAGTTGATTGTGCCTATAATGCTAGTGAATGTGAGTGCTGGGCCTTTCTGATGTGATTGTAGTTTACTACATGATCAGATGTAAGTGCTGGGCGAAGACCTACAGGAGAGTAGGCCTACAACCAGCATGAAAAAGGGCTGGCTCTGTAGAAATTCCTATGACGAGATAGTACACACTTGATGATGACCAGTGGAGATCCAGATCGAGCTATGATCCAGATCCAGTTATGATGACTCCGAGAGATCCAGATCGAGTGATGATCCAGATCCAGCAGTGGAGATCCAGATCGAGTGATGATCCAGATCCAGTCTAGTGATGTTGATCCATATCGAGTGATGATCTAGATCCAGTGATGCCATCGAGAGATGATCCAGATCTAGATGACTTGTAGACGAAGATGACTTGAAGTTGAAGATGACTTGAAGATGAACATGATCCAATGATACAGAGAATAAGACCAGTGCTGAAAATTGTGTCAAAAGAATACCTTCCTAGTTAAGAGGGAGTGTTGATGTATATGTAACTTCGGAATGTATTCTTATATGTATTTTATATATTGTAACCCGATGTTTATTCCGGGATGTTTCTATTATGTATTTGAGTCATATTGTCTTACCCCGATGTTCCGATCGGGAGGATTATTAATGTAAACAAGTCTTGTCAAGTCATTAGGTAAGTCCCCACAGTTTCGGGGCACTTGGGTTATTATACACTAATTAAGGTGTAGGCTCGAGTAAGTAATTGTAAGTTAAGCCTACATGGTTGAGTGCACTTCAAGTCAACAGAAGAATATAAATAGAGAGTGAGAGTCTCTCTATTTATCACTTGTGAATTACATCACTTGCTCTCTCAAGTGTGGCGCACCTTTGGAGAAGGAAATACTTTGGCTTGACAGAAGACAGAAGGCTGTTGTTGTGTTGGGAGGTCATCTTACTGTTTTGGGTTTCACATCTTGTGGTGATACTATCTTAGAGGAAGTTGAGGCGTTTCCTCCATTTATGGTTTCCCCTGTCAAAACTCTTTGTGTCTCTTGTCTCATGTGATGTGCTTATGTTATTTCTATGCTTGTTATTCTATCAGTGAAAATATCCTAACATAATGCTAGCTTAAATGTTGACAAAAATGCAGAACAGGTCGAGTTTCTCAGCAAATGCAGGGCTCTAGCTCAGTCTGTGATACCAGGACCTATTGAAGTCGACACAGATCGACCATTGGAAAGAGCATATCAGCTCTTTGAGACTATGGTATCAATCGTCCAGGATCGTCTGCAAGAAAGCAAGGAAGAACAGAAGGAAGAAACTACCCGACTACTACTAGCACAGTACACTGCCTTCTCGGAGGCCTACAAAGTGCTGCAGGACCACATGGAGGAATCTGTCATCACAGAAGAAGTCTTACGTGACTGGCCTACTCATTATGGGTAGGTTTATCAGTAGACAAGGCAGATGCCATAAGGCATTCAGGCTTTGGAGGGCAGGAAAACGACAGAGGCAGCACTCAGACAGACCATAGAGGAACAGATCATGCTGGAGACCAAAAAGCTACAGCAGCTGGAACAAGCAGCTCATTAGTGGGTGCAATAGGCTCTTCCTAACTTAGAAAAGGCCGATATCATCTGCCCCCAGATGAAACGACTCGTCGACATAGTAGAAGAGAAGAACCAGTCCCTAGGCCCCAATATGGAGAAAATCGCAGAAATCCCTATTTCAGAAAAGATGACTGTACTGTCAATTTTAACAACATTAACGATCGACATCCAAAAATCCTTGCATAGTTGGACGGATTTTCAACATCACCTTGCCATCACAGCTCCGGCCATTGTCGAAGTCTGCGTCCAGAAGAGACCAACCATCCGTCTGCACAGTCCACAACAATAGCAATTTTGAACATTTCGACAGAGCTTCATTTTTTTTGTACCTCCCTATTTCTTCGGGATGAAGAAACGTTTTGTTCGTGGGGGAGATGTAGAAGGAGCAAGTCGATGAAGTCGACTTGAACGAAGACCGACTTAGTCGATCAGCCGACTAAGTCAATGGGCCAACTTAAGTCGATCAGCCGACGAAGTCGGTCGGCCGACTAAACTAAAAGATTAGTCGGTTCACCGAACCGACATGTAGTTATTTTGTAACTGTCTGTACATTGTATATATTAGGCTGTTGAGCCAAACGAGAACTCAGTTCAGTTCTCTGCCTTGTATGAACTCATTGCATTAATATAATCTGTTATCCTATCTATTCTTGTCTCTTGTCTCTGATTTATAGTTATGTTTTAGTATGTATTATTGGTAACCTTATGTGATCTATGAGATTACAAAAAATACCAAAATAATAATACTAATAATAAAATTTCATTTTACAAATACTTATGCGAATGCAATGGACCATTCAGGCCCCTATTGTTATTTCCCTCAATTAGACCTATATTTCTTCCCTTCAAAGGCACCGAACTCTCTTTCTCCTTGCTTTATCAGGTTTTCCTTACTTACCATAAGCTGCTTAGGAAAAACCCCAAGGCAAGTTAGAACCTCCAACCAATCGGTCGAACCCAACCAAACTTACTAAGATTCCAACCAGAGAATGATTGACTTGCCTGATCTAATAGTAAGTCATCCAACCAAGCAAATTTCTTTCCTTGCAATATGATCTGGATGATTGCTTGCAATATTGGAGTCTTTAATAATTATTTCTGATGGATAATACCTCCAATAATTATTTCTGATGGTTAAATATCCCATGCATTGTCCATGAGTATTAGTGGTAAACATTATGGCTCAATACCTTCAATTTCAACCTCTACCTATGGAATGATCCCCAAGGATCATGATTACTTTAATCAACCTTACATTTCAACCAAATCACACTTGTAGGAAACAATCTCTTATGAAGTACATGTGTGATGATTGGAGCCTCACACATTTCCTATAAATCCCAATGATAAATTTTATCTCCTAATAGGTACCCTATATTTCATCCTTAAACCATGTTCTAAGAGGGCACACAAAATATGAGATCTAATGGACAAACCAAAACCTAAGAAAACCACAAAATATATAATAATAATAATAATAATAATAATAATAGTAATAGTAATAAATAACTAAAAAACAGAAACATAAAACAAAAGTTGAAAACATTCAAAACACTTTCCTCACTTACCTCTTGTGCACTTCCAATCAGGCACACCGCCTTCGATTAGGGACATGCATAGACCCATTACATAGGCACATGCTTTCAAAAACATGTTCGAAGATAGGGGGTATGAACTCCCAATAGAGCCTCGAGGATGCAATTCCTCATGTATCTTGTTGTTTCTCTTAGCTTACTAGTATTTTGAACTCGTGGAATCAACCTATTTCCAATCCCAAGTCTAAGGTTAGTTGAGAACCATTTTCCACATGTCATTATTAATCAAATTTCATAACATATTTCAAAACTTGTTGTTTGGCTGCGTCCTCATAAGTGAAGGATTCAAATTCATTGGCATTGCTTATCTGAGATATAAAACTAGAGAAACCTTGAAGCCTCACAATATGCTTCTTAAAGAGATCAAGTGAATACTCCCCAGCCTCCTCCCTTTGCTCATCTTAACGAGATGACTCGTGGACTTGGCTCACTTCTATATCACTAGAAGGCTCTCTGAATAAATTTCTCAAGGGCGATCACATATTTACTTTGTAATCCCATTTTGCTGGGGTTTGAGGAGCACAGTTGGCTCCCTCTTGATCTTGGAACTTACCATTTGTTCCAATCTAGTAAGAACAAGCCATCAATAACAAATGTCTGGAATATTCTCTTTTGTTGACTCAGTAACATAACAACTATTCTATTGTATTTTTTCAAGTTGGAGCACACTTCATTGTACAAAAAAACTACTTAGACTATGCCATAACCATATTGGGGCATCCACATGCAATCAAAGCTTGAGAGATGTAAGAATGATAAGGATTGGGCACCTAAGAAAAATCTAATACACAACTCATAAAACATTTAAAAAAAATTCCTACATACCAAACAAGTTAGCAAAGCTAGCATAACCGGGCTTGAGGCATCGAATATTTTTGTTCAACACTTGTTGTGAAATCATACATGTATGTGATGGAGGGGCCTAAGTTAACTGAATCATTGCAACTCACTGCATATTTGAGTCTCAACACTTTGCCTTTTTAATTGAACCAAAATACCAAAATAAGTTTATTAATGGCTAGATTTGAGAAAGTTCTAGGTGTGAGTAATTAAGGACTTGTGGTTCTAAGTTGTGTTTTGTACAATACCACGATTCAGTGAATGAACAATCATGGGTAGGAATTTTAGTTATTTAATGAAAACAATTAATTTTTATAACCTCTATGTCGAAACCGTTTTCCATGCTAATGCAGGACACTACCCTCTTTATTGTCTTACCAAAAGGCATGATAATGATGAAGAAGACCTAAAATTATGGACTTCACCTTCAAAGAATGCCTTGCAATCACATTTGTAAGGAGTGATAAGAAGATCACAAGAATCCAACGTGTCAAATCTCAGTCGATAGTGTTAATCAAAGACTTATATGGTAAATTTAATATAAGACTTACTTATAGTTGTCTCTTACTCTTTGCGTCTTGACACATCTAATATTTTATGGTTGTCTTTGCACCTTGACCCAATTCATATTATAAGGTGAGGATGTGCATGCATAATAATCCTTAAAGAGAAGAGGATGTAAAGACAAGTAATTTTTATTTGTATTTTGGTAGTGACGAGGACAAAAGTTGTGAGAAACCACAAATATTTGGAAGGACGAAGGGAGATTACATCATGATCATGCCACCCATCAAATTGAAGGCTATTCTTGAAAGAATTTTTTTTAATTTTTTTTTATTAATAACCATTAATGTTTCTCCATATTGCATGCCAAAGGAAACCTCTCTAAATCAATGCATAAATCGACTTTTGCACACTTTGTGATCCTAGCTATATGCCATTATTTGTATTTGCATGACATCGAGTGTTCTTTATAGTTGTCGTGAGTCCATGATATTCATGCAAGAAATGAAGTCTCATAGAGGAGGACTTATCAAACCGACCTTTTAAATTTCATTTTGACAAAAAAAGAGTGGAAATTGGTATCGAGGTTTACATAGGTAGTAGGCACAAATTTTTGAGCTCCTTTCGGGCCTTGTAGTAGACTAACAGTTGTTCTTTTTTGTTATAGTCATAGTTGTTGAAAAAATTTCACACTTTAGATTGCAGCCCCAAGTGACTTGGGAGTCAGAGTCACATTTTGGTGGCTAGTGCCTCGTAGTCATCAATCATAAATGACGATCTTACACAACTAAGCAATTAAGCAGTGAGTCCATGACATGATTAAATGATTATAATTGACCATGTTTTCAATGTTTTGCATAATGAGTTGAACTTTATAGCATAGGAATTTCAACATCTTTTGGATGGGTAATTTCAAATGTTACCTTCCCCCGCCCTTTATTTTTATGGGTAATTTCAATTTTGTGAGTTTTTTATGAGGCCTAAACACATGTATCACTCAGCAAATGGATTCTAAAACGCAGGTCGTGAAGATCAAGGGGTTGTGCAATGCCCATTGTGGTTTGTTTGTGTTGTGAAACAGCTGAGGCTTCTATCAGGCGAGGTTTTTTAACAAGCCAACTGAGCCACCAATATTTGATCTCTCCACCATCGCAATGGCACCGAAATGTAGACCTCATGGCTTTCAAAACCTTAAAAAATGGTAAGAGCTTTCATCATTTTCATGAATTCGTTCTGTCTGGAAGGGATAGGAAGGGTTCAATTTTGAACGTGAGTGGAAATGCATTGGATTCAATATAGATCATGCTAGATTAAATTTTTGATTTTTTTATGAGGCCTATACACATGTATCACTCAGCAAATGGCTTCTGCAATGTAGGTCGCGAAGCTCAAAGGATTGCGGCAATCCCGGTTGTGGTTTGTTTTTGTTGTGCAATAGCTGAGGCTTCTATCAGGTAAGGGTTTTCAACAATCCAGCTGAGCCACCAACATTTGATCTCTCCACCATCGCAATGGCACCCGAATGTAGACCCCACGAATTTCAAAACCTTCAAAAATGGTATGAGCTTTCATCATTTTCATGAATTTGTTCTGTCTAGAAGGGATGGGAAGGTTTTTCCAATGAGACAAACTACAACCAGGGTTCACCCATAACACTTTAACATATAACAAGCTTACCAATATTCTTTCTCACTTTGAGGACTTTGAAACCTTGCAGAAGATTTTAGCAGAGATGCTACATGCACGTCGCAATTATTGTGTGAAAACATTTTCCTTTGTCGCCGCCTAGCATGATGATTCGAATATGATGAATAGATGAAAATCCTACTACATGAATAATATGGCTGATAGATGACCAATTTTGGTAGGAACCTTATCTATATATATCATATTAGTGTCTGGTCCAGAATCTATCAGGGTGGGAAAGATAAAATAATCATTTTCAATCCTGATTTCGAGAGAGATAGTATATCTTTGGTGCACAATTGAATTTACTCTGAAAGCATCAAAATCAGAAAGTTTAGGGCCTCTTATGTCAGTGAATTTTGACCCTTAATATCTTAGCTCTTGCTCCTCTATTTCTTCTTCCTATTTCGTTGTGCCTTCACATGGAATGTGGGAAAAGAGTGCAGGTTTAGGCTCGAGATCAGAATTGCAAGCTAGCTCGAGCAGGCTATGTTTACATATTTTTTATTACAATTGATGGAGAAGAATGATAGTGGTGACGAGGAGGATATATTTTATGGTAGTAGAATCAATTCCAAAAAGCCACAAGATGAAGAAATTTGTGTTATGGATACTTAACCTGAGGTGGACAGCATGCAACATATAGTTTCTCTGTTTATATCATAGCAAACAGATGCGGGGGATGATTCTGAGTACAGTACTCTTTACAATGAAGGGAAAGCCAGTTCTCACAACTCCTCAAGCAATAATCCCTCTGTTATATGCAATGTGACCAAAATATGGGACGAATATCTTACAAAAATTGCAGTTTATTCATGGCTTTCCCCAGCTAAGTTCCCGGATTTCGTGGAAACTGTACCATCATTCAGTAGGCCTGCTCATGATCAGATCTACAAATCCATTCACATATACCTCAAGGTTGGCCTAATTAAACTTTTAGCGAGTGCTCTTCATTTAGTAAATATAATTGAATTAAAATTTTAGTGAGTGCTCTTCTTTTAGTAAATATAATTGATTCAGTTGATATTAGTAAAATACATAACTAATTGTTAACAGGGGGAATATAGTTAGTTTCGATGGGATGGTGTATTGGTTAGTCCGGAATTATGTAAGAAGACTTATGTTTTATTATGACGGAAGACAGTTCAACTTTTACCTTTTTCTGAGTTAAACCAGATTTTAAAAACACATTCCGGTTCTTTTCTTTAAAGAGAAAAGTTGAAATGTGTTCTTAATATGCTTCTTGAAGCTTGAATTCTTGAAAGTAAGAACTTATTTTTTTCATGTGTATACAAATGCATTACAAAACTTTTAGGGAGTTCAGGTGTATAGTTAAGGAGGTCATTTTATCCATATAGACACAGATTTGACAAATGAATGTAGCGTGTTTGCATATTTTGATGGTTAGAAAGTGGGGTGTTATTTCAGAAAATTGTTGGTGTATTTTTAAATTGGAATTTGTTATGGTTTGCAAGTCCTTAAGTCAAATCTAGTCTCTATTTTGTGTGAAAATTATGCACAAAAGTCTAGGTTCTTCTTACAATGATAGTTAAACATTAATATAAAGACAAAGGTGAAAACGTAGGCTTTTAGAACTGACCTAAATGAAAACAATGCCACCTTACACTAGAATCATACATTTTTAATTGTTTTTCCTCAGGTTTAAGTTGTACTATGAGATGTAGTTTCATCAACATGTCTTTGAAATTTGAATGTTTAAATAATGAAACTGAGATGAAGTAAACAAACTAGTTAATCTATATCATTTGACTATCTTGTTGTGTAGAATTGTTATGGCATTCATGTTAATATGTATTTCAAGTGTATAGTCGAAGAGGTATTCTTATCCATATAGACACGGATTTGAGAAATGAATGAGTGTGTTTACACAGATTAGATGGTCAGAAAGTCGAGTGTTATTTGAGGAAATTGTTTTTGTAATTTTAAATTCAGAATTCTTTTCTGGTTTGTAAGTCCTCAAGTACAGTCAATCATTGTTCCGTTTGAGAAATTAGCATGGAAGTCCAGGTTTTTTTTACTCTGATGGTTCATTAATTATATAAATACTAGTAAAAATAGCCTTATTTCAATTTTCTACAACTGACCTAAATGAAAAATATGCCAACTTACACTAGAAACTTACATTTTCAAATATTTTTCCTTAGGGCTAAGGTATACTATGAGACATCGTTTCATCAACACATCTTTGAGTGTTTGAATATGGAACTAAGACGATATAAACAAATCAGGTAAAGGATATATTATATGACTATCTTGTTATTTAGAGGTGTCATGGCTTCCATGTTAACATAGCTTGAGCTAAAGTGAACTTTTATAACATTAAAATCTTGTAATATATTATATAGCTCATTCAGCATGAAATTTGGGATCCTATGATTTATTGAGTTTTTTCCAAATGCATGTGATTGTTTATCTAAGAGCAGCTATGTCTCATTTGAGCTCGCCTTGTATTTGTAAGATACAATTTGTGAAATCTGTTAAGCTAGTAGTTTGCACTGTTAGCACCTTTTAACATTTACAAATCACTCTTATAGGTGAATAGGTGTGGTCTGGAGAAGTGGAAAAAACTAAGATTAAAATATTTTAGTCCTTATCATTTATCATGCGGCCATTTGGAAAACTAGCAGGAACAGGTCTATTTGAACCATCATCAAATACTGAGATGAAGTCCAAGGATTAGGATAAATCAGATAGAAAAAACAGGATTCTTTGGATAAGCTTATTAGGAAAACAATGGGAAAGGATTCTCTTTTGTCATTTTCATGGCCTAGAGAAAATTCTGTGCACCTGATGAATTTACTGCATGCCTTAGATCGAAATAGTGGGAACAAGATTTCAAAAATCTCAACGGTTGAACTTGGAATGGATCCAATTGATTTTTTGCAAGAGAATATAGGTGGTGGCCCATTTTTAATAGAGTTGAATGGTGTAAAGGAGTCAATACACAACAATGTGAAGGAAACATGATATGTTGGAAGGGGACTGCAGAATAGTACAGATCAAATGCCTTCTCTCAAGTTTCCCAAGGGTGTAGTTGCCTTTGCCCAGGTTGCAACAAAGGTCAACGGTGAGCCTAAAAAATGTAAGTCAGTCTCATGCATCGAGTATCTTTTGCATAGTTGTTTACTGGGTCCTTATCTTGCTTAGTTGAAATTAGTTCCATTTCTTATCGATTCGTCTTCTGTTACAGATCTTCCTGGATGCCCCTTGTTATCTAAAGTGCAAATGATTAAATGTGAGAAATGCTCATGGGATTTATGTTCTCATATTAACCATCGGAGGCACATTCGAGTACATCACCATCTTTTAAATTTTGAAAAGGTGTTTTTTGCTAAGCTGATATTTCAATCAGTTACTATCAATTCATGTGTTTTTTCTCATGCTTTGCGTCATATCTAGTTATGTATATGTTTGCAATTTAAATTTTTGGTCAGATTCATACTTAATTCTTGCTTCTTTTATCCTTTTGATGTTTTACAAGAGGATTCCCTAAAAAAGAGGATAGATATGGCTGAATTTTGGGACAAGGTGGCGTACACACTTGTGCAGGGATAATTTTAAGAACCCCCCCGAAATTTATATGTATAAAAAATGGGCGAATCCCCCTGATATATAGGAAAACTTGAAGGCGATTTTATCAATAATA
>LPNX010263098.1:9955-25185 GCA_001517045.1 Pseudotsuga menziesii
ATGTTATTGAATGAGGGCTAAGAAGTAGAGTAAGTGGCGTATTCCTTTGTGGAAAACCACTACTCCTCTAAAAACCAAATTGTTATAGTGGATGGAACTATATAACAAAGTGTTGGCTTGGGTATATTCAATAATATATCTTGACATGGAGCACATTTATCAGGTTTATATAAATTATTGAAAGCATATGTTTAAAAATTTAATTTTTTTTTGTTGGTTAGTCATTTTTTCTCTATAAAATCAAATACCTTAAAAAATAAAAATAATCACAAATTGAAATTAGGATTGTTTAATATTTGTGATATAGTCCGTCATTTTTTCACATTTCCCTTGCAATCAAACTTAGTTTTCCCCTTTCATCTTCATATTCAAGAGTGCCTCGACATCCTCTTTAGAAAACTCACTACATTCATTGTGTCCATTGGAGGAGTCGCTGGGAGTAGTAACATGAGTGAGATCCATGGATTCTTTCCCTGTATTTACACGGGAAAATGCATGGTAAATACTCAGCTTCTGGTCCCATCACTCCAGCATCGAGCAGATCACGGCCTATCTTATGTCACTTGTCACAAGGTATTTCCTTATGGTTTTCCTTTCTCTAAATTACATACATATGCACATTCATCCATTCCTTCCACAATCAAAGAACCAAGGCCATCTCATAAATTATTTAACAAAAAACAGCGCAGGTTCAAATCCCGAACACAAAATAACAATAATCAAGAGATACAGAACACGGTTTACAGCTTTTAAATGCAATATAAAAATATTTATCCAAAATGGGAAAAAACAGAGGTCTGGTAAACAATCTTACAAACTTAAAATAAGGCTGTATTTTAATTTGTGAATAGAATGTTTATCAATATAAAAACCTGAGTTTCTTTCAGGCGATCTCTAGTAGAGCCATTTCGAGAAAGGCGTTCACTTGCAGCAAGGTCAATCAGGTTCAGAACCCCATGCACTTGTTGATCTGTGCTCTCATTTACTCCTAAAATGTGTAAAGTAAAGACATAGTGGCTTCGAGAAGACTGCTCATTCATTGTTGGTTTTCCCATAGACATGCTATGATAAGCTTTGTGTACAAGGGAGGAAACCTCATTCCAATTCGTGATATCTACTATGGTAAAGTCAGACACAAACTATTTCCATTTTGGTCATTTTAATAGTATATTTCTTTACTAAAGCACCGTTGTCAGAACGAGACGAATCTGAACCACCAAATTTAGTGGTAACCAATATATCTCAGATAGTTTCATTGTATATCTCCAGCATGGATTCCTGCATTCTGAAGCTCCATCATTGGGAAGAAAGTGCTTGGCTAGTTTTGAAAATATGCTCCAAATATCTTGGTATAAGTCCATTGTTCTAAATAAAATATGGTTTACCAAGCATCGTGTAACTTTTACCAGAGCCCATTTGTCCATAGGTAGAGATGCAAACCTTGTTTCCATAAAGAGCAGTTTGAACAAGCTCGGAAATCTCCACAAACACCTCCTCTTTCCTTTCCTCGTGGATAAATACCTTTTCAAAAGTAAGTGAATGCTTCTGCCCTGGACTCCTACAGAAAACCCTTACGTTTCCTTTCAACTCCAATATAGTATTGTGCAGCTTCCTCCGTAGCACTTCTCCTTCAAAAATTCGAAGATCAGCCTCTGCAAGGCGACTTTGAAGTTCCTCTACCTTTTGATTTTGCTCAAAACATTGTTCTTTATGTTGCAATGCTGATGAATCTGCAATCTCTAATTTCTGGTTTGCAATGTCTAGCTGCAGCTGCAAACTTCTTATATTGTTTCATGTTTTTCCTCTCCTGTTGTCTTGCAAAGATAAAATTTTCTCCAAGCTTAAACTTTAAAGTTTAAACCCAACAAACTTCTCATTCTCTTCCTTTAAAAGCTCATAATGGAGTCTCCACTCTGACACTAGGAAAGGAAATGTGAACTAAATAATGTTGTACGAAGGAATGAAGAGACTGAGGCTACTCAGATTTTACACTTCAATTATTACCCTTTTCAATTCCTGTAAAATTGTAGTTTTCTAATTGTATTGTTGAATCCTATTCTTTCCTATATGCTCAGGTACAGTCTTCCCCCCAGTATCAATTGCAGAAAAGGAAACAAACATTGTATGGAAAGAATGCTTGGTGAGAAGGGAAGAAAGACAAAAGCTACTTGGGAAGAAAGGCTCTGTTATTTTGATTACTGGTCTAAGAGGCTCAGGTCTGCCCTCAGTGCAGAGTTTTTATGTTTATTTTTAAGAAATGGAGCATGTTTTCATAACCTTTTTAATGCATATTCGATAACTGTTCATTGAACATTATTTGAAGTAATATAGTAGCAACGTAGGAAAAATTACATTGGCTTCCACACTGAGTCATGCATTGCATTCTAGAGGAAAGCTCACCTATATTCTTGATGGTGATAATGTAAGGCATGGCCTTAACAAGAATATTGGCTTCATTGCAGAAGACTATACAGAGAATATACATCGTGTTGGTAAGGCCATTTAGATGATGCATACATTAGGCAGTCCTTTCCATTTCATACTACAACCTACCATTTCTTAACACAATTGAAATGCAGTAAATTCATGTAAAATACTGTTTTGTAGTTGATTTTTTCAGTTGTGCTCTTAACTGTAAAATGCTTGAAAGCAATATTTTACAGAATTCATTTAATATTTAAATGAGGTGGCAAATATTTTTGTGGATACTATTCTTATATGCATTGCCAACTTAATATCTCCCTACTGGACAGATCGGGATGCATGTTATGCACTTTTTCTTCCAGGAGAATTTATTGAGGTTCTCTCTCTTTCTTTGTTGAGAATTTATTTGATTTTATCATTGATTTAGTTCTGTCACTTTCTATGAGTTGTGTTTACACTTCCACATTGTATTTTTACTGATTGTATCCTTTTAGACATTAATAAAATTATCTTATATTATCCATGGAATTTGCATGCAAATTCTATAGATAAGAACTTTTGTAGCCATAATGTTTCCACATATGACTTATTTTTGTGGTCATTCATTGGAAATTAATAAAATTATCTTATCCTATGAATCCATCAACATCTTATATCTCCCATTAAATTTGTACATACTCCTCTTTTTTATAAGATGACCTCAAGTTCCATTTGACTTTTGAAATAAATCTTTGCTTTTATTGAGTTTCTTTTCCAACTTTATCTCCAGTGCATTGTTGCTCCCCTTTATATCAAACTTACACCCAATGACAACTTGCCATCAGTCCTCATTGCCAATCTAGAATGGCTTTACAACTTTCTTAGTTGCCTCTTTTTATTGGCCAATGCCACCCCCAACATTAACTTTACCTAGAAATTCTAGCACTTCATAGTTCTACAATTAATGCCATTCCAACTCCATTTGGACTCATTTAAAAGACTATTTTTCTTTACAACTACTATCAAGTATAGTGTAGTCCAATTAAACTTAAAAATACATTGAGGAAATAGAAAGGTTATTCCAGTTACTAGTCCCATTGAATTAACCCGTTTACTTAGCAAAGGAAGTCGCGGGATAGACAAGCTATCCATGGAATTTGCATGCCAATTCACTTGGGTTAAATGGAATATAATCTTTGGAATGTTTAAGTCAATTTGGTGAGCAAAGCATTGATACATGCACATACACATTGGTCTTTGCAGATCTTTATGAATATCCCACTGGATATTTGTGAAGAAAGGGATGTAAACGGTCTCTACAAGCTTGCACGTCCATGTAAAATGAAAGGTGAGCCTATTACCACAAGTAATGTCTTTGCATTTCAGAACAATATTATGTTTAGTCTAAATTCAATCCATAGCAACTAGTTGTTTGTTGTTTGTCTATTCTATCTTCTTGTTTCAAATTTGACCATATAATTTATTATGTAATCCTTTTGGAAGTAAATGAAATATACAATATTCTATTATCGTCACTTACCATGAAAAAAATTTGAAGTTGTTCATTGGTTTTGAAAGTAGCACCAAATGTTAAATTTAATTAACAATACTAGCATAGTTATGCAAGCGATTATAACTTAATAAACAAATCCCAGAATGAGATACAACCTTTTCAAAGTATATCAGTTTCCCTCTTAACATTCTAGTAGTTCTATGTATTTCTATCAAGCATAGTTGGAACATTCTGTTCCACTTTCATGGATGAATCCCCTGTCAAATCACTCTCTGAACTCTCTTCAACTTACCTATCACCTTTCTCCTTAGATTAAATCACTCTGTGAACTATCTTCAACTTGCCTATCATCTATATTTAGATTTCAAGTTCATCTCTAGCATGGTTTTCTATTATTCTTCCTACCTGCATAACTCTGCTCTCCTTTCTTTCCTCTAGGGGATTTCAATTTTCTCAGATATTCTTCCATAGGCTAGAGCTACATCACCATACTAGGTTCTTTCTATCAATTTCATTTCCGATTTCTTCTTAAATAGGAAAAGAAAGGGATTCCAATGGGAGTAAAGCATCATGGAATGTTGAAAATGCTTTTTGGTATCATATCAACTGTGAAGAATGAACCTGTCCAAAAGAATTGTAAGATTTTAATCTATGGGCCACTTGATCTTCATGCAATCCTTGGAGAAAAAACTTTCTTATACTTCCTTCACACTTCTGGTTGCATTATGAATGGTAGGTTTAGATATTGATTCTTAGGGGGTGCTAATGGAATCCGGGCATTAATATTTGGAGGGGGTAATGGTACTAGTAAAAATATTGTAGGAAATAAGATCGATTCATATGTACATGTTCCCTCATCGACAAATAATGGGCCTACCACTTCAAATTATGATAGAGAAGGAACATATCTAATTTTTAATGTCAAAGACACTCTTTTTATCAGTGATTTCAATTCTCATGACAAGGTGTGCCATCTTCAACATATTTCTTTGCACCTCACCTATAGGAAAGAGAATAATCACTGTATATGAACTTTTTCCGCCTTTTTGTTAAAGTGTCAATGGAGTAGTCTGTCTAAAATTCAGCGTTGGTTATCATTTTCATAGGATCATTTCAATAGCTCCAATCCAATCTATCATTCCTTTGATACAGATGCGAAAGATGGCCATACTTGTCAATGAATGTGTAGTGTTTTCATAACCTATATTGTTTCACATTTTTCCTCTCCTGTTGTCCCGCAAAGACATGATTTTCTCCAAGTTTAAACTTTAAAACCAACAAACTTCTCAGTCTCTTCCTTTAAAATCTCATAATGGAGTCTCCAATTTTACACCATGAAAGGAAATGTGAACTAAATAATGTTGTACGAAGGATTGAAGAGACAGGCTATTCAGATTTTACACTACAATTATTACCCTTTTTAATTCCTGTAAAATTGCAGTTTTCTAATTGTATTGTTGAATCCTATTCTTTCCTATATGATCAGGTACAATCTTCCCCTCATTAAAACAAACATTGTATGGCAAGAATGCTTGGTGATTAGGGAAGAAAGACAGAAGCTACTTGGGCAGAAAGGCTGTGTTATTTGGATTACTGGTCTAAGAGGCCCAGGTCTGCCCTCAGTGCATAGTTTGCATGTTTATTTTTAATAAATGGAGCATGTATTCATTACCTTTTTAATGCATATTCGACAACTATTCAATGAACATTATTTGAAGTAATATAGCAGCAATGCAGGAAAAAGTACACTGGATTCCACACCGAGTCATGTATTGCATTCTAGAGGAAAGCTCGTTTATATTCTCGATGGTGATAATGTAAGGCATGGTCTTAACTAGAATCTTGGCTTTAGTGCTGAAGACCGTGCATAGAATATACATTATGTTGGTAAGGCCATTTATATGATGCATACATTAGGTAGTCCTTTGTATTTCATACTGCAACCTACTATTTCTTAACACAATTGAAATGCAGTTTATTCATGTAAAATACTATTTTGTAGTTGATTTTTTTTAGTTGTGCTCTTAACTATGAAATCTGAAATCAATATTTTACAAAATTCATTGAATATTTAGGTGACATGGAAAATCTTTTTGTGGATGCTTGTCTTATATGCATTGCCAACTTCATATCTCCCTACCGGACGGATAGGGATGCATGTAGTGCACTTTTTTCTCGAGGATAATTTATTGAGGTTCTCTATCTTTCTTTGTTGAGAATTTATTTGATTTTATCATAGATTTAGTTCCAACACTTTATATGAGTTATGTTTTGCACTCCCACATTCTATTTTTACATATTGTATCCTTTCAGACATTAATAAAACTATCTTATCTTATCTGTGGAATTTGCATGCAAATTCTACAGATAAGAACTTTTGTAGCCATAATGTTTCCACAAATGACCTACTTTTATGGTCGTTCATTGGACATTAATAAAATTATCTTATCCTACGAATTCCTCAACAATTTATATCTTCCATTAACTTTGTACATACTCATTTTTTTATAAGATGACCTCAAGTTCCATTTGACTTTTGAAATAAATCTTTTCTTTTATTGAGTTTCTTTTCCAAATTTATCTCTAGTGCATTGTTGCTCTCTTTTATATCAAACTTACACCCAAGGACAACTTGCCATCAGTCCTCATTGCCAACCTGGAATGGATTTACAACATTCTTAGTTGCCTCTTTTTCTTGGCCAATCCTGCCCCAACATTAACTTTACCTAGAGCTTCTAGCACTTCATAGTTCTACAACTAATGCCATTCAAACTCCATTTGGACTCATTTAAAAGACTATTTTGATTTACAACTAGTATAAAGTATAGTGTAGTACAATTAAACTTAAAAATACAATTAGGAAATTAGCTTCGTTTATCTAATAGTTGGTTGTGAGACAACCATTGACCTCACTCTTTTAATATTGAGTGAATACAAGTTTTCATACAGGTCTCGACTCCCTGAGGATTCCTGTATTTTGTTCAAAAATAAATTTTCCATTTCATACTGACTTCCTTTTCTTTAATCAATACCACCTATTAGATCCAATGTATGAATGCAACTCTTAACATGCATGCATACATGGATATATGAAGTCCTGCTATAGTTTTGTTCCTGCATAATTTCTGAAGTTTAGTGAATCCCTTCAACAGACTATGAAGTTTTTCTTTATTACTCAATATTTAGAAGACTTTTGAACTATTATGTATTACCCTAGATATTATGGAGATAAAACCTGACTAAAAAGTTCTTAGCATGGGACATGTGTTACTCCAAGAACATTGGCATCTTCGAAAAAAACGCATGCTTCTGTTCATGCTGAGTGATTTGCATAAAGATTTTTTTTCCCGAGTCTTGGTCATTGAGCTAAATTGGATGAATGAAGGAAGGAAGTATATCATTGAGATTAGGAATATTTCTCAAGATCGATTGAATAACAAGAATTTGTGCACAAACAAGCTGCTTAGGGGAACATTGACTCATCTTGGAAAATGTGAGCAACTAAAGTTCAGAAGGATATCAAGTCCAACAACATCTTTCAGACATTGGCATCACCAAGATATTGTGAGATCCTGAGCATCGCTAATGCATGACTTCTACTATACAGTATTTTGAATTCATTAGTCTTGGTGTGTTGGAAAACCCTATATCAAACCCTGCTAAATTTTAAATGCTTCTGATGTTGTTAAGGATTCTAACCCAACTAAATGTTAATTGCTTTTGATGTTCTTAAGGTTTCCATAGTATGAATAAACTTATCTTTTTTGAGATTCTGATTCCCAATGGAACATGGAAACCAACCATTTTGTTATTTGGAGACCTCTCCAATCCTTATTCAAATTAAAATATATTGCTTGAATGTTAGTTATAAAGATAAATTGTCCATGCTGAAATGGGATACATGTAAGTAAACTAGCTGTTATCCACTCAAATAAACCTCTTTAAAAAGTATGGATAAGGAGGGATTTAATTATCATTTCGATAATCATGAAATGAGCAAATGGAGAATTACTTTGCATTGCATAATCCACCACCATATCACCATTGGAATTGGATAAAATAACTATTTTTATGTTGGGGTTTTCTTTTCCACTATCTAAGCAAGTCCTCCACATCATACAATTCCAATTAAAAACAAATCAGGAAGGCTACCTGAATCAATTTTTCCCTCATTGAATTGAATTTATCTTTTCCTTTACATGGCAAATGACAATTCATCATTTTGTTCCTATGTGTTAGTCAACCATACAATGGTGGCTGTGATAGTGGATATGGTTGTAGTTGTTCTCAAATAACCATAAAATATATAGAGATCCCATATCTTAGTTATGTTTCATTGAAAACACAACATGCTTTTTCCCACTCTATATTTCATTCTAAATTGATTAATGTCTACATTCTAAATATTTGATGACTGAATAATTTTTCCTTACATTACAGTAGAATTCTATAGCATGCCATTAATCATGAAATTTATTTTTATTTTAAACTAATTCCCCCATTTATAAGGCTATGAAATGAAATGATTTAACTTATATATAAATGTGAGGTCCTTACCAGATATATAGCTGCACAGAATAAGATATTTTATTGTCTAGCCTATTTTTAAAATCTTGGTATGCAATTTTATCACTAATCCCACATATCGAATGACTACATTAATTCTTATTTCTCTCAGGCATACATTATGTTGACTTGTGGTTTTCTTTGTTATCGTGACCTATATAGCAAATTATTCTTGGTAAAACATTCAGATAGCAAAAAACTTATCTTAGAAGTTGTAATGGTTTGTAAATCAATTTTGCACAGATTAGCATAGATAGTAATGTTATTCACCTTACACATTTATAGTTCATAACACAGTTACAATTATTTATCTTGGTAAGCGTAAAAGCATAGTCAATCCAAGACCAATACACTAATCAGATTCATTGGCTTAGTATGGGCACACTAGGATGTTTGTAGCCAAAAGATCCTAGTTTACAAACAAAGCTAAAAGCAAATGCGATCGCTTCTGAGCTATTGCTTTTTTGTTTTGCAAGATACATATTAAAGCTTTGTAGATATGCTATCATTCTCATCTATGCTATATTTTAAATCATCTAGCACCATTGTAGAAATAACTCTTAAGGTACATAGATGTTTGAAATCCATTTTCTAGTTTAGCCAAACTAAGAATTTGTTGCTTCTGTATGCCAGTTTTTTAATTATTTTTTTGACTTTCTGGTTTTGCATTTCATAAGAAAAACAATGATAAAATTCCACACATCATTGGAGCCTATTTCGCACACTTGACTTATGAAAATATGCTGACCAAATCTTATGGACATCTATAGCTTGGGACCACACCTACGTTTTAGCTAAATATGGAAACCTATATATATATGAGACTTGAGCCTCATTTAAGTGGTCTTATTGTGATGTTGTATTGTAAGGATCATGATACATTGCAATGATAATGTCATCAATGCTTAAAGATTATAAATATATTAAGGATATATATCGAAACTTATTTTCAAGTTATATTGATGCCTCGCCTCTATATATAATGTTCTCTTTTAGGTTAGAAATTGGTATAATAGTAAATACTAAATTCAACGTTACAATACCTAAATTCTTGTCCATTAAAGGTTTTGTTTAATTCAGATTTTACACTGCAATCATTACCCTTTTTAATTCCTGTAAAATTGCAGTTTTCTAATTGTATTGTTGAATCCTATTCTTTCCTATATGATCAGGTACAGTATTCCCCCAAGTATCAACTACAGAAAATGGAACAAACATTGTATGGAAAGAATTCTTGGTGAGCAGGGAAGAAAGACTCAGGGTGTTAGCAAGGGCAAGATATTGTTCCTTTATGTGCATTCAGCCAAACAGGGTTCCCTTCATCTAACAAGCCAATAGTTACTACATTACAGGAAAACATAAATGCTATGGATAATATTTTAAGTGCTACCCAAAGTCCAAAAAACCCTGAAGAGTGATGTCCAAAAACTAGTTCCGAGAATGGTTTCCTTGCCATTAAAAGTTCACATTCATCGTCATAGCCTAGTATAGCTAGTAACCAGGTTTCAACTGAAGTCACTCCAGATTATGAGGCAACAATTGAAAAAACATACCAGTTGGTTATTGATAAGAATTCGTTGTCTGCAGATGCATTCAATCAAATGGATCTTGATCGACTTGCAAATGTAGAAAATGTGGACATTGGGCCATCTGAAATGAAAGAGCCTTTGGTTGTATCTGAATCAGTACTTGAAGACAAGTCAAATGATCCTGAAACGACATAGGATGATGTAAGTAATATTATGCTCTATTTCAGGTTCCAAATGTCACCGATTAAAGCAATACGCTTCCATGCTGATCTCTGATGTAAATGTTGGCCTTCCAATGATTATTTGCACACCACCATTTGTTCTCCTCTTTGAGATCTTCTTCCTTGAGGACAGAGCACACTACAACCAATGGAGGGCTTTCTCTCATGCTGTTGTCCTCAACATGATATAGAATACCTTTTTGCATCTCTCTTTTCCAAGTATTGTGACATAGGAGAATTGGTGACTTGCCCAATTGTTGAAAGGGCGACCTTCGTACTCCTACACAGGATTGATTATTGACATTTTATAATAAAATATTTTTAAAAACGAGTATATTAGAACCTTTGTTTGGAGGTTATTCTGTTGATTTATTTTTCCAATTTGTAATCTCAAAAGGTCTCAGTGTTTTGGCCAAATATGTTGCATACTATATCAATTTCCAATTCTGTTTAGGGTGTTGTGAAGGGAATTATGTTGGATTTCCAATGAGTAGTTGCACACCACCATTTGTTCTCCTCTTTGAGGTCTTTTTTCTTTAGGACAGATTCTTTTTCTCCTAAACAATTTTTTCTATATTTTCTAGAGAAAAAACGTAATTTTATTGTCTCCAAGAATAGAGGTACAAAATTACATATTGTCAATATATTCTGTCTGCATATATTCTAATATTTAGAGAGATTGAAACAAATATGCCTTCTGGAGGTCCATCTATCTGTCCCAAAAAAGGTGGGTTTAGATATATTCAGGGCATTACAATACATTCCAAGCTAATAGAGATTATTCAGCAAGAGCCTTCTGTAATAAATACATAGTCAATAAAGGTCATAGCCTTCAAGTTGTCCATGAGCAAGAGAAAAACAATACAAAAATCAGTCATCCCTGATTGAAGGAGGGTGTCCCTCGATTTCGTTGAAAGGTATTTGATAAAACTGGTATTGTGTATCATTATCCACCTCTAAGATTCTTATATATCCTTGAACCAAATGTAGGCCCTCTTTGGAAAGTTAATCTGCTCCTAGGTTATTTTCCCTCTAAATATGCATACAAGAAAAATCATCAAAACTGGAGATTATATGAATATTCAGGTAGTAACGGTTCCAAATTTGTGTTCCTACATCTCTGTTCCCCGTTGATAAAGTTAATAACTAGCATCGAGTGATTGAAAACTTGAATTGCTTGACAGTTTTTATTTTTAGCAAAGCCAATAAAGATTTTAAGAGAGAGGAGCTCAGCGTAATTGTTGGTTCTGGAACCAAAACTCATTGCACTTTTGAATTAGTGTGAATTTGAGAGATGAAGTATTTCCCCTTTACCACATCTAGCCTAGTTTTGTTGAGAAACACCATCAAAGGAGGCCCATGGAATGGCCTTATTTATCAGTACATTCTACACCATAGGGAAGGAAGGCATGTATTTTACCTGAGGATAGAAATAAAAGATGTTGATGTTGTTTATTGCTACTACCTCTGGGCACATGAAGATCTCATTAAATATATCCTTATTCCAGTCAATCCAAATACTCCAAGCAATAATAAACAGAAGATATTGATACTGCTTGTTCATAGGCATTGACATCAATATCTGAAATGTGTTCTCAGCTATTCCCCTTGCGAGGAAAGATTAACACCCAACAACCTAGAAACCTCCGCCCAAACCTGCCTTGAGAAGGAACAACTCAGAAATAAGTGAATACGAGATTCTAAAATGTTCTTACACATTACACACCATCCCGGTCCTTTGAAACATCTGTTTTGCAGCTTGTACCAAGTTGGGGCTTTGTTTTCCAATGTGCATCACATGAGTAGTCTCGATTTCACTGTACAATTCATTATCCATAATCACTTCCACTACCAAACTACTTTCCTGTTGAACATTTCCTCATTCAAGTGCTCCTAACCCAACTTTGGCGTATATGAGTCTGCTTGATCATGATCCCATATCAATTCATCTTCTTAGTCTGAAAGGTTTAAATGGAAGTATTCAATGCGTCAATATATGTGTTCCATATGTCTGCCTGGTCACCTTCCAGAATCCAGAACCAAGGCAGTGCTCGTAATACATCCTTCGGAAGAAAAGAGTTAGCTAGACAATCCATGATTTGGTTGAGATAGAATATGTTGATGTAATTGTAACTTTGGAATGTATTCACTTGTATTTATTATGTATTGTACCCCAATGTTTATTCCAAGAAGTGTTTGTAATGTAATTGAGTCATGTCATGCCCCGATGTTCCGATCGGGATTTTCTATAATGTAAACAAGTCATGTCAAGTCATTGTGTGTAACCCTCCTATTGATCAACGGTTAAGGGCCCTAGGGTTATTAGACTCTCCTAGTGAAGTCGACCCTAGTGAGTTATTGTCAAGTTGGGAATTAGTATAAATAGAGAGTGAGTCTCTCTATTTATCACACACTTACTCACACTTAGTTGTAGCGCATAGCTAAGGAAGAAGTTGTTGGGGCTAGAAATAAGAGGTTGTGGCTGTCGGGAGGTCATCTTACTGTTTTGGGGTTTTACTTTGGTGCTGATTCTATCTCTGAGGAAGTTCTAGGGTTTTCTCCATTTATGGTTTCCCCGAGGAAAAACACTGTGTTCATTGTCTCTTGTGTTTGATTGATGTGCTTGTTATTCTCTTAATCAAAGATTCTAATATAATGCTATCTTAAATGTTAAAAATCTAACATGGTATCAGAGCTAACCTGAGAAGAAGACACTGTGCAGCTGCGGAAACTAGGGCTTCCTATTTTTTGGATCTGTCTCCATAGATTTTCAGCAAAAGATGTTTGGGAAGACTCTCCTCCCCAGGGCACAGCTTTCTATCGAAGCAGAATCTGATTCTGAGCTTTTTCAGTTTTGGACCTGACACTATTGCCAAAAATTAGGGCTTTCCACAGAAGTGGAATTTTTGAGTGGGCCCATGATTGGATTGATATCCTCCTCAAAATTAAAGTTTATAGATCAATATCAAAGCATTTGGTTGGATAGAACTCTGGGAAAGTCAAACACTAATATGCTCCTTAACCAACACTGCAGAAATTCAACTCTAAATCCAGATATGACATATTGACCTGGTAAGATCTAAATCTCTTGTATTTCCATTTGAGGTTCTCAGTTAAGATGTCTCATCATACCAAGCTTGATGAAAATCTTGATGGAGCTGATAACTTCCGATCCTGGAAGTATAGGATCTCCCTGGTCCTGGAAGAAAATGAGTTGGACTCCTACATCAATGAGGAGGTTCTAGTTCCAGAGGAAGATGAGGCTAAGGAATTACATAAGAAGAAGTTGGTTATGGCTAAGAGGATTATTGCCGATTCAATCAAGGATCACCTCGTACCACAGGTGTCCTCCCTCAAGACACCTAAAGATATGTTTGATGCCCTAACAAAATTGTTTGAAGGGAAGAACATAAACCGAAAGATGAATCTAAAGAACTAGTTAAATAATGTAAAGATCTAGAATGAGGAGATCATCCAATCATACTTTACAAGGGTCTCCCAGATCAAAGAACAACTTGAAGCAGTAGATGAAGAAGTGGAGAATGCAAAAATTGTGATGACAACATTGAATGGTCTCCCTTGTTCATGGGATACTTTCATCCAAGGAATCCGTGCTAGGAAGAAGCTAATCAAGTTCAGTAGACTGTGGGAAGAATGCTCACAAGAAGAAGCCTAAATAGCATCTTGAGAAGAAAAGATGGGAAGTGAATATCAAGCTCTCATAGTACAGTCCAAGAAAGGCAGAAGGGAAAATCATCATCACCAAGGTAAGCATTCTCATCAGGAATATAATTTTATGAAAAAGGATCCATCCAAACTCAGATGTTATACATGTGATGAAAGAGGACACTTTGCTAGAAATTGTCCCATGAATAAGAGTGGATAGAAGAAGAATAAGAACTCTAGAAGAAGACATCATGCTCACACTGTTGAGGATAATGATCCTCCCTAAAAGAGAGTACAACAAGAAAGTGAAGACTCTTCAAGTGATGGAGAATATGTTCTGATATCCGCTCTGATGGGAATTGTCACAGATGGAAGCAAAGATTGGCTTATTGAAAGTGGGGATTCCAAACAAATGAAACGATTCAAGGAATACTTGAGAAAGTATCTGAACATAATTCATCCCATAAGGTGAAACTTGGGGATGACTACTAATATCCCATAAAAGGTAGTGGTGAATCCTCCTACAAGCTAGACCCTAGAAAGTCTATGAAAATGAAGGATGTCTTCTTTGCACTAGGACTAAAGAAGAATCTTCTCTCCATATCGACACTAGATGCAAAAGGCATGAGGGTTGCATTTGTAGATGGCCAAGTCCTCATGTGGCCAAGAGGAAATACTATTGACGATGCAATAGTAATTGGATAACAAGAAGGAGGATTATACAAATTGAAGGGCCATCCAGGACAAGCTTTGGTCCATGAAACAGTAGAGCCAAATGAACTTTGGAATAGAAGGCTTGCACATGTGCACTACAGAGCACTACCACTTGCAAGAAAAGTTGTTGAAGGAATTCTAGAAATACAATCAAAACATGAAGGAGTCTGCAAAGGACGTACGAAAGGAAATAACACAACGAAGACATTTCCAAGTAGCAAAAGCAAAGCAAAAGGAATCTTGGAAATCATTCACTCCGATGTATGTGGTCAAATGTCATACAGTTCTTTAAGTGGGTATGTATACTATGCTTCTTTTATTGATGATTTCTCTAGAAAGACATGGATATACTTTATGAAGAACAAAGATGAATTTTTTAGCAAATTCAAGGAATTCAAAGCCTTGATCAAGAACCACATAGAAAAGGAGATCAAGAACTTTCAATCCGATAATGGCGGAGAACTCACATCAAATGAATTCAAAGAGTTATGCAAAGATTCAAGGATTAAGAGGGATTTATCCAGTCCATATAATCCACGATAGAATGGGGTTGCAGAAAGGAAGAATAGAACTATAATGGAAGCTGCAAGAGTAATGGTTCATGATCAAGATCTTCCC